>JAJOZX010002959.1:152500-342500 GCA_023014485.1 Bathynomus jamesi | reverse complement strand
ACAAAGCATTGGAATTATTAGCTGTTCTACACGCATATTTATGCTGTTTTACCCTAATATCTAACGTTTTACCCGTTTGGCCTATATATACTGAGTTACATTGTGTACATCCAATCGAATACATACAACCAACAACATTTTCCGGGCTATTCTTCATTAGGCGTGATTTAACAGTATTATTATACTTAATGACTACATTGATGCCAATTACTTTAAGTAAAGTCGGAAGATATTGAAAATTAACATGGTAAGGTAAGCCAAGGATATTTTTACGCTCAAATTCCTTTACAGTTACATGATTGTAATACCTATTCTTGGCTTTCCTAAAACAGTTATCTAAAAATTAAATGGGATAACATAATTTAGTACCAATATTCATGATATTGCATAACTCGGAATCTAAAAATTCAGGACTGACAACTCTCAATGCTCTACGAAACATAGCAGAGAAAATAGAGGATTTAATCGAGGGATGATGGTCAGAATAAAAATGCACATAAGTTATTATTAGTAGGCTTGCGATAGACTTCAAATTTGAACTGATTAGAGCATCTCCAAATTTTTAGATCCAGAAAAGATAGGCTTCCATCATTTTCTTTTTCAACTGTGAACTTAATAGATGGGAGTAAATTGTTGAGCCTACCAAGAAATAAGTCAACATCCAAATTATTAGGCCTAATATTTGGCCTAATAATTTGGATGTTGACTTATTTCTTGGTAGGCTCAACAATTTACTCCCATCTATTAAGTTTACAGTTGAAAAAGAAAATGATGGAAGCCTATCTTTTCTGGATCTAAAAATTTGGAGATGCTCTAATCAGTTCAAATTTGAAGTCTATCGCAAGCCTACTAATAATAACTCTTATGTGCATTTTTATTCTGACCATCATCCCTCGATTAAATCCTCTATTTTCTCTGCTATGTTTCTTAGAGCATTGAGAGTTGTCAGTCCTGAATTTTTAGATTCTGAGTTATGTAATATCATGAATATTGGTACTAAATATGTTATCCTATTTCATTTTTAGATAAACTGTCTTAGGAAAGCCAAGAATAGGTATTATAATAATGTAATTGTAAAGGAATTTGACCGTAAAAATATCCTTAGCCTACCTTACCATGTTAATTTTCAATATCTTCCGACTTTACTCAATGTAGTCTTTAAGTACCGTATAATAATACTGTTAAATCACGCCTAATAAAGAATAGCCCAGATAATGTTGTTGGTTGTGTGTATTCGATCGGATGTACACAATGTAACTCAGTATATATAGGCCAAACGGGTAAAACGTTAGATATTAGGGTAAAACAGCATAAATATGCGTGTAGAACAGCTAATAATTCCAATGCTTTGTTTAACCATATGTGTCGATGTAATCATAGCATCAAGTGGGATAGTTCTAAAGCGCTTGTCGAAAACAGAGATATAATAGAAAGAAATATTCTAGAATGTGCATTTATTCATTTTAAAAACAATTTCAATAACAGTGCGGGAATGTATAAAATTGACAATATCTTGTTAAAATTCCTTTTTCCTCTCATTAACTCTTGTTAAGTATGTGCAAATTGCTTTGGTTTCCGCTACGTTGTATATATTTATGGGCATCTTGCCTTCTCTCTTCATTCCCTGAAGAGGTGTAGCTCTGAATACACGAAAGGCCTTGGAATCGTTTTTCTTTTTCCTTGTGGGTTTGCAGCATTCATTCATTTCACGTGTAATTGTGAAATTCATTCCAATATATATATATATATATATATATATATTAACTGCAAACACCACACAGTATAATTAATGTAAAGAACGACGCTTGTGTAGAAGAGCGTTCCGCACAAGATAAGGAGGGAGAACGAACAAATGAAAAATGAGGTACCACCCGGGAATCGAACCCGGGATCATCCGATTGCCGGTCAGATACCGTATGCTATCCACTACACCATGGACCTCGATCAATCAGAAGTCGTAATTCTCCTACATACGAGCAGAAACCAATGCCCTGAGGGGGCCCCTGCGCATGCCGTACATATATACATTTTAACTGCAAACAACACAGTATAATTAATGTAAAGAACGAGATGATCCCGGGTTCGATTTCCGGGTGGTACCTCATTTTTCATTTGTTCGTTCTCCCTCCTCATCTTGTGCGGAACGCTCTTCTACACAAGCGTCGTTCTTTACATATACAGGGTGTCCCAAAAAAAACTATATACTCTTTATAACATCATATATTTTATAATTTAAAAAACAAACAAACAATATATTGCTATAGCAATTGCCAATGAATGGTAAATTAGTAATCTAAGTGATCAAAATGTTATAGCGAGTTGTTTGCATATAAAATTTAATTAACTACGCCAAGTGCTCAAAATGTTCTCCGGTGGCATGAATGCACTTTTGAATGCGTCGACTAACTGATTCGCAGACATGGACTAATGTGGATGCTGTGATGGTCCCGCACTTTTCCCTAATTGCATCCTTAAGGTGTTCGAGTGTTGCAGGTCTTGTACCATAAACTGCATCCTTCAGGTAGCCCCACAAGTAAAAATCAAGTGGAGTCAAGTCCGGTGAACGTGGAGGATACTCAACCCTTCCTCTTCGTCCTATCCAACGGTTAGGCAACGTTTCATCGAGGTACCTTCTGACATCACAATGATAATGAGGGGGGGCTCCATCTTGTTGAAAGTAAAAGTCGTCGTTTCCAAACAACTTCCGAACTGCAGGTATAATTTTTGTCCGCAGCATGTCGAGATATGCGGCACCGGTAACTGTCCCATTAAAGAAAATGGTCCAACCAAACCCTGGATGATAAACCACACCATGCTGTTAATCCTGGTAAATTAACATGTTTATCCACATAAACGTGTGGATTATCAAGTGACCAGTACCTGCAGTTGTGTCGATTTACTGTGCCATTCAGCTTGAAGGTAGCTTCATCAGACCACACGATTTTGTTGTATTGAAAGTGCATTCATGCCGCCGGAGAACATTTTGAGCACTTGGCGTAGTTAATTAAATTTTATATGCAAACAACTCGCTATAACATTTTGATCACTTAGATTACTAATTTACCTTTCTTTGGCAATATATTGTTTGGTTTTTTTTCAAATTATAAAATATGATGATGCTATAAAGAGTATATAGTTTTTTTTGGGGACACCCTGTATATATATATATATATATATATATATATATATATATATATATATATATATATATATATATATATATATATATTAAATCTAAATATCTGGAGCTTGCTGAGCAACTGTGATTATTGATTGGCACTTTTGTAAGTTCTCAAGGTCGAATTTAGCGCCACAGTTCTAACCGGAACTTTTTTAAACAGTTGGTAACTGTTCCCAATCTAAAAAAATTAAATGAGTAGGTATTAGTTTGAAAAAAATGTTCATTTGGGATGGGGAATTCACATGGATGGTATTTCTATGTCAGTAAAATTTACTATTTCAAGGTTTTTTTCTTTACCTAATACGCGGATCACCGAATTCTTATCAACAATTTTTATTTTCTTTATTTTCAATCTTTATTAGTAAAAATAAATATTATAGTCTTAAAATAACTTTTGAACGGAACGTATCTATTTCTTCATGTTTAATTTGCCCTTTAACCTTCAGGCTTTACTGGGCTCTCAGATCAATTATAAGATATAACTTAATACTCGTAGATGCCGTATTACTTTAATATATCTAATAATAGAGTTGCGGACAACTTCGCAAACTGGAATTTTTGCTAATTTTTCAACTTAATGGAATTCATTACATAAATTCTACGAGAACAAATTACCAAGCGACAATACAGTAATGTCCCCGTAAATTGTGGGGTTATAAACAATTATTAGCATTAAGTAGCCTCTCCTGCATTATACGTATATAACAATATTACAAAAAGCGCCAACCAAATCGACCGCTACATATTAAATATTCTCCCGAAGTGAACGAGCGAAAACGTACGCGACGATTGTAAATAACATTCAAACTTTGTTTTGAGTATTCAAACGACACAAAACATGTCGGTTGAATCCTCATATCAGTACTTATTTCCTATTTATAATAGTTGTTCCTCGTTTTAAGAAAAATTAATTCGCCGATAAGTATTACAAAATCATTACAAGTATTACAAAATGCTGGACCCCTTGTGGATTTGCCTATTATTCACTATTTTTTTAAGTGAAATAACTTACTTAAATTGCAACTATAAGAGTTCCTAAACTATAATTACACAATATAGAAATAAATCAACTACATTAAGATTGCCAAATAAGCTTACAACTATTGAACAATCAATTTACAAAGGCAATATTAAAAACACTTTAGCAACTATAAAGTCTAACTAAAGCCCTATTTCAGAAAACTTAAGTAAAAAAAAAAAGTCAACGACAATTAACGATTATAATTTCTTAATTAACCCTATAAATAATCGTTTTAAATCATTGGATTATAAACTTCGCTCAAAACTACAAAACGATTATAAATGTCGATTACATTACGGACCATCTATACATAGGGTTGACAAAAGTAAATAGACACCACGATGATCGTCCTCAAGGATAAATAAATGGCAAAGCTCCTCAATGGAATGTTAGAACGCGTGTCAGCTTTACATAATGGAAAAGGGAAAGCAACACGACTTTAAATATATTCATTCAATAAATTTATTATTATTTATTGACTTTTATTACCAACTGAAAACTATGGAAAAAAAACAAAGGTGCCAATTTACTTTTATCAACCTCTAAATTTTGTCACCAAATTCATTTTCTTTCGTTCCCAGTATTCCTGGGAAGGTCAAAAGTGTTACTGGTTAAAAAAAAAAAAAAAAAACTCACATTTTTGTACCAGTACTGTAATGAAGTTTCTTACAAAAAAAAAATGTACCTATAATTTTGCTTAAAATTACCAACTTGAGGTTTTTTCAAAGGAATATTTCTTAACTAAAAACTGACGTTTGTCATCCATATTCAGAAGAAAATATTTAAGGAAAACGTAGAAACTAGAATAACTCATTATTTGTGTAAACTGTACTAAAAGCGCTTTAAACAATGTCCTTTTTATTCAAAAACAGCAACGAGAATATTCAGTGATGCCGATTTGTTTGCTCGTACGAGTATAATCTCTAAAGATCAAAGATGATATCAAAATGACTCATACATATGTATGAACGAAGAATTTACTAACTTATATCGAGTTGATAATTATGTAACTTCGCAACTCATTAAGACATTCACTCCAGTATGACAAAGAATAGATAGAACTCGGACAGAGATTAGTGAATTTTGATTATCTTCATCCCAAAAATGAAAAATCACCTATTTCTGTTCGATTCAAATAATGGAATGATTTAAACATTGATATTAAAATTATTTCTAATGTAACTGCGTTTAAAAAACAATTGTAAATTTTCTTAATAAATAAATACCGATAAAGCTTTCTATTTATGTCATTCAGGGTTTGTAGAGACCCCCATTACTCGTATCATTTCTCATATTTTACTAATATTTTGTTTTATCAATTCGTAAAAATGTTTTTTGGTCTTAGGATTTCGTGGGTCAATCCTACGCTAACACGGTATGTTTAGCTAAAATATTAATAACAACTAATGCTTCATCGTTTCGTTCCAGGAGTGCCAGAAACTGGCACAGCGATCGGGTCAGCCGATGTGGCCCATTGCTCTAACTCCCGTATTATTACTAACGGGGATTCGAACCCCCAACCAAAGTGATTTCATTTCGCTCATAGAGAAACTGCGTTATCCATTCAGCTACGGACGCTGATTTAACTTACTGATACTTTCAATATTCCTTCCAAATTTTCAAATATTTTTAGATAAAGTTTAATTTATGTATTTTTAATAATAAATCATTTTTCAAAAAGCGTCAACGCGTTTTATTTTTTGTATAAAACTCTATCACTTTACTTATATAATAATAATAATAATAATAATAATAATAATAATAATAATAATGTATTATCTTGTTAGTTATTCTGAGTCCAGTAAAGCCGAAAGCATAAACGGCTAAATTATAGTAAAACAGTTTATACCAAGGGTCATCAATATGTGGAGCTCGGTCCGGATCCGGACCCCGACAGATTTTATACGGACTGCCGAGGATAGGTTGAATTTAATAATGAATAAATACGGAATTATGTTACAATTTTGAAAATTCTTAAGCCTAAAACAAAGCCAAAACATTTATATGACACTAAAATATATTATTTTGAATATATTAAAATATAATTAATTTCATTAATAAAAAATGTCGCCTACATTCCAAAAACAAAGAAGCGTGGATAACGAACCATGGCAGAGTTACAGAAGCACTTTTGCGGACCTCAAGAGAAAACTGACTGGTGACCCCTGGTCTACACCACGCCGGAATCGCCGTGGTATCTGACGTAGTTCGCGAGGACTCTATGGGAATCAGATTATTATTATTATTATTGCACACAGCTAATACAGCTTACTTCACGAGATCCGATCTTCTGATCTTTATTTAATGGGTCCGCAGCCCTTTCTACTACTTCTTGACGAGCAAAAGTGGTCCAGTGTTGTCTTACTCCTTTCGAAAATAAAATCTTGGACGCAAAAATACTTCTCGTTTCTGGATGGGTAATTCGTGCGCTTTCGTATTAAGACATCGAGTGCGTAAGTACGAATCATTTAGTTTTTCTTTAATGAATTTTTAAATGGAAAAAATGAGAGAAATATTTTCTTTATGAATAAAAGGATAAAAAGAATTTTCTTACTTCGACAACAGAATGCTTTAAAACTGAAAAGTAAATTCGTAGCTCGCTAACAAATCCATCTTGAAAAAGTGGATCGCCACCGAAAAAAGGATACGACTACTCGTATATGCAATTTGTACAGTTGGAGGAAGTTTAACAGAAAGAAAAAAATGTATTAAAAAAAAATAGCAATACTAATTAGTAGTCTCAGGGTTTTGTTTTTCACATTTTTTTCCCAAAAATAATAAAATATTGAAAGAAAATTTAATAATTACAATTTGAAGGCCTTTTTTGAGTTTACATTTTGAGTTAAAAATTTCGGCACATTTACGAACCAAAGAAAACCTCTAACATCTTCCTGTTTATTCAACCTTAAATAATGACAAATAAAACTACATCAAAATTACCTGCCATATCCAAGTTCTTGGTTCAGTTTGTATAGAGCAAGCCAGAGGTGATACGAATGCGCTTCTGATTTGTGTTTCCTCGAGAAAGAAGCGCAAACTCGCGATGCATCTTTCGCCTGAGGAGTCATGCACCCAGATCTATAAAACCGGTTTGCAATGTAAACTAACGACAAGCGCGCGTGAAGGAATTATGCATTTTACTCTGCTCATTCTATTATGACGACTCGAAGAATTGCTGCTTTCAGTGTCAACGAACGACGTACGGAAGCCTCATTATTATGCTGACCCTCTAAATCAGGGGTTTCCAAAGTTGGGTGCGCGGCATCCTGCTTTGGAACTAATTTTCACATGGAAAAGTACTCTCAAAAGACGGTGTAACGGCTACACCGTCTTTTGAGCAATTTTGAGTAGAGGGCTGGTACGGGGCACTTGCCGAAGCCATCAAGGGGTACGCAGCCGAAAAAAGGTTAGGAACTCTTACATTCTAAATACTTGGCAATAATACTGCGAGCTGTTGGTGCCCTGAACAGGTATCTGGTGTGTTCAGAAAGACAGAAAACCCTTCGCTTTCTATCGAAAGAACTTAATCTATAAGCAATCTGTGCCCCAAAATTGATTAAAATATATACATACATGCATACGGCATATACAGGGTTATTCAAGTCACGCACCATAGCAACATATAGCGTATTTTTTTTCTATTGACATGATGTCTGACTTTTGAACAGCCCTGTATGTATGTATTATTACTTTTTTTTCCTAACTGATTCGTTCATTTTCATCCGTAATTACAGTCTATTTATCAGCATCCTTTACGCCTGTTTATCTCAGTATCTCTTTCATCCTGTGGACATCACTCTCGACTCTCCACTCTCTTTGACATTCTCTTCCATTCTCATTTTTTTTATTTTTTCATCCCCTTTCTGCCGCCATTACGTCTCACCCCTCTCCCTTCTCTCTCCCCCTCTCCTTACCTCTTTCCCGTTAATCGCTCTACCTCCCCTCTTTCCAACCAACTTCTCCCCTCTGATGAACGCGGGAAATAGTTACACCGCCAGTCTTTCCTTTTCCCATTATTAAATAAGGAAACAATATCTTACGATTTAACGACTTAGGAAAGTAGTAGTTTAAACTCAAAACAAAACATTCTAATTTACACATCAAAACATTAATATATATATATAATATATATATATATATATATATATATATATATATATATATATATATATACCCACACACAAACCACACATATATTATATACCACACATATATATATATTATATATTATATATATATATATATATATATATATTACCCTGAGGGAGAGAGCACTCCTACCAGGCGCGTCCCTCGGGTGGGGATGAGGAACCCTAGAACCTTCGTTCTAGGGCTGGGCTGCTCTCCGAATATACAGAATAAGGAGCCGTGGACCAAACAAGCAGCAGAGGGATGGCAAACCGGCTGCTTTATTTGCCAGGAAACCCTATGATGGGCGCATACCGCGTACGGGCGAACCGACGCACCTTCCTTCCTGGTTTCACAGGAGGAGGTGCAAACGAGAAGAACCTGGAGCGAAGACGCCATCTGGGGGACCAGACCCGGCTTTAAGCCGAATGGAATATAAGTCAGTCAGTCAGTCATATATATATGTTTTCATACATTTACTTACAAAATTACATAATACTTTGTGTGTCCACCTTAGGCTTGAAGCATTTAAAAATTTTATCAGTAATTAGCTGTTTATTGGTTAGAAACTGTTGGCAATTTTGAGTTCTAGAATTTTCTCTGTGAATCTTCATGGAAGACGGATGAGTGTACGAGCCATAAGTAAGTAATGGGTTGTCGTGGTAAAGGGCCGTCTACGTATCTTAAGATACGTTATTACCGCACACGAGTCTGGAAAAAGCTATAGAAAGATAGGAGAACAACTTCGAATTCCATTTACAACGGATACTGCTATTTATAAAGAACTGGAAAGGTTTTAGAACAATCAAAATTCTACCAAGGTGTGGACGACCTCGCAAGATTTCAGACGTACAGCTAGATGGATTGAAAGAATGGCTGCTGCGAATCCACGAATGACTGCGGGTGACATCTGCCAAACATTAAGATTGTCTAAAATCGACGTCCATCCCCTACTGTACGTCGTACACTGAGAAAGAATGGTTTGCGTGGAAGAGTTGCACGAAGAAAACACGTTACGAAAAGCGAACAACGAAGTTCGTTTAAGGTACCCCAACGATCATCAAAATGATGGATTTGCATTCTGGAAGAAAGTTCTGTGGACAGACAAGACCAAGATTGAATTATTTGGGAACAACGAGCAACGGTATATTTGGCGAAAATCAAATACTGCACTCGAGGAAAAAAATACATCCTTCCTACGGTTAAACATGGTGGTGGTAATTTGCTTCTTTGGGGATGCTTCAGTGAGAGCACCGACAATTCAGCGCAAGTCAGTACAGTTAAAAGTTTAGTTAAAAATAATAAAAATAAATCGCAATAAATAAAAAAAAGAAAAATTTGTATATTTATATATATGCTAAATTGGGTCTGTATCGAAGGAGTGACATTTCAAAGGAGTGACATAACAAAGGAGTGACATAAATACCGTAACGAAGGAGTGACATAACGAAGGAGTGACAAATCGGAGATAAAATTCAAAGGAGTATAATTATTAAAATTTTATTTAAAAAAACAAAATTTGTTAGAATTGTTTAAAATTAAGATTTTATTTTAAAAACTAGAAACCTAACCTAACAGTTGCAAGCTCTCTTCCCTCTGGATTTGTTCTTTCTTCTTCTTTGTTGGTATTTTCGCGCTGAATTGTCTTGCGCTGAATTGTCTTTGCGCTGAATTGTCTTTGCGCTGAATTGTCTTTGCGCTGAATTGTCGGCGCTGAATTGTCCTGCGCTGAATTGTCGGGTCACGGCTTCAGTGCTTCTGGTCCAGAAAAGCTTCTCGTCATCAATGCAATCTTGACTTCGCAGAAATCAGGAAGTTTTAGAAGAAAATGTTTTGCTTTCAGTTTGGGAGTTGCGAATGGGTTGCGAATGGGTTGCAATTGGGTAATGCAACAAGATAATGATCCAAAATATAAAAGCAAGAGCACTATGAAATGGTTTTAACAAACGAATTTCAAGCTTCTCAATATAATCCAGAATTTATGGTTTGACTTGAAAAAAGCTGTCCGCAAGAGAAACCCTTCGAATATGAATGAATTGCAATAATTTTCTTTAGAAGAATGGGCTAAAATTTCTACTGAGATGTCGAAACCTCGTAGAAAAATACCCAAAAAGAATCATTGAAGTCATTCAAGCAAAAGGTGGACACATAAGGAATTAAATAATTTTGTAAGTAAATGTACGAAAACTCTTGCATTTTAACTTTTTTTCTATTTTCATCACGTTCTTTCACGTTTTACATCATATGTTAAAGTTGAACTAATTGTTTTACTCGTTAAATTTTTCCAAACGAACTATAAACTTTTCCTATCCTACGTATGGTACAAAAGATAAGGACGAATATAACTGAAATATATCTCTGTTATTATGTTTCAGACCAACAAAGACCATAGGATCCACTCATGGCTGGTCTACCTAACTGTTTATAATTGTGTATTGCGCATGTCCTCCGTGGTGGCGGAGGGGACCTACAACTTTACGTGGGTTCCCAACCACAAAAGCCTTAATTTTACTACCTTAAACTATACCCAATCTATCAACATATGCGTTTAATCGACTTTTAAACATGTTTATAGACGTGCTACTAATTACTTCGACCGGCAAACTATTCCAGCTATTTATGCTAAAAACGTTTTTGGCAACTGCTGTCTCGAACCTTCTACTAGTCAGCTTACACCCGTTATTTCTGGTTCTACTATATTGTGCTATTTCGAAAAAGCTCTCTCTATTTACGTTATCGAACCAATTCATAATTTTAAAAACCTGGATTAGATCACCCCTTAGCCTCCTAGTTTCGAGTGTAGTCAACTTTAACTCCTTAAGCCTATTCTCGTACGCCTTTGACCAAAGCGACGGAATCATCTTAGTTGCTCCTCTTTGAACTATTTTGATTTTGATTTTGTCTATATCTTTGCGCATATGCGGATTCCAAAATTGGATCGCGTACTCCAAATGGGGTCTAACTAATGATTTATAAAGAGGAACAATAATATCGCGCGATTTGTACTAAAAAATCCTAGCTATAAAACCTAGCACTTTGTTCGCCTTATTGACCGCTGCTGTACTTTGTTTCGCCACTTTTAAATCACCACTGACTATAACTCCTAAATCTTTTTACTGTTCTACGCTTGCCAACTCCTTCCCTGACATACTATACGCGAAATTGCCGTTACGCGAACCTGTAAAATTTTGCACTTATCGAAGTTAAATCTCATTTGCCATGTGACCGACCAATCTACGATTTTATTCAGATCTTCCTGGATTTTACCCCTATCTTCGTCATCAATCGCCCTACCACTCAACTTCGTGTCATCCGCAAACTTTGAAACTGTACTGACTAGGCCGACATCTAAATCGTTAATATATATAAGAAAAAGCAAGGGTCCCAATACAAACCCTGAGGAACGCCGCTCGCTATATTAGCCCAAGACGACTCCGCTCCATCAACGACCACCCTCTGTTTCCTACCTCGCAACCACTCTTCTATCCAATTTATTACTAAACCCCCGATTCCATGAGCCTGTTTTTTCAACGAGTCTTCTGTGTGGTACCGTGTCAACGCTTTTTAAAAATCTAAATACACTACATCTACAGCCCGATGACTATCGTAAACTTCAACCACGCTTTGGAAAAATTCTAAAAGATTAGTTAAGCAAGATTTGTTTCGCCTAAAACCGTGCTGCGTATTTCTAATCAAGTTATGCAATTCTAAGTGTTCGACTATACGATCTCTAATTATTGATTCCAGTAGCTTACCTACAACAGACGTTAAACTGATTGGCCTATAATTTCCCGCACCACCTTTATCGCCTTTCTTAAAAATAGGCGTTACATTTGCTAACTTGAAATTATCTTGAAACTATCCCTGTTCGAATACTTATGAGTGTCACTGCATATCCACTGTTGTATCCTAAGATACATGATATTAGCCTTTGGAACAGCATTTCTGGGACACCGTATATATTATATATACACACACACACAGGTTTAGTTAAAAAAAAACCTGCCGCAAAAGTATTTATTGCAGTTATTTTTGAGGCAGGACTTTTAAATCACCCTGTATAATACTCTACGTCTCAAACTCGTTCGCTCGTCGATGGAATACAATCGGTGAATAATGAAAGCTCGATGCGCGCGCGAGACGTTTCTGAAAGAAATGTGTAATGCGGTTCTGTATTTCCAATCTCGTGTTCCCTTTCCGATTTTCATCGATTACTTAAAGCTTCGAGTAAGACGAATTACCCAAATGTACCTACGCATACGATCACTATTATTAATAGACACATAGATAAAGAGGGATGCACCTATTCCCTCATGTATACACACTGACACGAGTGTGTGTGTGTGTGTGTGTGAAAACAACAACCTGAGAATCCCCTCTAGCATGCCAGGAAAGAAAAGCTGATAAAAACAAACAAAAAAGCTCGCATACCGTGTTTACAATTACCTTCGTATAAAACATTCATTCACAAAAAGTAGAGACGCACAACACAGACACGAGTCTGGGTCCTTCTTTCCGTGGGCCACTGCCTGCGCGAAAAAGTGTTGAAAGAAGGCATAGGAAAGTCAGAAAAGCGGTAATGAAAACATGTATGTATACTGTGAACACATTTTGCAACAAGTCATACATCTCGGGCGCCCAGTCAATATGTTTAAAGGAAAAACTAATATAAAGGAAAGAATGAAAGATACACTACATATTTCCTGAAGGAGTTTCTATACTATTATATATATATATATATATATATATATATATACCGTATATATACAGGGCGTCCCAAAAAAATGTATACACACTTTAAATAATTATAAAGGCAGTGTTTATTAAAATACATTTCATTTTCAAAATGTAATAGAATCTACAGACATTATTTAATTGTTTTGTCAACGCCTGTTTTCAAACTGACGTCCGTTCTGGTCCAGGCACTGCTGATAACGCGAAGCAATGGAATCGCAAACATTACGAAACATTTCGTTTGGTATTTGTGTGCATTCTCGTTCAATGGCTGCTCTCAATTCAGCGACTGTTGCAGGTTTTATAGCGTAGACTTTGTCTTTTAAGTATCCCCATAAAAAAAATCTAGTGGTGTGAGGTCTGGTGAACGCGGAGGGTATTCTACGAAACCCCTTCGTCCAATCCACATCCACATCGTGCCAAGTACCACTCGCAATACTCCACTCTTCGGTCCGGATCATCATCATCTTCATTAATAGCATGGACTAATCTTGGAATGTAACTTTTCCATTGACAGCGCTTCAAAATGCGTTCGACAGACGATTCTGAAATTCCTACCTCACGACTCGCTTGCCGCACAGATTTTCTTGGACTTTGGTGATACGTTTCCAGTACTCTTTCTTGCTTTGTGGGGCTTGTCGATGTCCGTGGTCTTCCGGAACGCTTCTTGTGGACATTCTGAACAGTTCCATCGGCTTCAAACTTATCTCTAATTCGAGTGATGGTAAGTCGCGTTGGTGATCTGTTTGAAACTCCCTCCTAAACTGTCTTTGCACTTCAACTGCGTTTTCACACTTCCAGTAGCATTTTAGAATGAATTTCCTTTGTTCAAAGCTTAGTCTGACTGCCATTATTAATTCTAATGGGTTTAACTTGGAAAGAAAGAAACATCAATTGAGCTATCAGCTGTTAAAGTGTGTATACATTTTTTTGGGACGCCCTGTATATATATATATACATATATATATATATATGTGTGTGTGTGTGTGTGTGTGTGTGTGTGTGTGTAAGCAGTATTTCATCATTTAATAGTATAGTCATTTCGTTCTCATAAACAATTTATTTATATAAATTATCAAGCAATCCCTCGCATTAGGACAGGATTCAAGTTGTGAAATGGAGAACGCTCGATCTCAAGCCGCACCCAGACGAACAATCAATGGTCCATTACCACTGAATGATCCCCCCAACAGAGTGTGTGTGTGTGTGTGTGTGTGTTGTGTGTGTGTGTGTGTGTGTCATTAACCATAAAGTGAAGGCTAAATGCGCAACCCCGCCCACCCAGGACGAAATACACGCTCAATAGCGAAGAAAATGTCCTTCGAATCACTGCATTTCCCAATACACACAGCATACGTCAATGACGAATTTTTTTCTGCAAATACAACCGAGTAAAAAGTCTCAATCTTCATAAACGATTGGTTTTCAAGCACATAATATATTTCGAAGTAGCTTCCTTTGAAGTGGTGCACCTCTTCAGAATTGATTGCACTTATTAAAGCTTAAAAAATCATAAAAACCAGTGAGGTATTTCCTGAACTAGACTCACTCACTCACTCGTGTGTGTGTGTGTGTGTGTGTGTGTGTGTGTGTGTGTGTGTGTGTGTGTTTCCATACCAATTTTGGAGCCTCTATTTATAAACATAGATGCCTATATACTGCACCCATAAAATAGCATTATTTAAGTTTGAAAATTATAGTGCGAAAGAGCAGAGCGGGAATGACCCAATTCCAAGATTTTAAGATTCTTGGAATACGAACAAACTGTAATTCTAATTCTGGGAATTATTTTGGCTGCGTAATAATACTAAGAAAGTTTCCCCTTAAAATTTATGCGTAAGAAAGAAAATTGAAACTAATGTAAATTTCCCCATCGTTTTCTGAGAGAGAGAGAGAGAGAGAGAGAGAGAGAGAGAGAGAGAGAGAGAGAGAGAGAGGAGAGAGAGAGAGCCTCAAAGACCTTCCGGTCCACTCTGGGAGGTTCCTGTTATTAAACAAGTTTTTTTTTCTTTCAACCATCCTAGCAGTACTACAAAACTGGATAGAAAAGTAGAAGGCTCTCTCCCCACCCTCCCTGCCAGAGGGAGGTACGGAAAAAGGTTGAAGAAAATACCTTGACCCTGGAAAAGTAGTCAAGGAAATTTTACAGGAAAGTGGAGAATATATAAAAAACTATAATTAGCATGCCCACAGAGAGACCGTGCAAGCGAACTCCTGCAGAGTTACGTTATGTTTTAGTCTTAAACCATGAGTATTCAGGTATTAACTATTTTATAGGAAAAGAGATTCCCGCAGACAGAGGTCCTAAATGTCTTTAGTTCCAGTTTAAACCCATTATTTCTTGTCGGATTGGCATTAAGTGAGAATAAGTTTCTGCAATCTACCCTGTCTATCCCATTGAGCATCTTGAAGACTTGAATAAGTTGACCGCGCAAGCTCCTCGTCTCTAAGGTAAACAGATTTAGGCACTCCAATCTCCGTTGGAACTTTTGCATTCTCATTGAAGGGATCAATTTTGTAGCCCTTGCTTGTACCCTAACCTTTCTATATCCTTCCTGAGGGATGGAGACCAAAACTGCGCACAGTATTCCAGTTGAGATCTGACTAGTGAATTATAAAGGGACATTACAGTCTCCTTGTTCCGAAACTGGAACTGTCTTTTGATATAACCTAATATTTTTAAAGCCCTCTTTTCGACTTCTGCACAGTGCTTCGGCGGTTTCAGATCGTTGCTGATATAGACTCCAAAGTCCTTCTCTAGATCGGTCTCAGTCAAGTTCCTTCCCAAAAGAGAGTAATCGGTCTTCGGGTTTTTATAACCTATGTGCATTACCTTACAAATGTCCAAGTTGAATGGCATCTGCCAAGTAGCAGACCATTCGCCCAACCTGCCAAGATCATTTTGAAGCGTTCTTACGCCCTCCTCAGTACCTACACTACTTCCTAATTTCGTATCGTCTGCAAATTTGGAGATTGTACTTAGAACCCCGACGTCTATATCGTTAATAATTTAATATAGATGATAAAAAGTAAAGGACCAAGAACGGAACCCTGTGGGACACCACTGGTGACGGGTGCCCACTCCGAAGCCACCCTACTTATTACCACTTTTTGTTTTCTATCTTGTAACCAATCCTCAATCTAGTTGGAAACAAGCCCGGTGATTCCTAGTCCTCTGATTTTAGCCATCAATCTCGCATGAGAAACTTTGTCAAAGGCTTTTTTAAAGTTGAGATACACTATATCTATTGCCCTACTTGCATCGTATAGTGTATGCATATTATGGAAAACTCCAACAGGTTTGTCAGACACGATCTATGTCGTCTAAATCCATGTTGAGAATAAAAAATTAGATTGTTCGATTCAAGATGATACACAATAAGTTTTGTAATGATGGATTCCAATAGTTTGCCGACAATTAATGTTGAACTGATCGGGTGGTAATTAAAAGGATTTTCCCTATCACCCTTTTCAAAGATTGGTGTTACATTTGCTAACTTCCAGTCAGCTGAAACTTTCCCTAACTCGATTGATTGTTTGAATATGGTTACTAAGTCGTCAACAACATTGTGGCTAACCTCTTTTAATATTGGAAGAAATAAGTCGGGACCAGGTGATTTGTATTTATTAATTTTATCAATTAATTGCTGTACCTCATTTCTCGTAAAACTTATGGTGTCTACGGGATGGTCACCGTCATATGTAGTACGAGGACTTGGCACTTCAATCGAGTCTTCCTCCGTGAAGACTGTAACGAAGAACTCGTTCAACGTATTCGCTATATATCTTTATCACCGAATTTCAGTACGCCATTTCTATCTTTTCCGGGACCTACGGAATTTTTAATTGGCTTTCTGCCAGTTCTTTAGGATTAACTTTACAGAGTGAGGCAACTCTAGCTTCTTCTTCACGTTTGGCTGATCTAATTAAGGACTTAACCCTCCTACATAGGTTTATATAGTTTTCTGAATTAGTCTGGTTGAAATGTGACAAGTAGTTTGTAGGCTCTATTTCTTCCCGTAATAGCACTGCTAATTTCGTTGTTAAACCATTTCGGCGACTTTGTTGTCAAGGAAACTATTTTAGTGGGTATAAAAGTGTTCTGTAATATTCTAAATTGATCCCTATACGAGCTCCAGGTGACATTGGCATCCTCACTTATTAGAACTTCGAGTTGTATCTAAACTATTGCGGAAGCTTTCAAAATTTTTGCTCTGGAGAAATCCAGTCTTTCACCCGTCTCCTTGCGTGTTTTAACTGGAACCCTGAGGTCAAACCTTATCAAATTATGATCGCTGTTACTCAAATTTTCACCAATAGTCAGGTTACAGACCAGGTCATCTTCGTTCACGAATATGAGGTCTAGTTTATTATTACCCCTTGTAGGACCGTCAACCCATTGACTTAAGTTATCATCGGCAAATTCCAACAGTCTTGACGCCTCAGCATCAGCTGTTTTGTTTTCCCAATTTATATTACCACAATTAAAATCCCCAAAAATCACAATGATCTTATTATTCACTCTTCTGCTTAATTGGTTATACAAGTTTATATCCTTATCAACGGGGTAGTGAGATGGCCTATATACTAGAAGTAGATGCACTACTTTATTATTTAGGTTTAGATCAACTCCCAAGATTTCATGAGCAGATACGATATTACTGTTTACCGGATGCAGGAAGTCACGAGCATACAAAAGTACACCACCGCCTTCCCTTCCGTTCCTATCTTTGCGAAACATTTCGTAACCTACCATTTCAAATTCTCCTACAAAATCCATTGATTCTGAATGAATCCAGGATTCCGTTATTCCTATGATATCAAAGCTCTCTGTTTTGACTAGCTCTATAAATTCCATTCGTTTGTTTCTAATTGATCTACCATTGAAGAGCACAGTTTTGAGATATTTTAAGTTATTTCTCCTAACTGTCCTGAGTCGTTTCCCGAAGCAGTTGAATCAACTACTGGTGGAGGATTGACTGCTACTATTGGGAGATGAGGACTAACTGCTGTGGGAGATGAGGACTAACTGCTGTTGGAGATGAGGACTAACTGCTGGGGGAGGAGGACTAACTTCTGGGGGAGCAGGACCGACTGCTGGGGGAGCAGGATCAATTGCTGGTTTGGGGGGGTCCTGGTTTAAAATGATTATACAAATTTATGTTCAGCAAATCACCAAACTTCTTTTTCCCCTTCTGATTAAAGTGTATCCCGTCCGAGCCAAAGTATTCCCCATTTTCGAAGAATGTAGGCCAAAAATCAACAAACTTTAGGCCTTTTTCCTCGCACATGCGTTTAACTCTCTTATTTATGCTAATGGCTTTACTTAAAGTATAGTCACCATCACACATTCGTGGGAGAATCCCTACAACCATACTCATATCTGTCTTTTCCTAAATCTTGACGGTTAGGATCTTGAACTCTTTTACAATGGACTCTGTCTGCCCTCCTGTCCCTCCCTGAAAAACGTCATTGCCACCAACATGTACAATGATGGGGCAACTCTTACTCTTGATATTAATTTTGACTAATTCCCTATTTATTATCTGACTCGTGGCACCTGAAACACATCGGAGTTTCCTTTTGGTCAGGCGTCTTGCTCCGAAAAAGTTCCCTTAATTTCTGACCAACTCTCAGATGATGATGATGATGATTATGAAGGATTTGATAACTAATTTCTACAAGGTTTTTATAAAGTTTTACTTTTCTATGTCGGCAAGTTGGTGGTCGACTTAAACACCCAGAATAGTCTAAAATCTAAATCTGAAATTGAAAGTTCGGGGATCGACTGATCTGGACCGTAGACTTACACGCCTCAATATACGGTATTTAACTCGTCTGAAAATGGAATCTGTAACGTAACGACCGTCTAAAACCATGCAAAATTATTTCACGTTAACATTACAGAGAAACTCAGCCGAAAAATAGAATTTAAACAATGCAGAACTATGTTCGTTAATTGTAATTAAGAAACCGGAAAAGGAAATGAATTAAGTCTAATTAATAAGCAATAGTACTTGGCCTAACCTCAATAATAAAGTATATAACTATATTTATACTTATCTAAAAAAAATTGTTAAATGAAACTTAGTCACAATACTTTCACACAACTATCGAAAAAAATACTGGAGAGAGAGAGGAGAGAGACTTGCAGCCCATACCGAGGAGGTACCAATGGCAACGGGTGCCAGGGAAAATTTTCTACACACTCAAATAGTGTGCAAGATTTGGTCTAACCTTTTCTTGAAATGAT
Organism: Bathynomus jamesi; assembly: GCA_023014485.1. NCBI lineage: Eukaryota > Metazoa > Arthropoda > Malacostraca > Isopoda > Cirolanidae > Bathynomus > Bathynomus jamesi. The sequence goes on along the minus strand of JAJOZX010002959.1, from coordinate 323,183 downwards.
CCACAGAGGAACAGTTCACAACTTCTGAAGGTAAACTGTTCCACGTGTCACAGATCTTATACGTAAAGTAATTCCCACACACACTAGTCCTAAACCGTTTCAAATCCAACTTCCAACCATTGTTGCGAATTGGGTTATCATTTAAACTAAACATGCTTCTAAAATCGACATCGTTGAACCCGCCTAAGAGCTTGAAAACCTCAATGAGTTGACCGCGCAGCCTCCGAGTTTCCAGCGAAAACAAGTTCAGGGCACGTAAGCGTCGATTGTAGCCCATATGCCAAACGGAAGGGATTAACTTTGTGGCCCTCGCCCCAGCCTCTCAATATCTTTCCTGAGGGTGGGCGACCAGAACTGCACAGCATACTCCAGGTGCGGCCGAACAAGGGAATTGTACAGTGAGAGCACAATCTCCTTGTTCCGAAACTGAAATTGCCTCCTGATATAACCCAATAGTTTTCTGGGCTTTCTTTCCACCTCTACACACTGTTTCGTAAACTTAAGGTCGCTGCTAATTAGCACACCCAAGTCCTTTTCTAAATCAGTCACCTCGATATTACTCCCCAACATCGAGTAGTCCGACTTGAGATTGGCGTAGCCAATGTGCATCACTTTGCATTTACCCAAGTTAAATGGCATTTGCCATTTTTCGGACCACTCTCCTATCCTACCTAGGTCCGCACGCAGTTCCTCGATCGCTTCGGGCGTCCCAACATTGGCCCCAAGCTTGGTGTCATCAGCGAATTTGGCGATCCGACTGACGATGCCACCGTCGATATCATTTATGTAAATGATAAACAACAGTGGCCCCAAAACGGAACCCTGAGGAACCCCACTAGTGACCGAGGCCCAACCCGAACTAGCCCCTTTAATTACCACCCTCTGCCGCCTATTCCTCAGCCAGTTTTCAATCCACCTACCTATTTCCCCACCGATACCCAGCGCGCGCACTTTCGCCATTAGCCGGCGGTGAGGTACCTTATCAAAGGCTTTCTGAAAGTCGAGAGAGAGAGAGAGAGAGAGAGAGAGAGAGAGAGAGAGAGAGAGAGAGAGAGACTTTGGGTCTTATGAATTGTAATTATACAAAATAAAATAATAATAATTAAAATTAACAAGTGAAAGTAATAAAAAGAAATCTCATTTGCGAAGGAAATATTTCTTCAATTTCCTTTCAACATTGATGAAACAAATTTTGAAAACGAAACTGCAAAAAAGAGGCTGATGAAAACCAAGTTGATAAGACGGAGTTGATGAAACGAAGTTGGAGAGAAGGAAACGTTTTCAGACGACGTGAATGGAAGAAACATTAGAGATAATGTTTCAGTAAATCAATGCTTTGTCGTACACATGCACTTCCTTTCTGAATGGCCAAGTATTGGAAAAGAGCGACGAGGGAAAACGAGGGGTAATAGGGTAATGCGGAAAACGAGGGGTAATAGGGTAATGCGGAAAGTGAGGGGGTAATAGGGTAATGCGGAAAGTGAGGGGGTAATAGGGTAATGCGGAAAGTGATGGGGTAATAGGGTAATGCGGAAAGTGAGGGGGTAATAGGGTAATGCGGAAAGTGAGGGGGGTAATAGGGTGATGCGGAAAGTGAGGGGGTAATAGGGTAATGCAGAAAGTGAAGGGTAATAGGGAAATGGAGAAAATGCGGGATAATAGGGAAATGGGGAAATTCCGGGTAATAGGGAAATGGGAAACGAGGAAGGAGACAAGGGAAAAAAAAGATCAAAAAGATAATTTTTTTTTGAGGTGGAGGAGGAGAACAACAAAAAGTGAAGTAAAGAAATGAAAACCAACAAAATTATAATGAAATAAAGAAACAAAAGATGTTTTACCTTAAACATGAAAACGAGAGGAAAAAAGCCTGGTTACACAAATGCTGGAAAATGATTCAAATGTTTACTGAAAACGCTTCAGTGTCTCTTCAAAGCACAATATAAATCCTCCCTCCTTCCTCACTGTGTGTGTGCGTGTGTGCGTGTGTGTGTGAAAACAAATCTACTAATTATCCTAAATATCCTTCCTCAAATATTTTCATAAATCAGAAATAAAAATTTCCTTTTCTGAATTTTATTTTTGCCTCTCGTTATAATTTCGCCTTTGTTTAAACTTTTCTTTTTCTTTCGTTTAATTTTTTTGATTAAAATGTCTCTTAAAGGTGATACTCCGAAGGTGTAAATTAATCACAGGCTTATACTGCGCATTACGTGTTACACGAACCGTATCTAGAAAAACCGACACGAGCTATTCTTCATTCTTATACATTTAGCGAAAACTTCCTAGAAACACACGAGGTTCTGCGAACGTACGTAATATGTGGGTACAGTTTCGGAAAAAAAGTTCGCCTAGAAATATAAAATTTTAAAAATTAATAAAATAAACAAAATAGAAATAGAAAACGGACTATTAATAATTTTTTAGTTTTATGTTTGTAGTAGAAGGTTTTTCAGAAAATGTACGGTCAGTTACAAAAATCGGAATATACACTGAACTCAAAGGTATGGCGTAATGTACAGGGTGGCCCAAAAGTCAGGATATATAAGGGAAATTTGTTTTCTCTGTTCCAGGTGAGAGATGGATGGATGACCAAATCTAGCGTCCCTTGACTTCTCTTTGTGAGGTCATTTTAAATCCGTTTAGTGATCGTCCCCGGTCCTTGGAGGAACAGAAGACTCGAATAACGTCTGAATGTTCCGAGATTTCCCGGATCACCTAAAGATCCGTCACCCCAGCCTTTTTTAGTTAGCTTTATAAAAGGCTAACTAACGAAAATATCACGACCTAACCTAACCAATCGTCAAGGGCGTACAGTTGACCTAACGATTGGTTAGGTTAAGTCTTGATATTTTCGTTAGTTAGCCTTATAAAGCCAACTAGAAAAGGATGGGGTGACGGATCTTCAGGTGATCCGATTTCCCCTATTATGTTGAGAAGTGTGGGGATGTCACTCAGAAGAAGAATTGAAAAGTGTATGGGAGGTTAATAGGGCTCAGTTTGCCCATTTACGTATTACAAATAAACAACATAATGCGTGAAGCAGATTAGTTTTCCCCTATGTGTCCTGACTTTTGGACCACCCTGCATTCGGACTTCGCTTCAATGGTAAGCAATATTTACGCACGCGCGCGCGTGTGTGTGTGTGTATGTGTGCGCGCGCGCGCGTCACTTTGCTTTCCTAATTTTAGATTTCCGCTTGCAGTCGCCTAAATTATTCGTGTTAAAAACAGAATACCCGAAAATAGGCGAAATTGTGGACGAAAATATTATTGGATATTTATCGAAAATGACAAAAAATTATCTCGGGGAAGTATATATACAACCTTACAAAGGTTCCACGTGATGATTTCTCATTTCGCGAAGGTCAAGCGTGTCGCCCCTCCTCTCGAGTTGGCCTGGTGAAGTAGTGAGTTGGATTCTTGCGCTCTCCACCTCACATAGCCAGGTACGCCCGGCTCATCGGGGATTGTTCTGAGCCAGGCGTCGTGTCTTCTTTTGAAGATTTCCACTGCAACTCCCTTCGTGTTTCTTAGGTCTTTGGGCAGCTGATTAAATAGTTTTGGTCCTCTCACTACAAAACTATTTTCTTTCAGGGTTAAGGATGTTCCCTGTCTCGCCTTCAATTTGGGAATACGACACAGTCTACCGTTTCTACCTTCCACCGTTGTTTGGGGAGTTATGGGATTCAGAGTAAGATTAGGGACTAGTTTCTCCATTATTTTCCAAGTGTAAATAATGGTGTATCTCTCTCTTCTCCTTTCCAGTGAATATAGGTTTAGTTCTCGTAACCTTTCCAGTAATTTAGTTCTTTGCACCCATTGATCTTGGCTGTGAAACTTCTTTGAATCCCCTCCAGCTGTCTAATGTCTTCTTTTTTATATGGGGATGTTAGGACCGAGCAGTATTCCAGTTTGGGTATTATCAGGGTTTTCAGTAGGGGGATCATTACATTCCTATCCCTTCGTTTAAAAGTTCTCAATATCAGACCCGTTATTCTCTTTGCTCTGTTTACTGCTATCTTATTTTGTGTTTCAAATTTCGCATCATCTGTCATTACAACCCCTAAATCTTTTGCTCTGGAATTTCTCTGGACTTCCTGTCCATTTGGGGTATAATATTCCATGGACTTTAGGTCTTCTCTTTTTCCGTACCGTAATAGCTGAAATTTCTCGGTGTTAAACTTCATATTGTTGTCTTCCGTCCACTTGTAAATTTTGTTTTGTCGGTTTGTAGAGATCCTATGTCTTCTGGTTTTCGTATTTTTCTACTGATCTTTGTGTCATCAGCAAAGGATGTTACTGTGCTGTCTCTGGTAACGTCCTCATCTATGTCAGTTAGCATGATTATGAAGAGTAGTGGAGCTAATACCGTTCCTTGTGGTACTGAGCTGAGGACCTCTGATTCTGATGAAGATACTCCTTGTACTGTAACGACTTGCCTCCGCTCACTAAGGAAATTATATATCCATTTCCCTACTTTTCCTGTTATTCCCATATATTTCAGTTTATGTATTATGATTCCATGGTCACACTTGTCGAACGCTTTAGCAAAGTCTGTGTATAGTACATCATAGTTTTCATTACTTTCAAGTGAATCAATAATGTTGTTGTAGTGTTCCATTAGTTGTGACAGGCATGATCTGCCTGACCGAAACCCGTGTTGGTTATCATTGAATTTTTTCTGAGTTTCCAAAAAGTCATATATATATATATGAATAGAAACGACATAAGTGTTAAGGAACGTTTCTGCACACGAGGAGGAGAGATAACGAATAATGAAAAATGAGGCGAACCGCCCGGGAATCGAACCCAGGGCCTTCCAATTGCCGGTCGGACGCTCTACCATTATGCTACGGACCTCACTCAATCACAAATCGAAATTCTCCCACATAGGGCAGAAACCAATACCCTGAGAGGGCACCCTCGCAAATCGTGAATATGCGCATATAACTGCAATGACCGCGCAGTATATAAATGAATAGAAACGACATAAGTGTTAAGGAACGTTTCTGCACACGAGGAGGAGAGATAACGAATAATGAAAAATGAGGCGAACCGCCCGGGAATCGAACCCAGGGCCTTCCAATTGCCGGTCGGACGCTCTACCATTATGCTACGGACCTCACTTATGTCGTTTCTATTCATTTATATACTGCGCGGTCATTGCAGTTATATGCGCATATTCACGATTTGCGAGGGTGCCCTCTCAGGGTATTGGTTTCTGCCCTATGTGGGAGAATTTCGATTTGTGATTGAGTGAGGTCCGTAGCATAATGGTAGAGCGTCCGACCGGCAATTGGAAGGCCCTGGGTTCGATTCCCGGGCGGTTCGCCTCATTTTTCATTATTCGTTATCTCTCCTCCTCGTGTGCAGAAACGTTCCTTAACACTTATGTCGTTTCTATTCATTTATATACTGCGCGGTCATTGCAGTTATATGCGCATATTCACGATTTGCGAGGGTGCCCTCTCAGGGTATTGGTTTCTGCCCTATGTGGGAGAATTTCGATTTGTGATTGAGTGAGGTCCGTAGCATAATGGTAGAGCGTCCGACCGGCAATTGGAAGGCCCTGGGTTCGATTCCCGGGCGGTTCGCCTCATTTTTCATTATTCGTTATCTCTCCTCCTCGTGTGCAGAAACGTTCCTTAACACTTATGTCGTTTCTATTCATTTATATACTGCGCGGTCATTGCAGTTATATGCATATATATATATATATATATATATATATATATATATATATATATTAGTGATGTAGCGGATGTCATTTTTTTCACATCCGCGGATGCGGATGTGAATGCGGATGTTTGATTTCGACATCCGCGGATGCGGATGCGGATGTCTACATTTTCGTTATTTTTTAGGATATATTCGAGATTTGTTGTGTTTAACGTATATAATAAGTTATTATATAGAGAGAGCTGTAGCTATAATGTAGTATAATTGATTAATTGTACAATAATTGCTGTACTTTTCTCTGAACATATAAAATAATATCAAGCATCTAACTAATATAGAAAGCAATTAGTGAATTCGTCTGCAAATAAATTCGTTATATTTTGTCGAGTTTCAGCCACAACTAGAAACCATAATTGTGTTACCAGGATGCGGGACGTGAACCCAACTCAAATGCACCCCACCGACCTCTTTCCCCAACCTCCACCCTTATAGAAAGAGATCTTTAATTAGCTTGATAACTATTTATATTAAGTTTAAAGTTTTATTAGGCATATTTATAAATGAGTAATTAAAATAAAGTAAACTAAGATGTTCATCGTTTAATGTTCAAACTTAATTATAGGAAGGTTATGCTTAAGGAACATTAATTTTTCTGCCTTTTCTGCTGCCAGTCTGTTTCTCTTTTCATCATATATTAATCCAGCACTGCTAAATAATCTCTCGCTTGGTACGTTTGTTGGAGGACAGGCTAAAGTTTCCTTGCAAGTTTACTCAAGTATGGATAGATATTCTGCGTATTTTTCCACCAACTAATAGGATTGTCACATGCAGCCAGGCGTTTTTTCTTGGTGATAGCTCTCGATCATTTTTACTACATCTTTTGACATCGCGTAGGTCTCGTCATCGCTGCTTGACTCAAGAAACTGAGAGAGAGATTCTGTGATAGATTTGCTCGTTGAAGGTGTTGGTTCTGTCACTGAAACTTTTATTCTTTTGGTGGGTGGCGAAGCGACAGATTCAAGAGATTGAAGCTCTTCAACTGCTTTGCCAAGTGATGATTTAACTCGTTCTAATGTACTAGGTGAAAATAACTTAGCTTTGTAACGTGGATCTAAGTAGGTTGCAAGAGAGTAACTTCATACAAGAACAGCCTCTCGTCTTGTCGCTTGCATCACTTTTGCGCACAATGAACTAGTTCTATTAATATAGTAGAATTTGATAATTTCCGCTTATTAATGACATTTTATCTCAACGGTCCACATCCGCACGACATCCGCAGTCCAAAGTGCGGATGCGAATGCGGATGCGAGAAAATGTGCGGATGTTCCGCGGATGCGGATGTGACCTACATCACTAATATATATATATATATATATATATATATTATATTAGTGAAACATTCAAATAATATGCAAAAAAATTGTCGCCAAAAAAATTACTTCCCATTTTTATTAACGAAAAATTGCATAAAAAATTGTTTTCAGATTACTACTACCAGTACTACTGCTACTATTCGTAAAGTACAGCATTTCACACACACACACACTATATATATATATATATAGGCGCCTTGGGAGGGGTGACAGGGGGGCTCCTCCACCCCCAATATTGTTTGTTGCCTTTCTCAAGTCAAGTTTACGTAACTAAAAGTAGAAAATAAACGAATTGTTTTTTCTAACTGGCCACTTCTTAATTTTTATAAACATGTCACTAATATGCGCAGCATATAGCCCCATAAAAAAATATATTAGCTAACCTCACACCCTTACTTCAGCCTCTATTCACAATGTTTTCAGAGCATCAAAGTGATGCTTAATCACATCTGAATATTAATATGAAAATATCATACCATGTTACTCGTGTAAAATTTTCTCAATGAACGGTTTACGCCCCTCATTACCTGGTTTTCCCCCTCAATGTGCCAGCTACCTGGGCGCCACTGTATATATACAATATTAGTTTAAATAACTTAGTATCTTAGTTTTGCTTCCGCCTGAATTGTTTATTCCGACGAAGGTCACGTTTGTTGGCCCACCTTAGACCACCAGCTTAACGTGGAATCCGAACATGACCCACCATCACGGGGGGTCAGATATTACAAAGTCCTTGCCCAAACTCGATCTCACGACCTCCCGATCAAAAAATCAAACAAAGTAAAAAGTTTATAATAAGTTTAGAAATATTTATTGATTACACTGGTCAACACTCATTTTATTGCCAATCATATTAGAGTGATTTTGGGGTAACTTTGTGGTGCTGATTCCGAATATGACATCGGTTTTACTAGATTGGCTCTAATTTATGAGATAATTGGTACCCCATTGAAACACGTAAAAATGCAAAAAATTTAATGTTCAGGCGGAACCTACTTACAAATCGCATTGAAATTGTCTCAAATCATACAAAAGTAAACACATGAAAAACATAATGGCATTTTATTCGGTCTCACCATCTAGAATGTTCCGGTAGTTTCCCATATGCACGCATTATGGTTACGTTTCCTATTAATTGAGGGTATTCATTATCTCAAGAACTAGAGCCAAATCGGAAAAACTACTTTCATTTTGGAATTCAGCAACCCCAAAATACCCTAAATTCGTACGAATTTCCTTGGCAACGAAAAAAAATTTTTTTTTTGTTGACCTGTGTTCAAAGTGGAAAATATAACCACCTCCACAAATATTCTTTCCTTTGTAATCGATTACGTCAGTGGGAGCTCCGCTAGAGTGATTTTCACTTCAATTATAACCGATTGGGACTTATGGGCCACCCTATATATATATATATATATATATAGTGGCCATTCTGTTTGTGTATATATATATATATATATATATATAGTCTGAGCAAAAAGTATCGTCCCGATACGCTGTACATTGGCTTACTATGGGAACAATAACCTGATCTAATCAGTCAGTTTTTAAGAAAAACTACAAAGCGGACTGATTAGGTTAGGTTTGGTAACCAGAGCACTTTTTTCTAGCCGGTGTGTTGTTGATAGCCAAGTCCTTTGCACGGTTCAGTCACCGACGAATGGCTGGTTTTGAAAAGCCAGTATGTTCTTGGATTTGAGTTGTGGTTAGACCCTCTTTTCCCAGAATTACAATAAGTAGTTTCCTTTCTGAGGTCAAATTTTTAGGCCCCATAGTCACTCTGGAACGAAGGACAGGTACAAAAATAAATGAGTCTGTTAATGACAAAAAAGCGCAAGAGCAGTCAAAATGGAACACCCGTGGTACCTAAACCGGCAATGAATGGATTGCTAATCACGCTGCTAATGCATTTCACCCAGCAGCAATGAAAAATGTACGATACCGACCCAACAACATCGACCCTCTGGGTCAAATGAACAAAAAAATAACGTTCCAGCAGTAAGTCATTGTACAGCATAACGGAGCGATACTTTCTGCGATATATATATATATAATATATATATATAATATATAATATATATATAATATATATTATATATATATATATATATATATTATCAGAGCTGGGCACTTGCGTTTTTTTGCGCGTTTTTTTTGCGGTACTGCGGTACTGCGGCTTCTGACCTGCTGCTCCAACTGACACCACAGATGCTCGATAATGTTAAGATCCGGGGATTGTGGAGGCCAATCCAAGCGTTCTACTTCACTAACATGCTCTTCAAACCAGTTTTTAACGACCCCAGCGGTGTGGATTGGTGCATTATCATCCTGGAAGACGGCGTCGCCATTGGGAAACAGCGTTTGGACTATGGGATGGACCTGGTCAGCCAATATTGACAGAGAGACCTGGGCGTTAACCCTACCATGCAGTACTACAGCTGGGCCAAGAGTATTCCACGATATTGCTGCCCAAACCATCACAGATCCGCCTCCGTGTTTAACGGTTGGGGTCAGGCAGTCGGGGTCATAAGCATCTTTAGGCTGTCTCCAGCCTAAGGAAGGAAGGGTTTGGCAATTGCAACCCTCCCATGGTATCCAGCTCCATGGAGCTCGCGACGTACAGTTCTGGTCGATACCGGGCTTGCAAGATGCTGGTTAAGCTCTGCAGTCACTTTTGGAGCTGTGGTCTTATGGTTCTTTGTCACAATGCGCTTTAGCACCCGGCGGTCTCGATCACACAGCTTCTTCTTGCGTCCACTATTGCATTTGTCGGTGCTTCTTTCCATGGTTTTGGTATGCAGACATGACCATAGAGACAGTTCCTCTGGATACATTGAACATCTGAGCGGTTTTCGTCACCGATGCACCAGCCATCCGCGCTCCGACAATTTGCCCTCTTTGGAAGTCTGACAGGTCTTTCATAACTGCTAATTCATAATTCACTCAGATCTGTAAAAACAACGTGAGGGTTATAACATGACGTATACACTCTCTGTTACGCATTTAAATAGGTTTGCCAGTCATTTGACCGTTTACTTTGTGTCTGAGCAGTCCGTAAAGATAACCGGTGAAATCGGCGGGTGTTCATATTATTTTGTCTAACCCTTGTATATATATATATTATATTACAACTATCATACTAAGATTATTCCTGGATGGAATGATTTTATTGCCCCCTGAAGAGGGAGTCGAAAGACGCCTACGATTTGCGGTGCTTTCATGGTAGACCCAGATTAGGACCAGTATACATGAATATGTGTAGAAGTAGGGGGTCAGTATATAAGGCGGCCATAAGGAGATGTAAACAGGAAGAAGAGTCTATTCGAGCATCAAAAGCCTGTGAAGCTCACATAAATAAGGATAACAACAAATTTTAGAAATTTGTTAAGAATCAAACGGGTGTCAAAATTGCCCTCCCTCCGACAATCAATGGGATGTCGGGGTAGGATGAAATTGCAAAACTGTGGAAAAACCACTACTATAACATTCTTAACAGTGTGAGTAGGGATAATCTTAAGATAGATTGCAGCGAAACGCCTGTGGGAGGGACAAGGGAAAATACTTTGATATCAGTTCCTCAATTAAAGAGGTTAATTAAAGAGTTAAAGACTGGTTCTGCGGTCAGGGGTAGATGACTTATCGAATGAGCACTTAAAATATGCAAATGACGTAGTATGTCTGCATATATCATTGCTCCTATCACCATGCTTGCTCATAGCTATATCCCTGCAGAGTTCATGAGGGTATATATCTTGCCCATGGTCAAAAATAGGGCTACGTCGTGGCCAATGTCGTAACACCGCTTCCCGTTGATCAGCGAAGTTAAGCAACATTGGGTCTGGATAGTAGTTGGATGGAAGACTGTCCTCCGCGTCCAGATTATGTAGCGACCCATGGTTCGGATCCCACGTAAAGCTGTAGGTCCCCGCCCACCGTCATATGACCTTAGATGATGTGAAGGAGGTTAAACAAACCCAATAATTATTATGGTAAAAAATAAGTATGGAGACATTCTGTCCAGCAATAATTACAGGCCGATTGCTGTCGCTTCCTGCTTCTCGAAACTACTAGAAAAGCTCTTGTTACTCCGATTAAATGATTACCTATGGACATCTCCTAATCAGTTTGGTTTTAAAAGGTCCCATTCAACTGACCTGTGTATCTATGTACTTAAAGAAATAATATCTAAATACAGTGACAGTAATTCAATTATTTACAGCTGTTTCCTGGATATAAGTAAGGCATATGATGGAGTGAACCACAATATTTTATATGAAAATCTAGAAGGAAGGAAGGTAGGTTCCCATGTACATATTAAATGTATTGAAATTTTGGTATTCCACCAATCTTTCACCGTCAGGTGGGGCAATGTACTATCCGAGTGTTTTGGCTCCTCTTGCGGGGCGAGACAAGGCTCCTTGCTCTCTCCTATGTTGTTTAATGTGTATATTGACGAATTAATTGCTTCACTTAATGAGGCAACAGTGGGATGTTATATAGATAACACAAGGATAAATAACTTAGTTTATGCCGATGATATGGTGTTAATAAGTCCCTCTGTTAAAGGTCTGGATCGGCTACTAAAAGTCTGCGAAGTTATTCGCAGAAACATGATATTCTTTTTAACGTTACTAAAACTAAGGTTATGCAATTTCATCCTAAAAGCTGTAATCTGCCAGCTGATATTAGGTTTAAAATGAAAGGTGAAGTAATTGAGGCAGTACAAGAGTTTAAGTATTTGGGTCAAACTATCACCAACTCCTTGAGTGATGACTCAGATGTAAGAAAACAATCTGACTATAAGGAACTTTCGGTTCTGTACAAGTGAAGCTAAAGACATTCTCTTTCATACTTTCTGCAGTAATATATACGGACAGCAATTCTGGGTGAAATATAAAAAAGGTTCTGGCAGAACCCTAAATTTGCTGTACAACAGGTCTTTTAGATTCTTACATAAATTACCCCCGAGATGCTCAGCTTCGCAAATGTTTGCTACCCGCAATGTCCCGAGCTTCCCGGAGGTAACAAGACGTACTCAATACAGTCTAATGCAAAGAATTAAAAAATCAACCAACCCGATTATCCAAACTATCCATGAGTCCTGCCGTTTATCCTCTAAGCTATGGAATTCTTGGTACGAAAACGTGTTTGGAGTTCCACTTAAATTCAACATTACTGTATTATTTCTAATCAACTGTATATATTTCTATCCTTAGTATGTGAACTGTCATTGTATTAATAATATTTGTCATATGGACTATAGTCTGCCAATGAACCTTTCCATTTTCATTTTCATTTATATATATATATATTTGTACTTCATCTTACAATTAAAAGCATATATAATATCTTTCCTAAGAGACGAAAAATGAGATGAAAATCTTGAAATATGGCTTTAACAGATCTTCCCGAAAGATCATTTTGAAGGATCATTTTTAAAGATCTGCCAGGAAGAAAGAAATAAAAAAAAAGCATTCTGAAACCCCATTTTAAAAGATCCAGCAGCCTGTCTGCGAAAGCTTAAGTGAGATCTGATAAAGGTATAAAACGTGGAAAACTAAGGATCAATCAATTTCCTTCTAAGCAATGCGCACTCAAGAAACTTGATAAGCAGCATACTTTCCCAAAACGTTATCAAATACATCTTTTTCTCTTTAAGTTTTAGTTTGAAAAGCTCGTAATTACTTAACTAGAGAAAGGTATTGCTTGCACAGGTTACCTAATCTGAGAAAACAGTTTGTACCATCTGTTTCCAACAGTCAGGGTACATTATACATTTCCAGAAAGCAGAGGGGATGTCAAAATAATAATAATAATAATAATAATATAGTTCTTACTAGCTCTTATAACTTGAGTGTATTTCATTCAACTAACGAAAAATTATAAAGTTGTAGTAAGCTTTCGTTCCATACAACCCAACGTTTCGTCCTCACACTTCGAACATTTTCAAGGGACTAAAATCTAAATTTGAATTAGACTACATACTGCGTATCTGGTAATCTAATTAAAATTTAGATTTTAGTCTTCCAAGATGTCGAAGTGTGCGGAAGAAACGTCAGACCTACTCATTGGATCGACGAAACCATAAAACGACACTCTAAAAAACTAACAACCTAACCTAGCGTAACCTATCCTATGGTTTGGTTTGGTTTGGTTAGGTAAGCTAACCTAACCTACAATATACTCGTCGATAAAATGTCAAGTCAATCAGATGTCGTAATCCCGGAAACGTCGGATTATGCAGAACGTTTCTAAAGTCGCGCAAGCCAATCTATATAACATTATATACGTACATTGGATTGCGTGACTTTAGAAACATTCTGTATATAACAAAAGCTTTACCTGCATTTCATTTGAGAAAGAAATGCACCCACAAAGTTAGAAGGGATAAAAGGAACTACAATAATAACACTGGTATGCATCAATTTTGCTGTCAAGGGTTTTGTAAGTGATTCTTATAGTGTTTTTCCTGCTGATTTCGAATCTGCAATCCGTTTTTCTCAATCAGCTCAGGTTATCCGGCTATGGCCTCATAAGTAAAATAGAATTTTTCGTGATTTTGTCAAAGCGGAATTGGAACAGTAACATCTATCATCACTTGTTTCACTTGTATAATATCTTTTTTTTACTTTTCAGGCATATAGATAAAATATTTCATAATGAATAGAGCGTGTAAAAATGATCCCAATAGATTCTACTACATATGTGGGACGGTTACCATGCCAAATAACCAGTCCCAAATCACTAAATTTGTGAAGACAATGTATAGAGCATACTTTGGAATTAAGCTAGGGGACAGGACAAAAATTTCGCCCCTCATATGTGCTACAAGACGTGCATTGAAAATTTGAGAAGATGGAGAAATCTTTGCCTTTTGGAATTCCCATGATTTGGAGAGAAGGAAAGGATCACGTGACAGATTGCTATTTCTGCATGACAAACCTCCAAGGTGGGCTTATAAATTTATTTTTCTTAAATATTTTGAAATCCTCGTATGAAACTTGACATAATATTCACCATAATGTAATATTCACCATATATAGCATAATATTCACCATAATGGTAATCATACATTTACATATACATATTGTTATAGAAAATATATTTACACATACATATTGTTATACAAGTTACATTTACATATACAATGATTGTATATTTTCTTTCTTTTTCATTCATATTGTCCCCGAAGGGACAATACGAATGAAAAAGAAAGAAAATATACAGACTCCATCGACCTATTTCATATCTTACAGACCGCAGCCTTCCCTCACGAGCCGCCACTGTCTGAATGCTTCTTCTATTTCATATGCAAGTTTTATATCCATGTTTCTGTGTTTCTATTTTCAGGAGTTAACAAGAAGAATAAACACATTGTTGTATACCCTGACATTCCTTCTGCTATGAGACCTGTACCCCATGGTCCTGGAATTCCAATACCCGACCCACCTCAAACCCTGGACTTCGATGATTCTGATGATGAATCAATGACCAATGCCAATGACCAGTCCCAGTCGTATATACCTCAAAATACCGCTTCAAATGAGCCGAGGCCTCTCAACCAGGCCAAACTTAATGATCTTACCAGGGATTTAGGACTTTCCAAATTAGCTGCCGAGATCTTGGGCTCACGACTTCGAGAGGACAATTGCTGGCTCCGGGAACAACATTCTCCTGGTATAGGAAACGAGAGGAAGAATTCCGCAAGTTTTTTGCAGTGCACGAAAATACCTCTTCCTTAGTGTACTGGCTGCAATGTTGAGGGTCTAATCGAATCCTTGGGCCTGCCATATAACGCATCAGAATGGAGGCTATTTATAGACTCGTCTAAACGAAGTTTGAAAGCAGTACTTCTCAACATTGGGAATAGGGTTGCATCAGTCCCTGTAGCACATTCCGTACAACTTACTGAGAGCTACGATAACATGAAAATTTTACTGGATGCTCTCGAATACGACCAACATAACTGGAGGATCTGTGGAGATTTGAAGGTAATACTAATATCATAAGTAAACTATTGCTATTGACTATGTTGTTTTTCCAAAGGTTATTTGAGAGCATATAAGAACACTTAACTTCCCCACAGAAGTGACACAGTCCAATGCATAGATTTTTTTATCTGAAGAACAAATTCTCTAAATTTTTTAAATATTTTCATTTTTTTTCAGATTGTGGCATTTGTATTGGGAATGCAAGGGGGATTCACGAAATACCCATGTTTCCTCTGCAAATGGGATAGCCGAGCGGATGAGAAGCACTATGCACAGCGTGAATGGGCATCCAGAGAGAATTTTGAACCTGGGTCGCATAATGTCGTTTCAGTGCCCCTTGTACCACCAACAAAAATTTTGCTCCCACCACTTCATATTAAGCTGGGCTTGATGAAAAATTTCATCAAATCAATGAATAAGGAGGGTTCAGCATTCCGATATCTCGAGAGTAAATTTCCTCATATATCTGATGCTAAACTAAATGCTGGGGTTTTTGATGGTCCTCAAATTCTCTTCCATTATTTTGATATCTTGGTGAAATCGTTCACCCTGTTCCTCACTATAATCCCTCAATTTCCAGGAAAATAGTCCAAGTGGGACCACAAAAAGTGCATTTTTATGGACGTGCGCGACCCATGAGCTTTGAAAGCTTCCATCAAGTTTTCGACAACGGACTCGTATTCTGGACTTCTACGCTTGCCAAGAAAATCGGTGACAACTGATTTGAACTGAGTATCCTTGATCAAAGTTCGAATTTGAGGACCATCAAAAACCCCAGCATTTAGTTTAGCATCAGATATATGAGGAAATTTACTCTCGAGATATCGGAATGCTGAACCCTCCTTATTCATTGATTTGATGAAATTTTTCATCAAGCCCAGCTTAATATGAAGTGGTGGGAGCAAAATTTTTGTTGGTGGTACAAGGGGCACTGAAACGACATTATGCGACCCAGGTTCAAAATTCTCTCTGGATGCCCATTCACGCTGTGCATAGTGCTTCTCATCCGCTCGGCTATCGCATTTGCAGAGGAAACATGGGTATTTCGTGTATCCCCCTTGCATTCCCAATACAAATGCCACAATCTGAAAAAAAATGAAAATATTTAAAGAATTTAGAGAATTTGTTCTATCAGATAAAAAAATCTATGCATTGGACTGTATCAATTCTGTGGGGAAGTTGTGTTCTTATACGCTCTCAAATAACCTTTGGAAAAACAACATAGTCAATAGCAATAGTTTACTTATGATATTAGTATTACCTTCAAATCTCCACAGATCCTAGAGTTATGTTGGTCGTATACGAGAGCATCCAGTAAAATTTTCATGTTATCGTAGCTCTCAGTAAGTTGTACGGAATGTGCTACAGGGACTGATGCAACCCTATTCCCAATGTTGAGAAGTACTGCTTTCAAACTTCGTTTAGACGAGTCTATAAATAGCCTCCATTCTGATGCGTTATATGGCAGGCCCAAGGATTCGATTAGCCCCTCAACATTGCAGCAGTACACTAAGGAAGAGGTATTTTCGTGCACTGCAAAAAACTTGCGGAATTCTTCCTCTCGTTTCCTATACCAGGAGAATGTTGTTCCCGGAGCCAGCAAGTTGTCCTCTCGAAGTCGTGAGCCCAAGATCTCGGCAGCTAATTTGGAAAGTCCTAAATCCCTGGTAAGATCATTAAGTTTGGCCTGGTTGAGAGGCCTCGGCTCATTTGAAGCGGTATTTTGAGGTATATACGACTGGGACTGGTCATTGGCATTGGTCATTGATTCATCATCAGAATCATCGAAGTCCAGGGTTTGAGGTGGGTCGGGTATTGGAATTCCAGGACCATGGGGTACAGGTCTCATAGCAGAAGGAATGTCAGGGTATACAACAATGTGTTTATTCTTCTTGTTAACTCCTGAAAATAGAAACACAGAAACATGGATATAAAACTTGCATATGAAATAGAAGAAGCATTCAGACAGTGGCGGCTCGTGAGGGAAGGCTGCGGTCTGTAAGATATGAAATAGGTCGATGGTGTCTGTATATTTTCTTTCTTTTTCATTCGTATTGTCCCTTCGGGGACAATATGAATGAAAAAGAAAGAAAATATACAATCATTGTATATGTAAATGTAACTTGTATAACAATATGTATGTGTAAATGTATTTTCTATAACAATAAGTATATGTAAATGCATGATTACCATTATGGTAAATATTATGCTATATATGGTGAATATTACATTATGGTGAATATTATGTCAAGTTTCATATGAGGATTTCAAAATATTTAAGAAAAATAAATTTATAAGCCCACCTTGGAGGTTTGTCATGCAGAAATAGCAATCTGTCACGTGATCCTTTCCTTCTCTCCAAATCATGGGAATTCCAAAAGGCAAAGATTTCTCTCTGCCTTTGCTCCATCTTCTCAAATTTTCAATGCACGTCTTGCAGCACATATGAGGGGCGAAATTTTTGTCCTGGTCCCCTAGCTTAATTCCAAAGTATGCTCTATACATTGTCTTCACAAATTTAGTGATTTGGGACTGGTTATTTGGCATGGTAACCGTCCCACATATGTAGCAGAATCTATTGGGATCATTTTTACACGCTCTCTTCATTATGAAATATTTTATCTATATGCCTGAAAAGTAAAAAAAAAGATATTATACAAGTGAAACAAGTGATGATAGATGTTACTGTTCCAATTCCGCTTTGACAAAATCACGAAAAATTCTATTTTACTTATGAGGCCATAGCCGGATAACCTGAGCTGATTGAGAAAAACGGATTGCAGATTCGAAATCAGCAGGAAAAACTCTATAAGAATCACTTACAAAACCCTTGCCAGCAAAATTGATGCATACCAATGTAATACTTATCATTTACTACAGAAATTATTCAAAGTGTCCTCCATCATGTTTAATACACACGTTGCATCTTTGAACCACTGAACAACGAATAGCGCAGCACGGTTCTTTGTTATTATTCAACGTCTCGAACTCTTGGCGTATCAAAGTCTTCGTGTGATCGAAGTCCCGAGGTTTCTGGCAGTAAACTCTATCTTTGATTATACCCAACATTGAATAATCACTGTGATGTGATTATTCAATGTGGGGGTATATGTGAGGACACTTTGAATAATTTTTGTAGTAAAAGATATTATTCTTCACAAGGTGATTCTATTATTCTCGTAAACCGACTTATGCCGCACCCTCTAATATATAGGGTGTCCCAGAAGGAAATGTCAAGAAAGAAATACCCAAAGAGTCAAATGGTGCAAAGTAGAAAGTATTATCGACATGTGCCTGATTCCCAACCGTTACCGAGATACAGGCCTCTACATTTGGGTAACTAAAACATAATAAAAAGCCGATCTTAGATAATATTCAATGACATTTAATGATACATTGGCAACTGTGCAGATCCTCACATTATTTATTTACATTATTTATTTAGGTACGTCTTAACACCTGCTCACTGAGTCACGTTTCTTTTCAGGGTGTGTTGTGTACTCTGCAAACGTGGAGGTGCAGTGCTCAAGCAACATTTCAAGCCATGCCGGCAGTTTTCTCGAAAGAAGAATACGCAGACATGTTATTTGTGTATGGGTTTTGCAATGGAAATGCTGTCGCAGCCGTTGCAGAATATCAGCGACGTTATCCAAATCGCCGCACACCAGATCGCCGCACAATACAAAATACGTTTCGATCTTTAAGAGAGACAGGTTCATTACTTAAGCCAAGGAG
This sequence comes from Bathynomus jamesi, assembly GCA_023014485.1. Taxonomy (NCBI): domain Eukaryota; kingdom Metazoa; phylum Arthropoda; class Malacostraca; order Isopoda; family Cirolanidae; genus Bathynomus; species Bathynomus jamesi. The sequence continues at coordinate 304,406 of JAJOZX010002959.1, read as the reverse complement.
TGAGCGTCAGCAAATACGAAGAGATGAAGAAGTGTTGGACGCAGTGCAGCGGAGTCCAGGTACGAGTGTCCGGCGAATATCATTGACAACTGGGGTTCCACGCATGCAGGTATGGAGAATTCTACATGACGATGGCTTGTATCCATACCATCTCCAAAGGGTGCAACATCTTTTACCAGCAGATTATGAACAACGCTTGCAATTTTGTAATTGGTTACAAACTAATCGGCAATCATTGAATAACATCCTTTTCACAGATGAAGCAATGTTCACACGGAATGGAATTAACAACACTCGAAATTCGCACACCTGGGCTCACGACAATCCCCATGCTGTAGTTGAAAGTAACTTTCAGAACACATTTTCTGTTAACGTTTGGTGCGGATTGCTACAAAATTACCTCATTGGGCCACATTTCATTGAGGGCCACCTAACATCTGTACAATACAGAAATGTTTTAGAACACGTCCTTCCCCTTTTATTTGATGATGTACCTCTTGCATTCAGACAACGGATGTGGATGCAACACGATGGAGCACCACCTCAATACGGCAGGGAGGTTACTACATACTTAAATCAACGGTTTCCGGGAAGGTGGATTGGACGTGGAGGACCTGTGGCATGGCCCCCTCGTTCGCCGGACTTATCTCCGCTAGATTTTTTTTGTCTGGGGGTTCTTGAAGAGTAACGCTTATCAGCGGGGTAAGCACGAAACTAGGGAGCAGTTGGTTGCACGTATACAGGATGCGTTCATAAACCTCAGAAATGAACTTCCGCGTTTTCCTTGGCAAGACTCGATGGATCGGAGGCTCGCCGCGTGCATTGAAGAAGGAGGGGGTCACTTTGAAACCATTCTGCAATAAGTGCAATAGTGTATTGTATGTTTGTACTTTTTGTAAACCACAAGCGTCATTAAATAGTATCTTAGATCGCCTTTTTATTATGTTTTAATTACCCAAATGTAGAGGCCTGTATCTCGGTAACGGTTGGGAATCAGACCCATATCGATATAATACTTTCTACTTAGAAATACCCAAAGAATGAAATGGTGCATTCTTGACATTTCCTCCTGGGATACCCTATATATATATATATATATATATATATATATATATATATATATATATATATATATATATATATATATATATATATATATATATATATATATATATTATAGATATTATATATATATATGATTAAACTCAGAATGGTCCCCTGAGGTTTTTTCATGATACAGACCGTGCATGGAATAAGGAACTCTTCTGGGAAAATTAAATCCACTATAGAGTACTCCGAATAGTTTTTCTTTTTCATATGTTAGCCTGACGTGAGCAACGGGTCACTCGCAAAGATCCTGTCCCAAAGCTGGATCCTATCTGCTTCGCAGATAGCTGGTGAGGGAAGCTATATTTTTGGGGCCTCTTTGCGAGTGACCCGTTGCTCACGTCGGGCTAACATCATGAAAAAGAAAAACTATAGTGTTTGTCATTTACCATTACTTATTCGGACTATAGTGGATTTAATTTTCCCAGAAGAGTTCCTTGTTCCATGCACGGTCTATGTATATGTATATATACCGTGTATATATATATATATATATATATATATATATATATATATATATATATATATATATATATATATTATAATATCTAACAATCGTAAAGATGAATTAAAAAATTTAATAAATTTACAAATTAGGAAATATGCAATTTAGAAGTAAAGAGTACGTAACTCTTATTTCAGTATCGCACTTATTACAATTAACAAAACTTAATAGGAACTTAACAGTAATGTAGCAAAAATGAATGTCTGGTATTCAGATATATCGAGAGAGCAAAACCGCAAAATGCGTAGGTTGAAAGGACAAAAGCTTTTCCAGTAAATGAAGTCTTTATAAGAACCATTAGGTGGTAATTTCTATAATTATGGCCATTAGAAACTAACTAATGGTAGGAAATAATTATCCAAACTAATTAATTGCTCGAACATTTAATTTTGGGGTTTAATTATTTTTTTTGCATCACTGTGCGGGAAGAACGTGCGCAAATTCATATTCGTATGTGTACACAACATACAATTTTAGGTTTGTGTATACAGTATATATGTATATATCAGTGGTTCTCAAACTTGGGTATTGCGTACCCCCAGGGGCACGCGAGGGAATCTTAGGGGATACGCGAAGGGATCCTGAAAATATAACCCTTTTAATTTTATATACGATTAACAAACGGCCTCGAGTCACACGGTCGTAAAGAAAGTAAAAATTCTCTCTCTCTCTCTCTCTCTCTCTCTAAAATCCAGAAAATTCCGTGAAAGAATTCAAGAAGTACAGAAGAAGAAAAAGTTTGAAAACAGCTGGTATAGATGGAAGGCTTAAAATTGTATAGTTATTCTGAGATTTTGGTCCACCTTCGGTAGAGCAAGCTTAACTAAAGTTACACGAATGTATCATTTTTGTATGGTATCTTATGTAGAAAGGAGGAGCCAAGGTCAAGCAAGGCCCACAAAAAATCCTCTCACTACCCCGCAGAAAAAGAATAATATGTCCAGAGTTTTTGAGATACCTGGACAGAGTGAAAGTCAAAGACAGGGGGGGGGAGATGGATCGAGAGCGATTGTTCTAGAGTTGACCGGCTGAGTAGATGAAAGATTGAGAATACCGGTTAACCCTTGCGTTAGAGACTTGACAGAAAAGGGATGAGAACGTGTCAAAAGTCTGGTACTCCGTGCTCTCCTTAAAGGAGGTATGCAGTAAAAGAGTTCAGGGAACCAGTGTCCGTTATAATAGCGATAGTAAAGAGAGAGTAAGGCAACATTAGGGCGAAGAGAGAGGGAATGAAGAGAGGAATTAATGAGATGAAAAGACTGACTCGACTCAGTCAAGAAGAGCTGTGTGGGTTGAGCCCTCACACACATGAGAAGCGTACTCCATACACGGGAGGACAAGACCCCTGTATAGAGACAGTAACTAACTGCGGGTGAAGAAACTGAGTTGTGTATTGAAGATAAGGCGATAGTCGTGTAGAATATTGTGACGAATAGACAAATGAAGAATTAGGTTTTTGAAGCATTGAAAATCACAAGACTTTCTGTGCCCCATTCAGAAATGGTAGAAAGATCAAAAGTCAAGTGCACAATAGCCGTCTCACGCGAAGCATGGAGTGACTGTTGAGAGGAACGCTTTGTGAAGGAGGTGGAAAAGAAGTTTGGAATCATTGGCATGGGAGGGGATAGGACAGGAAGTGCAACTTAAAAGACTGTTGGTGAATAAAAAGAAGGGAGTGGGTAACAGAACAGAGTCCTAAGGAACACCACTATTAATATCTTTAGAAGAACAGTGGTCATCTACAACCGGAGCTATAGATCGACCAGAAAGGAAATCAGAGATGAAGGCACAGATAGAAGGATAGAAACCGGAGGGCAGTTTGTTTGGAAATTAAGGATTTGTGCAGGACTCGTCAAAAGCTTTTAATATGTCTAGCGCAATAGCAAAAGTTTCACTGAAATCCCAAAAGGAGGATGACCGAGAGTCAAACATATGCAAGAAGATCGCCAGTGGATCGTCTCTTGCGGAACCCATACTGACGATCTGAAAGAAGATTCTGAGTGGAGAGTCATTTAAGATTCTATCTCTACAGAGATCTAAAATCTATCCCTTTTAGAAGGAGAGATAGATTTAAGGATATATTAAAAAACTTTAGAAAGGAAAGAAATCAAACAATTGGACGACAGTTGGAGGGTTGAGAGCGATCACCCTTCTTTGGGACAGGCTGAATGAAAGCGAACTTCCAGCAAGAAGGAAAAGTACCATATGAAAGACAAAGACAAAAGAATTTCCCTCGTCAGGGTGTCAGCACAGAAGCACAGTTCTCGAGTATAACAGGAGGGACTCCACCAGGACCGTACGGCTATATAGATTGAGCTCACCCCACGTGCATTATATTAACTGGAACCTAGTTAAATGAAAATAATACAGTACTTTTTAACATTTCGGGGTACACAAGTTACCATGTATGTACGGCTAACAATAGGGGAGGAGGTGTAAGTATATTTGCAATCTCCAAATACAAGAGTAAAAGTATCCAAGAACTGGCAAGTATAAACAATACCTCAGAAATAATTGTAATTGAAATGTTTATTCGTAACACCCAGTATTTAATTTTAGGAATTTAACGACCACCGACTGGTAACGAACCAACTTTTATTACAAATATTGATAGAATTCTAATCTCCGATTATATTTGTAACAGTTCCGTTATTGCAGGAGATTTAAACATTGATCTCACAAAAGAACATTCAAAGAATAACGCAAGCTTCCTTCACAACATCATGACTGAAAGTGGTTTTAAATAGCCATTACAAAGCTAACTAGACTTCACAATGACAATAGAAATTCGACTCTGCTAGATCAGATCTGGGTGCGGTCCCTGCTTGACTGCATCTCGGATATAATTATCTTAAATATCACAGATCGCTTGCCTACACACACCATGCTAAACACCCACTTCTCAGCAAAGGAAACTATAAAAGTTGACTATAGATCTTACAGCATAATAACAAATTAAAATTCCTGAAAAAAATAACAGCTTTTGACTGGACAAGAATAATCGAAAGAAACCATGACATTGGAACAAAATTTCAAGCATTCTTCAACACACTAATTGATATATTCAACAAACTTTCTTCTTAAATCAAAAGTAATACCTAAAACTGAATAAAACAACCAATGGATCGCCCCAGTACTTACTGCGAGTATTAAACGCGAGCATACTCTCTTTAAATTATGGAAAACTTATATTATTACTGAAGAGACATACAAAAATTACTGTAACAATCTTAATGCAGTCATTAAAAAAGTAAAAGCAGATCATTATTGTTCAAAAATTGATGAACAAAAATCAAGTCCAGAAATAGCTATGGAACACACTGAACTTTAGAGTTAACGCAAAAGTTAAACCAAATCCCTCGTACTCCCCTCACACAAGGCGGAAATTTATTAAACAACTTTGCAAACTTCGGCTCCAATACTGCAGCCTCGATCCCAATTACAAACACTCACTACCGACAATACACGCCACAACTAAATCCAAACTAATTTTTCTTTGATCCAATCCTACCAAACGACATCTCTCTAGCAATGAAACATCTAAAAAATAAAGATTCTGACATCAATACGATTCCGGTAAAAATATACAAATTAGTATCCGATGAAATTGCAATACCACTCGGTAAGCTAATCAGTAATACTAGGTATATTTCCTGACAGTTTAAAGGAAGCCAGGGTATGCCTGTATTTAAGTCGGGAAACCCAAACACCCGATCCAATTATCGCCCCATTTCCTTATTGCCAACTTTAAGTAAAGTATTTGAAAAATCGTGTACAATAAATTTACTAAATTCTTAATTAAACACAATATTTTAAATAAGACACAATTTGGGTTTAAAGGTGGACATACAACGGAAGATGCCATAAACGTGCTATTAGAAAATGTGTATCAGAACTTAAAACAGCAAAAAAAATACAATGCCTTGATCTTCATCGAGTTGTCAAAAGCATTTGATACATTTTCGCGTGAAATCTTACTGAATAAACTTCATATATACGAAATAAGAGGAAATATCCTCGATTGTTTTTAAATCATATCTGTCAAATCGCCATCAGTACATCAGATTAAGAGAGAATTTATCCGGCAAGACGATGCTAACTAGTGTAGTCTCGCAAGGATCTATTCTTGGGACAATACTATTTCAAATTCACGTCGACGATTTTTCTCTCTCAACCGCATCAAATTGCGTACAATACGCGGACGACACCACACTTACTTCTTTCCGTCATAATTTAGACTTTCTGATTAACGAAACGAACGAGCAATTAGAAAATGAGTATATATGAATGTGTACTAATAAACTTTTACTGAACCTGACAAAGTCACTTTATATGATTATTACCACAAAACATATTAATACAGACTGTCAAATAAAAATTGGAGATACTACTTTTGCGAGGACGAATGAGGTTTAAATACTTGAAATTTAGTTTTCCGTCTAAATTAATGCCAAGTCATGTACCACATATCAAATCCAAAATATCAAGATTTCTCTTCATATTATTTAATTAAACTAAAAGAGACCCTTCTTCAAAGCGGACTCCTCCTTACCCTGTATTACTCCTTCATCCATCCACATTTATTATATTGCATTACAGCATGGGGTAGCTCAAAGAAATATATAAAACACCCTTTGGAATTAATTCATAAAAAAGTGTGTGGACACTCTCGAATAATGACAACAGTTACACTTTCCCAGCGTTTAAAGAGCTAAATATCTTAAAATTAAATGACTTATACAAATTCATTGTTGCTATCCGTATACTCAAAGTTATCAACAAAAATCGACATACATCACTCATTCAAAGAGCAATCACCCTCCCCTTCCTCAAATACACCATCGTTATAACCCCAGACTGCCCAGTGATTTTATACAAAACCTAATTATACAATAGAAACTGCAAGAATTGCACTCTCTCTCTCTTTCAAAGGAGGAAATGTGTGGAATGCAATTCCCACGCATATCAGGCAGATTTCATCACTAAATGTATTTCGCAAATCACCGAAAAAGCACTTCATTAGCTCCTGCTGATGTACAAGTTCACTACTGCCATTTTTACTTTTGTAATGGAATTCCCATTTTATAATCAACTTTTTAAAATATGCTAATTTCATTAAGCATTTTTAATTTCATAATTTATTCTTTTTTATATTTTTTTTATTAAGCATCATTTATTTTCTACTAAATACAGTATGTAATAAATCATTTAATTTAAAATTATGTAACATTTTGTAAAACTTATATTGTATTTATTATTATTATTATTAGTTATTACTATTACTTGCCACTTTAACTTTTTTTATGTAATACTGTAAATAAACTAAATGCCAATAATTTTGCCTAAAAAGCCTTCATGCTTTGAGCGGCATATTCAGATTAGAGTACTGTGAATATATTAATGTCATAAAAAATAGCTAAAAATTGTAGAACTCCGTCACTTGTATTCTTTTCTGAATAAAGGTCTTTTGAATTTTGAATAAAAATCAAGGTTATTAACGAGTCGGTGGCCCTAAATCGAGACCCTCAACGTTCAAGTTACGCCTTTCTTTGAGTTTTTAAACTCCTCATCCGGAATACTAAACAAAATCAAGAGAATATATAATTAATAATAATTGCAGCACGCATGGGGGTTACTATTTGAATGTGCTTGCACGTATGGGAAGACCAGAATGTATATTCAGTTTCGTGAGAATAATACACTTAAACCTACTATTTGAATTCAACAATATTCTCATTAACGTTACCAATTTATGCGCAACACGACTTAACAAGAACTCAATAAGTAAGAATAATCGCGTCGATTGGTCCAATGTTAATATGCAGCAGAGAATAGAATAGAAAGACAGAACATGTCACCTCTTTAATAATTTAGAAATTTTGCACCTTGCCTGTAATAATCCTTGCTCAAATGATTCTCACTGTAAACTCATAGATAGGTATTATAGTAAAATAATATCCCTGTTAAGAGAAGCAGGAAGCCCCTTGATTAAATCTTACAACTATCATACTAAGGTTATTCCTGGATAGAATGATTTTATTGCCCCCCTGAAGAGGGAATCGAAAGACGCCTATGATTTGTGGTGCTTTCATGGTAGACCCAGATTAGGACCAGTATACAACTATACATAAATATGTGTAGAAGTCGGGGTCAGTATAAGGCGGCCATAAGGCGATGTAAACAGGAAGAAGAGTCTATTCGAGCATCAAAAGCCTGTGAAGCTCGCATAAATAACGATAATAACAAATTTTGGAAATTTGTTAAGAATCAAACGGGTGTCAAAAATGTCCTCCCTCCGACAATCGATGGGGTGTCGGGGGAGGATGAAATTGCAAAGCTGTGGAAAAACCACTACTCTAACATTCTTAATAGTGTGAGTAGGGATAATCTTAAGATAGATTGCAGCGAAACGATTGTGGGAGGGTCAAGGGAAAATATTTTGATATCATTTTCTGAAGTAAAGAGGTTAATTAAAGAGTTAAAGACTGGTTCTGCGTCAGGGGTAGATGACTTATCGAATGAGCACTTAAAATATGCAAATGACGTAGTATGTCTGCATATATCATTGCTCCTATCAGCCATGCTTGCTCATAGCTATATCCCTGCAGAGTTCATGAGGGTATATATCTTGCCCCTGGTCAAAAATAAGTACGGAGACATTCTGTCCAGCAATAATTACAGGCCTATTGCTGTCGCTTCCTGCTTCTCGAAACTACTAGAAAAACTCTTGTTACTCCGATTAAATGATTTCCTATGGACATCTAATCAGTTTGGCTTTAAAAGGTCCCACTCAACTGACCTGTGTATCTATGTACTTAAAAAAACTATCTAAATACATTGACAGTAATTCAACTATTTATAGCTGTTTCCTTGATATAAGTAAGGCATATGATAGGGTGAACCACAATATTTTATTTGCAAAACTAGAAGACAGGAAGGTTCCCATGTACATATTAAATTTATTGAAATTTTGGTATTCCCACCAATCTTTCACTGTTAGGTGGGGTAATGTACTATCCAAGTGTTTTGGCTCCTCTTGCGGGGCGAGACAAGGCTCCTTGCTCTCCTCTATGCTGTTTAATGTGTATATTGACGGATTAATTGCTTCACTTAATGAGGCAACAGTAGGATGTTGTATAGATAACACAAAGATAAATAACTTAGTTTATGCCGATGATATGGTGTTAATAAGTCCCTCTGTTAAAGGTCTGGATCGGCTACTAAATATCTGCGAAGTGTATTCGCAGAAACATGATATTCTTTTTAATGTTACAGAAACTAAGGTTATGCAATTTCATCCTAAAAGCTGTAATCAGCCAGCTGATATAAGGTTTAAAATGAATGGTGAAGTAATTGAGGAAGTACAAGAGTTTAAGTATTTGGGTCAAACTATTACCAGCTCCTTGAGTGATGACTCGGATATAAGAAAACAATCTCGAAGCCTGTGTGCTAAAGCGAATATAACCATAAGCAAAGCTGGGCACAAACCGTTAATCCGTTAATCGTTAATTAACGAAGTTAACTTTTTCGTTAACGATTTAACTTTTAAGTTAACTTTGAAAATCATTATCGGACTAATTAACTTCCTTTACATTTAGCTTCCGTTAACTCAAGTCCGTTAACCCAAAAAATTCATAAATAAACGTTTAAAAGTTTCTATTATTTTCAGTGCTGAGCAGGTGCGCAATTAATCCGCCACTGTTAATAGTGATGAACGAATTTCCATTTCCGCAGTGCAAAATCAGGCGATATATTTGTTTCCGTCGCCACAATTTGTGTCTTACCAAATATGGTAGTTATTTATGGCATTGGTTTGAGCAAAACATGGTCGACTGTAAAATCAGGCGGAAAGATTTGCCATTTGAGTTGAATGTTTCAACTTCTTTCAAGAAATATCACGAGCATTTTAAGGCACTTTCAATAATATATATGTAACAATTACAACAAATAACTACATTCGTTTCATTTGCAGTCTGTCTCTTGCGCAACATGTTTGTGCTAGTGAATATTTAAAAATAATCGTTGTCAAGTAAGTCATGTATATTTATAATATGTCTGTGAGTACCTTATTAGTAGTCTCCTTGATACATTTCAAGAACCATAAAACTGATCAGGTAAGATCACTTTTGGCAGGCATCGACAAAAGGTTTGGGCCCCTCCTGGAGGATGACGAATGCCAGCTGGCTGCTGCCTTCCATCCCAGGTTTCGCCTCATCTGGTTGGACAAGTATGACAACACCAAGGTCGCCAGGGTGAGGAAAAGCATGGAGGGTACAGTCGAGGAGGCCATGAAGCAGCAGTCCAACGAAGTGGGCAGCAACAGTGGAGGCAGCAACAACGAGGAGGAGGAGGAGGATGACTTCTTCAGTGCTGTCATCCAGACAAAAGAGAGCAGCAGAAGCCACAGGTCACTCAAGGGCAAGGCTCAGAACTTGGTCAAGACCTGGCTGGAGACCAACTCCAAGGACTTGCTGACAGATGCTGCCTTCTTGGGTGAGCAAGTGCTGGTGGACTTGTTCATCAAGTTCAACACAGCCATCCCCTCCAGTGCTGCAGTGGAGCGTTTGTTCTCTATGGGCAAGGACATCCTGAGGGCCAAGAGATCATCCCTGTCTGATGAAAACTTTGATATGCTAATTTTCATGAAGGGCAACATGCATCTCATGGACAAAATGGAGAACGAGAAGAAGAGGGAAAATTAAATTATATATATGTAAAAAGTGAACAATGAACAATTCCTACACCATCATTATATGGATTCATTGTCTTCATGCAGAACTTATGTTCGTATAGTTTTATGTTGAATGTTCATTTTTACATAAGAAACCAAAATCGCCTAAGCGAGTTTTTAGATAGAATTTCAATTTATACTTCTTTATTCATTACTGTATTTCCCTAATTCATCTTAATTCATGTTCTTTCTTGACCGCTATCCTTTATTAATTTTATTACTTATTCATTCATCTACCTATTGTCTACTTATGCCCTATCAACTTATCGGTATTTTTACTCGTGTCAATCTATGAAACGCAAAACTTTTGCCTTCGTTCGAAAACGTTCTCGTATTATATTTTTTTCATTTTTCAAAGTTAAGTGCGTTCACCCCTAAAGATATTCATAAATGCTTGGTAAGTTATTCTTGAATTCAGCTGACAGACAGAATCGAGCCCTTCAAAGATAAAATACCTCCGATAGCATATTATTTCGTAAATAAATTATCTCGTAAGTGCAATGTACTTTGTATTATATTTCTAAACATCTTAATTGTCTATTAATATGAAACACTAAAAACAAAAAGTTATAGTAACTGTTTAATTATAATTAACTGTAATACTTTTAATTTAATATAATGTAATGTACTTTAATGAAACTACTTAATGATGTAATGTACTAAATGACGTAGTCAATGTACTTTAATGAAATTGCAGTTAACGATAATAAATGAATTGGTAATTATAATCATAGTTACAGTAGACCAAAATTACAATATACTCAATGTCCGACCCGACATTATGCCGCCATAAGGAATGTAGAATCGGCGATACTGTTATGATGTATTTTTATTATTATTTTTCCGTTGTGATAAATTTTGATGTGCTTTCTACTTTGCCAAATAATTGATGACCTGTTGTTTTTTAAAATCTTATAATCATTTTTTTAGATTTAGCTTAATAATGAATCCTGAGTAACTTTTGCCATATCATGTTTTGTATACATTCTTACTTCGTTATAAAAGATGAAGTCATCTCTTGCCTAAGCATTTAATTGTAAATCTTAAACCTTTAATTTTTACTCATATGCACATTTTAGTGTAAAGATGCATAGTTCAATTTCCACTTTTAGTTAACTTGGCAGATCATGATAACATCAGATCTGAAAATATGCAAGTTAAGATGAAAATATGGCTTCATCTTCAAATATCTTGTTTATTCGTTTAAACCTTACCACAGCTAAAAGATTTACTTTATTTTTAAATATTGTGCAAAAATAATGCAGCCTCTTCAACATTTAATAATGATGATGTTAGTAGAATCGGGGTATATAAAGCCCACCAATTTCTTCCATGTTTGTTCTGATTCCAACTACGAGGCTGAGCATTACCTGTAACAGTTTAGAAGTAAATTACAGTAAGAGAAACTTTTTATTTTCCCCTTCGAGCCGGGCTCTCTTCAGAAGAACTTAGTCATTAGAATCTCCCGATAAGCTACAAGAAGAATCGGAGAGAAACCTCAAATAATTTAATAAGCCTCTCAGAATCCTCCGAGCCACTAAAGAAGAACTCGGAGAGTAGTATAGAAGAAACTACTGCAAGTAACAGATCCGTTGCTGCCTCCTAACCAGAACCCCCGTCGACTTCGAACCAACCCAGGGCCATAGACGGAGGGGTTAACATATATATTGTGTTTTTCATTTTTTTATAATAAAAGTTAACGTTAACGGTTTATCGGTAACTTCCGTTACATGTTTAACGAATTAACGGATTAACGGTTAACGAAGTTAACTTTTTGGTTAACGGATTAGCGGTTAACGAAGTTAACTTTTTGGTTAACGGTGCCCACCACTGACCATAAGGAACTTTCGTTTCTGTACAAGTGAAGCTAAAGACACACTCTTTCGTACTTTCTGCAGTAATATATACGGACAGCAACTCTGGGTGAATTATAAAAAAGGTTCTGGCAGAACCCTAAATTTGCTGTACAACAGGTCTTTTAGACTCTTACATAAATTACCCCCGAGATGCTCAGCTTCGCAAATGTTTGCTACCCGCAATGTCCCGAGCTTCCCGGACATTGCAAAGAATTAAAAAATCAACCAACCCGATCATCCAAGCTATCCATGAGTCCTGCCATTTATCCTCTAAAGTCTAAACTATGGACTTCTTGGTACAAAAACGTCTGTCTGTAGCTCCACTTAACTTCGACAGTGCAGTATTATTTCTAATCAATTGTATATATTTCTATCCTTAGTATATGAACTGTCATTGTATTAATAATATATGTCATATGGACTATAGTCTGCCATAAACCTTTTCATTTCATTTTTCATTTCTGAATAACATTTAACATTACAGAACTACAATTGGGCTGAAGACGACTATTAGTTTTTTCTGTGAATAAAAACTTTTCTAACAATATACGCAGTCAAGTTCCTAAAGCAACTTAATTCGAAGTACCTAAATTGGCTGTTATAACTTAAATGCTTCAGTACCGTAACAAAGGGTTCCCAATATTCACCGTAAAGGTTTCCTTTTTACGATATAAGGTCAAAGAGAGCCAATAAGTTGCTGGTTAATGTCTGTGTGGTCCCCAACTTAGAACCTATTCCGAGAGGAACCTTTCCTTAACTTATTTTGGCATTAACGGGAAACTAAATGGTTTAAAATGTTCATGTCGTACCAAACTTTATTGTTTATTAATACAAAATTGCGCGTGTTCATGTATAATATTCCATCTACGTCAGAGATTTGAATATACTACCATTAACTTTAGTGCGAGAGGTTTACTACAGAAAACACCTCTGGACGCGAAAACGTTCCACGTTCCCTCCGGTGCTGAGATATATGCAAGGTTGTACTAACTTTTACCTTGTCGTATAGAATGATGGTCAGCGCTCTCGCCTTTTACTCAAGCGGTGCTGGGTTCAAATTCTGGTGAGGGTATGTTTGCATTATTTTATATATATACAGTATAATGCACACCTACAACGAAAAATGTATCGTGTATTGAAGAGTATAACTCGTCACGGAATGAAGGGGAAAGGGATGAAGACAAAAATATATATCTCTTTGTACAGGGTAAACAAAATTGGAGGGATTACCAAAATATTAACAAGTACTAATTAAAGACAAGAGGTATTTCAACAAGATCTGGTCCATTTTATACGTTCCCCGAAATGTTATTGAAATTATTTATAAATTATACAAGTGCACATCACACAATGTTCCCTTCAGTTGTGTCTATTTTTAACAAGAATTTTAGAACTCTCCCAATTAATGCTATGATTATATCTATACATAGGGGTTAAACAATGCATTAGAATTATCTGCCGTCCTGAAAACATGCTGTTTTATTCTAACGTCTAAAGTTTTTCCAGTTTGACCAATATAAACTGAGTCACGTTGTTTACAGCCAAATTTCCTCACTGAACACGTGTTCACGCATCTCCGCACGAGCGAGGTACCGACTTTTTTAATACTCTACGTACTTTTTATCTAAAAAGAATAACGAACCAAACCTAATTCAACCTTAGTAACATCGAACCGCGAAGGGAGCAATAAGGGTTTCTCACGCAATTGGACTCGAAGGGTGGTTCTGTTAAGTCATTAAATAATGAGGTACTCGCTAATCCAGCCTAGCCTAACTTAACCTAATCAGAACCAACGTATCCTTTTACCGACAGTAAAAATGTTTCTAAAATTTTAGATAATTTTTTAATGTTCCGAGGTACCAAAAGTGTTACCTCACAAAAAACTACCCCACTACATCTAAAAATTATCGCACACTCGACCTCACTTATGCTCAGTTGCCTACGCGAGCACGCATACACACACACACGAAAGAATCTAAGTACATACTCTATTCTAAGCTGAAAACCCGCCTTCAAATCTCAAGAGGGAGATGAAACACAAATCGCAGAGGTTTCTAAATCCCAAATCCCAAATCCCTTTTTGTCGTTACAATATATATATATATATATATATATATATATATATATATATATATATATATATATATATATATATATATATAGCAACATTGCTTTGAGAATTTATTAATATTTACCGAATGGAAAGAACGTAACCAAAAGTTTCTTCTGATGTTAGCCATGCAAAACGTCCGCCCAAAATCCTCCATCAATCACTGCAGGAAAATACTTCTTGGGTAGATGAGGGGGGAGGGGGATGTCTTGCGAGGTTTTTTTTCCTTCAAGTTATTTCGCTCAGAGCTCGGCCTCAACTTTTTGATTTTGGTTTAGTATTTTTTTTAAAAAACTAAAAAGTTTGTTTTTACCATTTTTTTGAGTTTGTATTTTAATTAAATTATTAAGGAAAGGTCTTCTTTCTTACTTTATGTTTTTCGGTTCAGAGGACAGAAAGTCTTCATCCTAATTTCGATTTACACGGGACGAGATTTATTTCTGAAAGAAAAAATGATATGATTTTTTTTAATTATTTAACTCTCTTCGTAACGGCAAAAGTCGCGTTACAGTGAGGACCTACAACTCTATGTGGAATCCTAACCAAAGGTCGCTTCGAAAGCGGAGGAAACCCTTTTCTGCACCCTCCTACTTTCTCTCACTCAATTTCACTCCAAAGGCGGATGTTGCCTATATACTACGCAATGACTTAACTTGCTCTCGTATTCCCGAACTTGAATCTTCCGAATTCTACACCCTCTGGTTACGACTTACGTGCCAATCTCAAAGTAAGTATATCTGCGCTGTCCAACTTTCTACTAATTCTACTGACTATCCAAAGCTCTTTGACTACCTCACTTCCAAAGTAGAATACATTCGATCCCGCACTCCCTTTGTGAAATCTCTATTTTAGGATATTTCAATGTTCACCACTACTTTTGGCTTTCTTCTCATTTCATTGACATCCCTGATGAAGTAGCTTACAACTTCTTGATCCTGAATGACCTAGAGCACATTGTACAGCACCCTACTCGTATCTCCGATCGCCTTGGAGATAGGCCCAACATTCTGGATTTATTTCTTACCTCTCATCCTTCTTCTTACTCTGTGAAACTTTTTCTCCGTTGGACTCCTCCGACTACAACCTTATATGTTTCCTGTCCTATTGCTCCAGTTCGGCCTTTGGATTCTCCCAAGAGGAGGAGCCTTTGGTATTTTGGCGCTGCTTATTGGGATGCCCTTAAGCAGTATTTCTTTGATTTCCCATGGAATGATTACTGCTTCCGTGGCCGAGGTCCCTCCAAGTGCGCTGAGCGCATCACGGAGGTGATTCTCTCGGGCATGGAGGCGTACATTCCAAATTCTATTCCTACTACTAATGCAAAAAAAAACCTTGGTTTAACTTTACTTTTTCTAATACTATTGGCAACAGAGAGGAGGCTTTCAGAAGGTACCGTCACCATCCAACTCCTGACACTCACTCAGCTTATATTTTTGCCCGGAATCCCGCAAAATCTGTTCTTCGAATGGTCAAACATGCCTTCATCAGACAAAAATACGAAAACCTATCCAATTCTAATTCTTCTCGCTCTTTCTGGCACCTAGTCAGAACCTCTCCAACAACTTTACTTCCTTTTCTTTCCCTTCTCTTTTCCATTCCAACGGCTCAGTTGCCGTCTCTTCTCCTGATAAAGCTCAACTCTTCGCTCAAACTTTTTCCTCCAACTAAACCGTGAACGATTCCGGTGCTGTTCCTCCATCTCCTCCTCCTTCTGACTTAATTATGTCAGAGATTAAAATCTCTTCCAAAGATATTTATTCTGCCCTATCTGGGCTCAACTCTAGGAGGCGTACGGTGCTGATGGGGTCCCTCCTCTTGTTCTCAAGAACTGTGCTTCTGTGCTGACACCCTGACTAGGGAAACTCTCCAACTGTCGTCCAACTGCTATGATTTCTTGCCTTTCTAAATTTTTTTAATATATACTTAAAGATTTTTACACACGTCTCTTCTCACAATCTTATTTCAGATCGGTATGCTGGGTCCCACAAGGGACGATCCACTGGCGATGATCTTGCATATCTCCCTGAACTCTCGGTCTTCCTCCTTTCGGGATTTTAGTGGAACTTTTGCTATTGCGCTAGATATATCAAAAGCTTTTGATTCAGTCTGGTACAAATCCTTAATTTCCAAAAAAAACTGCCCTCCGGTTTCTATCCGTGCCTTCATCTCTGATTTCCTTTCTGGTCGATCTATAGCTGCGGTTGGCCACTGTTCTTCTCCTAAAGCTATTAATAGTGGTATTCCTCAGGGTTCTGTTCTGTCACCGACTCTCTTCCTTTTATTCACCAACAACCTTTTAAGTCGCACATCCTATCCTATCCACTCCTATGCCGATGATTCCAGACCACTTCTCCACCCGCTTCACAAAGCGTTCCTCTCAATGGTCACTCCATGCTTCGCGTGAGACGGCTATGGTGTACTTACCTCTGATCTTTCCACTATCTCTGAATGGGGCAGAGAAAACCTTGTGGCTTTTAATGTCTAAAAACTCAGTTCCTTTATCTGTCTATTCGTCACAACCTTCCACACGACTATCATCTTCCTCTTCTCTTAACATTCTTGGCGTTTCCTTTTCTCGTGATCTTTCCATGAAAAATCACATATACTCTCTTCTAAAACAGCTTCTAAGAGATTAGGTGTGTTGTACCGGCTCCGCAGCTTCTTCACCCCAACTCAGTTGCTGTCTCTCTACAGAAGTCTTGTCAGCACCTGCAAGGAATAGTAAGAGTACGCTTCTCATGTGTAGGGTGGCTAAACCCACACAACTCTACTTGACTGGGTCGAATCAAAGGCTTTTCGTCTCATCAATTCTCCCCCTCTTAATGATTATCTTCAATCCCTCTCTCTTCGCCGCAATGTTGTCTTACTCTCTCTTTACTATCGCTATTATAACGGACACTGCTTCCCTGAACTCTTTTACTGCATACCTCCTTTAAGGAGAGCACGGAGTACCAAACTTATGACACGTTCTCATTCCTTTTCTGTCAAGTCTCTAACGCAAGGGTTAAGCGGTATTCTCAATCTCTCATCTACTCAACCGATCAACTCTTGAACAATCTTCCTCAATCCATCTTTTTCCTGCGTATGACCTCCAATCTTCCAAAAGCAGTGTCCGGGCATCTCGAAAACCTTGGCTCTTGATTTTGGGTATTTTCTTCTTCTAAGTTTAGTAAGTCTGGTTCAGAAAAAAAACATGTTTCTTAGAAAATGAAATGTAGTTGTCATAACTACGAGTATAACTACCCAATATCAATACCGTTAACTTTTCTTACTTTTTAGTTTTACTTTTGATTTTAGCTTTAGGTAAATACTCAATTTTGGCCATTACTCTTCTGCCAATAAAAAATTTAATTTTAATTTTTAAAAACTATTATTATTAAAAGCGAGTCTGATTGGAAAAAAAAAATTATAAAGGTTCAACTTAAAAAAATTTTATTGTGGAAACTTCCAACATATAAATGACAAGGGAAACGTTCCGAGCCGTACCACGCAATCTTCTAGGCCTATTTGATATCCATCTACGTACAACCAGTAAATATAAACAACAAAACAACCACGTCCGTTTACAATACAATAAAACCATATAACAATGACCAAATAAGCAACAAATTTCTGAGACGACATTTTTATACTTAAAGGAAAAAAAGAAAACGAAAAACCACCCCAATTTAAGATGTTTCACGAATGGCAGCATTCTTCTGGTTTTCTTATATATTTCGCTCGATCCCCTCAGCTATCTTCCTTCCCCCAACCCCGTTCTTCTTCCCTAGCCTCCGCCTGCCACCAATCTGATTCTTACAGTGAGGGCACGTAAGGGCGATTTCCGCCCCCTCCCCCAAAAGGAGTATATTATCATGGCCTACTCCGCCTTTCTTCCATTTCTCCTCTCATCCTTGGCGTATTGCTGCAATTCTGGCGATAGTTCGGCTTCCCCTTGAAAACCATAAAGTTTCTTGAGAGAAAAACCCTCAATTAATGTTACGTAATGAAACCGACATTGTTTCCTTATCAATTAATTTCCCCGGTTCAAATATTCTTTTGAGGTACTAGGAAGACTCAAAGACATCATCATACCACTATATAGTTAGATTACGATTTAACTGAAAAAAGTCTCGCATAAAATGTCACCAGTACACACACACACACACACACACACACACACACACACACACACAGTGCGCATCTCTGCATAAGCGAGGGGTACAGACTTTCTAAATCCATATATCTAAAAAACGGGTCTTTTCAGTTTTATGAACTGTAAAAATTTTAAATAAAAATACATTTTTCGAGTGTAGTTTTATCTGCTGAACGCAACTGAGAGTTTGAAGGCTTGTTTTCTGTTGTCACTAGATAGAGAAGTATTCGTTAATCTAGCCTAACGAAGCCAGGATGGCAACGTATGGAGTTAAGCTTGCTCTCTGTGTATTCAGAAGTACACCTCCCTGACGAGGTGTACTTCTGAATACACGAAAGGACTTGGAATAATTTTTTTCCTTGTGGGTTTGCATCATTCATTCATTTCACGTTTAATTGTGAAATTCATCCCACACACACACACACACATATATATATATATATATAGGCGCCTCGGTGGTATAGTGGTTAGCGTCGCTGACTACGAATCCATCGGCCCCGGGTTCGAGACCCGACGGCAGCCGGCGCGCAGCAAAACCCAGCTGTTCATCCTTCCACACAATAAAGAAAGTGGTTGGTAGATAAATGGGCACCCTAGGTGGCCTAGTTGTTAAGACGCTAGGCTGCTGATGGGGCGTGGTTCGGATTCCACGTTAAACTGTAGGTCTAAGGTGGAGTGAAAAGCTTGATCTTCGTCAGAATGAACAATTCGGGTGGAAGCTAACCAAAGGTTATATATACAGGGTGATTCAAAAGTCAGGTTACATAGGGCTTTTCTGTTTCTTTGCAGGTAAATGAGTTATGAGATATTATCAAAAGAGGAGCGCATTGATGTGATATTCCTAGCTGGCTGCACAAGTGCATTGACGTTAACTGTAGCCATATCGAACATGTGATGTGACTATTCCCCTGTATCATTACATAATACAGTATTTCCCTATGTAACCTGACTTTTGAATCACCCTGTGTGTGTGTATATATATATATATATATCATTATTTTAGTTATTTTTCTTTTATTACTTTAATTTTCTCTAATTAACTTTTCGGTCTTTTTTAAAAATCTTTCCGCTCATTTTGCTCGTCTCTACGAATTTATTCCCGTCCAGTGACCACCCTCATCAGCCCCAATTCGGAAGACATTTTTAAATCCCTTTTCAGAACCAGACTTTTAAATACTTGGCAAATAATCTCGCTCAAGAGTTTGAGACTGGTTTTTTGTTTATTATTATTATTTATTAAGATTTCCTTCGTTTTTATTGAAGAAAATAGTTCCCTTCAACAATATTTACAACCGAAACCACTTTTTAAGACGAGTAATATATATATATATATATATATATATATATGCATATATAACTGCAATGACCGCGCAGTCATATATATATATATATATATATATATATATATATAATATATTATATATTCTTTCTTCAATAAAAATTACAGTAATTTTGTTATCGTTAAGTATGAAAGAAAACTTAATATCTTTAACTACGCGAGTTAACACTGATTTTTTTTCTTTAAATAATCCTGCATGACTCGCACACCTTAAAAAAATTTTTGACGCGAACATAATAATAATGTCTGATAGCCTGGAATTATTATTGACTATGCCCTATGCTCCGTTTGAAATAAGAAAAAATATGAATCTCAAATATGTTACGTACGCATCCGTCGAATTATCTCGAACGAACAATCGCGGATATAATATATATATATACTGTATATATATATATATATATATATATATATATATATATATATATATATATATATATATTCGACGGATGTGCGCGTTAACATATTTGGGTCTAAAAAGAATAGCCTACTTCGCTTTATCTAATTCGTGTTAGAAAGTACCAAATATAAAAATAATTTCAACGCTACAACGTGATTATTTTTAATAAACTTCAGTATCTTTCTTCGTGCAGTTTGGGTTTGGTTCACTCGGATATTATCGAATTTACGATACGAAATGGCGTATTCTACGGATGAATGCGTTTATTGCGAGGAGATATTTCCATACAGACATTGTGGCGCGACTACCGTGATTTTAAAGCGCAATTTCGAGTAAGGAGAACCCCTATATCGGATCCGCAATAAAGAGGCTAATGAAAAAACCAACATACCGCAAATGGGAAAGACAATTTGAAAAGTCGTGTTGGTTGAAAGAAAAGTGTAGAATACGCCATCTTGTAATATTATATATATGTCCAAGTTGGTCGAACAGTTGCGTATATAGTTTCGTCGATGACCATGTTTTTTTACCCAGTAAGACGAACGAGTTATATATTATATATTTTATATTTTCAAATTTTCAATCACTTTCGCTCGTGTTAAAGTAAGGAGAGGGGTTCGCTGAGAAAGTTTAGAGAAAGCGTTTTTTCACTCTATACAATGAGTATTCTTTCGAACTTCATCCGCGTTACGATTTTAATTAAAAAAACTCAAAGTCAAATAAGTAGTTTCTTATGCTTTCTTAGACTTTGCACACCCACTGTTTTAGGTTAGGTTAACCCGAGTTAACCTAACTTAAAATAGGTAATACAAGAAAAATCGACTTATTTACAAAGCTCGACCTACTTGGCTTGCTATTGGTGCTACTTGGGGATTTAGGCATACATACATGCATGCATGCATACATAAGTGTGTGTGTGTGTGTGTGTGTGTGTGTGTGTGTGTGTGTGTGTGTGTTATACTTTATTTAATTTCGAAATAAATATATGTTATGACAATTCTGCAGGATAAAAATTCCACACCCTGTAAGTGTAATTAAAGCTTACTTCAACGTCACTTCTAATCCTGCAACTTCCCAATTTGCAATATTGCAACATCTCTTCATACAAAAACGTATCACGAAAGATTTTTTCTAATGCTTCAAATTAATGGAAAAAGAGATACACTGAATACAAATACGTTTTCAAAGTTTTAGGAGAATTTTCTATGTGCCAATGGTTGACACACCTTTCAGATGACGTGCGTGTTGGCACTCTTGCGCGAAGCCACGTACGAAGTGTAAAGCCATCAAAGTCCGCTTGATTAACCTAGATTAACTTTGCCCCTCCACGTTTCCATACAAAATTTCATAATCTTTTGGTGAAATCGAGGAAAAGCCAGTCAGTCCATAAATTTACAAAAATACCGCAGCCATCAATATTTTGAGCTTCGCATTCAAAGCCAGTGGCTCAAAATTTGTAAGGCTGCATTTAAAATCTAAGTGGCTCATGAGCTTAAAGTAAATATTACGCTCTCGCTGGCTTAAAAATCTGTTGAAAATCGTTTGTATTAAATTATTTACACGTTATGGATGCGAACATAGAATGACTGCAAAACATTGAAAAGCATGTTAAAAACCAGAAGTGCAGCTTGAATGTTCACGTAAGGGTGAAAAATTTCTGTGTTATCATCATTAATAGAAAAAAATTCTTATAAACATTAAAGTAGGGTTACATTCGCGTTCCAAGGCCAACCTTACTATTCTCCGAAATATCTCCCCACTTTGGTAACGTACAATTGTGTTTACCTTTCATAAAGGTATATGATCAATCAATCTGTACCTCTAATTTCTATTTCAAACTGAAAATCTCTCTCTCTCTCTCTCTCTCTCTCTCTCTCTCTCTCTCTCTCTCTCTCTCTCTCTCTCTCTCTCTCTCTCTCTCTCTCTCTCTCTCTCTCTCTCTCTCTCTCTCTCTCTCTCTCTCTCGTAATGTTCAACTTTCACAATAAGAGCGCATCTGTCAATTACAGGAGTTAGTATATAATTCAGCTTCCACGTACAAGACAACGAAGGCAATCAATTTAACTGATAACTACTTTCAAATTGTGAAACTTAAGGACTTTCTAACTCCGAGAGATGATGCATTGTGAGTGAATGTACAAACCAATTACACACGCATTCCGATAACGCACTAAATACAAATTACGTACCTATATTTAAATGACACTTTTCATTTTCAAAATAATAAATGGACCTCCAATCGACTGCGTCCGGCTAATGGATGTAAAATTAATAAACTCTGGCAACTTACGGATGAGTCTGTCCCGTTCACGGCGATTCCTCGCAACTTTATGGAATTCCCTCCTTTAATTGATAATAAAATATCAATAAAACCAATTAACTGAGGTCTCTTATACTGCAATTACTCCTCATAATTATGTAAATAACTTCTAAACGTTATGCCGAAACCAAGCTATAAATTATTATATATATATATATATATATACACACGTCCTATTTCGTTACATCCCGCATTTATGAAAAAGGTGTAATTACTAATTGTCGATTTAGTACATGTTGTAATTGTATGTATTTAAAAACCAATTTCCCCGAGTCGTTGTTTAAACATATTTAAACTCGTCCAAGCACGCTTAAACACGACAAAACGCACACGAGACCCCTTAAAGGACGCTCTTGGACCCATCAAATAGGTGGACCGTAAAACGAGACAAAGATTAAATAATGATATAAAAAAAAGTAGGACAAAGACATCAATCCCCTCATTTCGACCGTCCCTTAATTTATAACAAGAGGGGAATAATCCAATGAATGTAATTGTCATTTCTAACTTCCTTTTTATTTCTAACCTCCTCCTCCTCCTCCTCCCCCTTCCCCTTACTTTAAGGTACCCCTTCCTAAGTCCTCCGAGAATGATCTCCTTCGCTGCAACAGACCTGAAAAATCTTTCAACCCCATTCGAAACCCCCTTCACGCAAATGTCAGCCAAAAAGGGTTTCCCGTCGAGGTTCCCCCCCCCACAGAGGTTTCTGATCAATTAGATGAAAGGAAAGGTTCTCTTGGGTTTACACCATTTATTTACACATGGGCGATGCTACACACACACACACACACACACACACACACACCAGTTTACATACGGCCATGGATGCGGTGTTGCATGACTTTAGCTAGGGAACTAATAATGGCCTGTGTATCAACTCAATAATGTTTGATTCAACATTTAAAAATACATAATTGGCATTAAACAGAGCGCAGAAATCGATGCAAGCCATTAAAATGATGTGACAAGTTAAAAGAACAGAAAATGAAAGAAACGAAGCGTAAACAAAAATTAAGAAAAAAGTTCTATTTAACTTTTAATTAAAAACAAATAAAACTTTCCAACTGTTTTGTATCATACGGCAAACGTAAGAAAGACAACTATTATTTATCTTCCATTTCCATTTCAAACATTTTAAAACTCGGCTCTGTATATCCGAATGGCATCGTTTGGCACTGTTAAAACGGCAATTAATGTATCAAAATGAACACCGACGATTCAGTCGAGAAAATGAGCTCGGATCGACAATGAGGCTTCCCACGCATTAGCCAGTGACAATCCTAATTTGAATGAACCTTGTTTCACAAACATTTCATCAAAGGAATGGAACCGCTATTAAATTAGTACCCAAATTTCGTCCAATTCGTGTCCATTTTGATCAAATGGTAAAACTTTATTCAAATTTCCATTTCCTGAAACTCAATAGTATCAACATCTCGCATTAAAAAGAAATACACAGGTGAAGTAATAAAGCTACACACACACACACACACACACTTTGGGTAGATGCATTGCCACATACTACGTGTCAATAATCCTTACGTAACGAACAAAATTTGAGAGCGCTAAAAAGTAATAAATTTTTTGTTAATTTAAATTTTAAGTTAAAAGCAATTACATAATTTATAGTGCGGACAACTTTTTTCTTAAAATCAATTAACTGATACTTTTCATACCTTATTCTAAGGTATGAAATGCAAACATTAAAGCTACAAAGATATCAGGAAGACTATTCAAAGCAATTTTCGCTTGACTCTTACGTAAGGGAGGGTTTATAGAGAGAATAATTCTAAAAAATTTATGTCTTTCGACAAATTTCCGAGAACTAATCGAACATTACGTCTTAACACGTACGAGAATAAAAGAGATCTTTTTATAGATATGGTTGGAATGTGGGGTGAATGGGAGCACCATTTCTCATTGTACCTTTCAACCTTTGCTCAGGAAGGGGACTCGAGAGATCGATATTCCGACTAATGCAGCAAGCAAGGCGAGGCAAGTTCCACGCACTAGTTCCACGCAGTCCGATTCTAGACACGTACGGAGTTTTATGCAATTCGACTGGCGCGCGTAAAACTTATTTTTATGCACTTTTCATTTACTCTTCACGCAATCTCACGTAGTTCACTTACATTACACGCAATATTCGGTAATCTTTCGGGCCAATTTAGCTTATCTTTCGAGTATTAGTTCGTGTAGAGAACGCGGTTTTCACCTACCTTTCAACCAGTTTTCATTTATACTTCAATTGTTTCAAGCGTCTCGAATGAACTTCTCTATCTGTGATGTTTCTTTTACACAATTACGATGAATTATATATACGGGACTAAGCTAATTCCTTTCCCTCCAGTGACTCACCGAAGAACATATTAATGGGGAGGCCTTTTGAGATTAATTAGGACCTATTATGCAATTAAGATCCGCTCGCAAAGGCATTCAAATGAAGGAGAAAACAGAGAGAGAAACGGAAAAAAAATAATTCACAACCAAATTGAAGAATTCCAAATTTTAGTTGGTTTGAATTAGTAATGCCTCGTGTTAAATTTATAATTATCGAATATATATATATATATATATATATATATTTGACAAAAAAATGGAAACTGTTGGAAATGCATTATTTAATTACTAATAAGGGGTTGGACCGCCCTTTGCTTGCAGAACAGCTTCAATTCTTCGTGGAATTGATTCATACAAGTTTTGAATGGTTTCTAGTGGAATGTTTAACCATTCCTCAAGGAAGGCTTCAAGCTCCTTAAGAGATGAAGGTGGTGGAAATCTACTCTGCACTATACTCTCGAGAACTGACCATAAGGGTTCAATAATATTTAAATGTGGCGACTGGGGAGGCCATGGAAGGCGTTTGACTTCATCCTCATGCTCTTCAAACCAAGAATGTACCCGCCTAAGCTGTGTATGGTGGGAGGGGGGGCATTATCGTCTTGAAATATGGCAACATCTGTGGGAAACTATGTTTGCACCATGGGAAGCACCTGGTCACTTAAAATGTCCTCGTATTCATTTGCAGTAATATACATCCACCAGAGAACCTTTAATGCGGAAGCAGAACTTTTAAGGGTCCAAATAACCAGTACGAATTTGAACATCCTTTAATACCGACTAGATTCGGGTGATTGTAATTATACGATCCGGAGCTCAGAGTTCTCCATTTTAACCACAAATAATTTTGAAAATAACCTCAGTATTTTAGAAAGTTTTTTTATATGGCATTTAAGGCCCCGTTTAAATGATTAGTAATCATCAATGGGTCTTTTAATTTTAAGGTAATTTTTTTTTCATTTGTATTTTGTTTTAGTTTTTTAATTTTAACGTTTTAAATTACTCAATGACAGGTTCATTGTTCAATTAATTATTTTTATTTTGTTCTAGCCTTGAAAATAGGTACACACGACTCGAAACTAGTCGGTACTTATTGAAAGATGTTCAAATTCATACTGGTTATTTCAGCCCATCTAACACACAGTATATATGTATATATATATATATATATATATATATATATATATATATATATATGTGTGTGTGTGTGTGTGTGTGTGTGTGTGTGTGTGTGTGTGTGTGTGTAAAATGAGATGAATTTCACATTAAACAGGTGAAATAAATTATGCAAACCCACAAAGTGGGTGGGTTTGCATATATATATAATATATATATATATATATATATATATATATATATATATATATATATATATATGATGAGGTAACTGGGCACCTGCAGGGGTAACTGGGCCCTACTAAGTTTAAGGTAAATTTCGTTATATGAATTTTTTCCATAAAATCTAGGTACCTACCTATGTACAGCTACCTAAAATGTATAGAGAAAATAATAACGAAATTTATCTCAAACTTAGTAGGGCCCAGTTACCCCATCTTACGAGATTATATACATATATATACAGGGTGGGCCGTAAGTTTCCATACATAGGAAAAATAAACATTTTTTTATGGACAACCATTTTTATTTATATAATATGCTCTACATGGTTGCCATTGTTTTGAAAACACATTTCAATACGTGTTCCCCACTGTTGATGAACACGCATTAGCACAGTTGACGTTATGCTTGTAATGGCGTTGGTGATACGTTCCTTTAGATGATTTATGTCTCGTATCTTTTCCTGATACACCATGGCCTTCAAGTGCCCCCAAAGATAGAAATCAAGGGGGGTGAGATCTGGGGATCTGGGAGGCCACTCCACAGGACCACGCCGACCAATCCAAGCATCCGGAAACTGCTGATCCAAATACCGACGCACGTGAAGACCATAATGAGGTGGAGCTCCATCTTGCTGGAAGTAAACTGGGAAGTTACCTTCCTCGTTTAGCAGGGATGGGAAAATCTCTTCTTGCAACATGTTAAGATACCTTTCGGCATTAAGATTTCCACTGACAAAAATTGGTCCAATAATTCTGTCACCCCATATCCCGGCCCACACCATCACTTTATCGGCACCTTGCATCTTCGTCGGACTCAGCCAGTTAGGGTTAGCATTACTCCAATAACGTATGTTTTGCCGATTAACCTCTCCATTGACGTAAAAATTTGCTTCATCAGTAAACAAGATCTTACGTCAAAGGCATATTCTTAGGGTATCTGAAACATAAAAACAAACGTTTAATTTTTCCTATGTATGGAAACTTACGGCCCACCCTGTATATATATATATATATATATATATATATATATATATATATACAGGGTGTCCCAGAATTAACTATTTCAATGAAATCGGACAAATGTTTTAAAAACACACTTTTATTTATGTTTATCATGTTTAATATGTGTTAAAAATGTATAAATTTCTAAATTTTTTTCAGAATTTTATTTTCATAATTTTTTCATAATCTGGTCCAATGAAAGACCGTCTGAAGTCATAGAATGGCAAAGAGACTCTCCAAAAGTTAACGTGTGGCTTGGAATGACCAAATCCAAAATTTATGGTGCTCCATCTTGTTGAAACTCAACATTATCAAGAATGCCATCATCAAGAAGCTGTGGTTCGAGAAACTGCTGAAGCATATCAAGGTAGAAGGTACCTGTTACAGTTGCTACCGCAAAGAAGAATGGGCCATAAATTTTGGATTTGGTCATTCCAAGCCACACGTAAACTTTTGGAGAGTCTCTTTGCCATTCTATGACTTCAGACGGTCTTTCATTGGACCAGATAATGAAAAAATTATGAAAATAAAATTATGAAAAAATTTAGAAATTTATACATTTTTAACACATATTAAACATGATAAACATAAATAAAAGTGTTTTTAAAAAATTTGTCCGATTTCATTGAAATAGATAGTTAATTCTGGGACACCCTGTATATATATATATATATATATATATATATATGTATATATATATTATTCCGGAATGCTCTTCTACACAAACGTCGTTCTTTACATTAATTATACTGTGAGTTGTTTGCAGTTAAAATATATATATATATAACACAGAACAAGGAAATCTTCTGGGAAATTACATCCACTATAGTTCGAATAAGTAATGATAAATGACAAATACTATAGTTTTTTCTTTTTCATGATGGAAAGCCCAACGTGGGCACCGAGTTACTCGCAAAGAGACCCAAAATATAGCTTCCCTCACCAGCTATCTGCAAAGCAGATAGGATCCAGCTTTGGGACAGGATCTAGGGTTCTGCTTTGCAGATAGCTGGTGAGGGAAGCTATATTTTGGGGCCTCTTTGCGAGTAACCCGGTGCCCACGTTGGGCTTTTCATCATGAAAAAGAAAAAACTATAGTATTTGTCATTTATCATTACTTATTCGAACTATAGTGGATGTTATTTCCCAGAAGAGTTCCTTGTTCCATGCACGGTCTGTGTTTAACATATAAGTTTCTCAGGGGACCATTCTGAGTTTGTGTATATATATATATATATATATATATATATATATATATATAATCAAAGCTGGGCACTTGCGGTTTTTTTGCGGTACTGCGGTACTGCGGTACTACCGCACTACCAAACCGGTACCGCATAACGCAGTACCGCAAAGGATCGCTGAAAGTACAGGCTGTACTTTCAGCGATCCTTTGCGGTACTGCGTTATGCGGTACCGGTTTGGTAGTGCGGTAGTACCGCAAAAAAAAACGCAAGTGCCCAGCTTTGATATATATATATATATATATATATATATATTAGTGGTGCACCGATTAATCGGTATCGGCACCTGGCATGCCGATATTAGGAAAATACCTGGCATGGCCGATTAATCGGCATGCCAGGTGCCGATACCGATTAATCGGTGCACCACTAATATATATATATATATATATATATATATATATATAACTGTAAAAAGTGAACAATGAACAATTCCTACACCATAGTTATATGGATTCATTGTCTTCATGCAGAACTTATGTTCGTATAGTTTTATGTTGAATGTTCATTTTTACATAAGAAACCAAAATCGCCTAAGCGAGTTTTTGGGTAGAATTTCGATTTATACTTCTTTATTCATTACTGTATTTCCCTAATTCATCTTAATTCATGTTCTTTTTGACCGCTATCCTTTATTCATCTACCTATTGTCTACTTATGCCCTATCAACTTATCAGTCTATTTTTACTCGTGTCAATCTATGAAACGCAAAACTTTTGCCTTCGTTCTAAAACGCAAAAATACGTTCTCGTATTATTTTTAAAAGTGCGTTCAACCCTCGCAAGATATTCATAAACGCTTAGTAAGTATTATCAGAAATTCCACTCATCCCAGCATAATTTGAACGCTTCTAAGATAAAAAAGGTCTCCTTTCGCTTTGATTCGAATGTATAACATTATAGCATATTATTTCAGTAGTAGATACGTCAATTAACAATTTGCTAAAATTGTAATTAAATGTAATCCTTTAATATAATGTAATTGATGTAATGTACTTTAATGAAACTGTAATGAACAATAACTTGTAATGTACTTCAGTGAAACTAATTAAATGTAATGATTTAATTTATAATGTAAGAATGTACTTTAATGGAATTGTAATTAAAAAGTGAATATGAATTAATTGGTAGTTGTAATCCATAATTGTAATCATAATTGTAATGAACCAAAATTAATACGTACTCAATCATGTACTCAAAATTGTGCTGATGTGCTAATACGAAATAATATCGCCTCAATAATTGTCGAATCGGCGATACTACTGTCTTTTTTATTTTTTAATTTTTTATTTTTTTAGTTGAAATCATGTGTTTAAAAAAAGGGGGGAAACTTAACCTTCGATTGTCTCCCCCAAACATTAGATTATATTATGCATGTACCATCTTCATTTACTTCACTTCATTACGAGACGCTGCCTTGGTCACTGCTAAGAGACTCCCCTGGTTAGCAGCTTCGCTGCGGGAGGGGGGCAGAGGCCCCTTGCCTCCTTAATATTTTTAGATTCCGGCCTGAGCCATGGTCGAAAGAGGTCGAACCTCTACCCCTTGTAATTCAGAGTACCAACTGTAATTTTTAAGAAGTAAACCACCCTTTAAGAAGTTTTTATCTTTTTCCTTCGAGCCGTGCTCGCTTCAGAACTTAGTCAGAAAAGTCGATAATTATAAAAAGAGAAGAATTAATAAGCAGAAAGAAAAGAATTAACAGAGTGTCGACCCCCTAAGGCGACCGAAAAGAATTATAGAAAAGTATAAAGAAGCATCCGTTGCAGCCTCCTAACTAGAACCCCCTTCGAATCCGAACCGACAAAGGGCCATAAAGGGGGGGGTTAACAAGTGGCGACCCTGCCAGGATTAGAAGATTTTAAGAAGAGGATTCTAAAAAACTTGCGACCCTATACCAGGATAAACACATAGAAGAAGGAAGATAACAAGACTAGACCCTTTAACCAGGATCTTCACGACTCCAGGATTCTTCCAGTCTTCCAGACCCTATACCAGGATAAGAAGAAGATTTATAAAAGAAGATTTATAAAAAGATTTATAAAAGAAGATTTATAAAAGAAGATTTATAAAAGAAGATTTATAAAAGAAGATTTATAAAAGAAGATTTATAAAGAAGATTTATAAAAAAGAATTATAGAAAAGTATAAAGAAGAAGCATCCGTTGCAGCCTCCCTAACTAGAACCCCCTTCGGTTCGGATTCGAAGGGGGTTCTAGTTAGGAGGCTGCAACGGATGCTTCTTCTTTATACTTTTCTATAATTCTTTTCGGTCGCCTTAGGGGGTCGACACTCTGTTAATTCTTTTCTTTCTGCTTATTAATTCTTCTCTTTTTATAATTATCGACTTTTCTGACTAAGTTCTGAAGCGAGCACGGCTCGAAGGAAAAAGATAAAAAACTTCTTAAAGGGTGGTTTACTTCTTAAAAATTACAGTTGGTACTCTGAATTACAAGGGGTAGAGGTTCGACCTCTTTCGACCATGGCTCAGGCCGGAATCTAAAAATATTAAGGAGGCAAGGGGCCTCTGCCCCCCTCCCCGCAGCGAAGCTGCTAACCAGGGGAGTCTCTTAGCAGTGACCAAGGCAGCGTCTCGTAATGAAGTGAAGTAAATGAAGATGGTACATGCATAATATAATCTAATGTTTGGGGGAGACAATCGAAGGTTAAGTTTCCCCCTTTTTTTAAACACATGATTTCAACTAAAAAGAATAAAAAATATAAAAATAAAAAAGACAGTAGTATCGCCGATTCGACAATTATTGAGGCGATATTATTTCGTATTAGCACATCAGCACAATTTTGAGTACATGATTGAGTACGTATTAATTTTGGTTCATTACAATTATGATTACAATTATGGATTACAACTACCAATTAATTCATATTCACTTTTTAATTACAATTCCATTAAAGTACACTCTTACATTATAAATTAAATCATTACATTTAATTAGTTTCACTGAAGTACATTACAAGTTATTGTTCATTACAGTTTCATTAAAGTACATTACATCAATTACATTATATTAAAGGATTACATTTAATTACAATTTTAGCAAATTGTTAATTGACGTATCTACTACTGAAATAATATGCTATAATGTTATACATTCGAATCAAAGCGAAAGGAGACCTTTTTTATCTTAGAAGCGTTCAAATTATGCTGGGATGAGTGGAATTTCTGATAATACTTACTAAGCGTTTATGAATATCTTGCGAGGGTTGAACGCACTTTTAAAAATAATACGAGAACGTATTTTTGCGTTTTAGAACGAAGGCAAAAGTTTTGCGTTTCATAGATTGACACCAGTAAAAATAGACTGATAAGTTGATAGGGCATAAGTAGACAATAGGTAGATGAATAAAGGATAGCGGTAAAAAAAGAACATGAATTAAGATGAATTAGGGAAATACAGTAATGAATAAAGAAGTATAAATCGAAATTCTACCCAAAAACTCGTTTAGGCGATTTTGGTTTCTTATGTAAAAATGAACATTCAACATAAAACTATACGAACATAAGTTCTGCATGAAGACAATGAATCCATATAACGATGGTGTAGGAATTGTTCATTGTTCACTTTTTACATATATATATATATAATAATGATGACAAAATAAAGGCTTTTTGTACATAATAAATAAAATCCTTAAAATAAACATGGTGTAGATTAGATTAAGTAGTTTAGTGTTTCATGCTACCCTTTATTTTCCACTGTCCTTCAATGCGTAACTGGGTACACGAGGTAAGTGTACGCATGGTGTAAATAAACTCTGAAGCTATTCTTTTCATTAAACTTTTTCCTACTTTCCTATAAATCTTTCACAACTACTTTCTGTCAGCAGTGGCTGGCAGAGGAGAGAGAGCCTTGTCTGTTCTATACTTAATTATTAGTATTATTCCTATGTGAAAGCTTTACACGTCTATAAGTGTAAGCATTGTATAAGTTTTCAGTATTCTTTAATTTCATTTACTTTCTTTTGTCTATTTTCCCTCACTTTCTTGGGCTAACCTATATAAAAAAACCACTTAGCGACTGATTTATGAACAAACTTGAGTCGTATCTCATCATTATTAAAAAACGCAAACGCTTAACCGGTTGCCATTACAGGTGCAATAACTCTCTATTGATCCTCGCCCGAGAGAGGAACGGCCTCGCTTTAATTACGCAACTGGCACTTCAACCGGTTACAATTTTTTTAGCCCGGCCCGCACCCCACCGCAAAAAAAAAAAAAAATTGCTTCATTAATCTTGTCCGTCATTCTTGGAATCCACGTCCCTTTCCTGCGTTATTACAACCAATATTTTCGTGTTAAGTTTCTTTCTCTCTTTTTTTGCCAACCAACTGTCATATGTACAACCGATTCACACCACTATAAAACCAACCAACAAATAAATAAAATTTAATGATGTCTTTTTATCATTTCACTCTTTGTAGTAACTATTTCTTACCAACATATCCAATCACTAAATCTCTCTCTCTCTCTCTCTCTCTCTCTCTCTCTCTCTCTCTCTCTCTGGCAGGGAGGGAGCGGAGGGTGGGGAGAGAGCCTTCTACTTTTCTATCCAGTTTTCTACTACTGCTAGGATAGTTGAAAGAAAAATAAACTTTTACAAAATTTTCCCTGGCACCCGTTGCTATTGGTACCTCCTCGGTATGGGCCGCAAGGCCTTTTAAGGTACTTCTTTTCCTTGTAACTCTCTCTCTCTCTCTCTCTCTCTCTCTCTCTCTCTGCAGCAAAATTTAAAAACAAGCTCGTGAGTTATGACAAAAAAAAAGGAAGAAAAAATTGACACTCTTCCATAACAAAATTTGAACTTCAAAGGAAAAGTGCCATTAACATTAGCTCCATTTTGCGGGTCTTTCCTTAGTCTCAATTCAGTGTTCCTTTAATCACAATCAAATATCTTTTGATGGAAAAGGAAAATTCCCTTCAATTATTTTCGCTGATTAAAAGCTACACGTTAAAATATAATTATTTAAATGGTACACTTCATGCAATACACTATATATATATATATATATGAGAGAGAGAGAGAGACTTGGTGATGAATCTTTATCTTCATATATGGTTATTCCGTATTATTATCCAGGGCGTGACCCCGCATTCTGATTCCCGCGTGTTAGGCCATATATATATATATATATATATATATATATATATATATATATATATATATAACGTAACGAACGACGCTTGTATAGGAGAATATTCCGCGCAAGATGAGGAGAAAGAACGAAACAAATGAAAAAATGAGGTAACCACCCGGGAATCGAACCCGGGATCTTCCGATGTAGGAGAATTACGGCATTTGTTCGAGTGAGGCCCGTGGTGTAATGGTTATCATATCTGACCGGCAATCGGAAGATCCCGGGTTCGATTCCCGGGTGGTTACCTCATTTTTTCATTTGTTTCGTTCTTTCTCCTCATCTTGCGCGGAATATTCTCCTATACAAGCGTCGTTCTTTACGTTAATTATACTGCGTGGTTGCAGTTAAAATGTATATATATATATATATATATATATATATACAGGGTGTCCGAGAATTATCTGTACAATTTTTGGCTGTTATTAAAAGTCAACCATGAAGTGTAGAAATTCCACTGTTGTCCCATTTTACAGAAAATCTCGTTAAGTTTTTTCTGATACCACGTTTTGACAAGTTTTTTAGAAATGTACGCGGGTGACAGACATTGATGATTTAAAAGCAAGAATCACAGCTGCTATTGAGCGAATTGATGTGGATATGCTGCAGCATACATGGCAACATTTGGAGTATCGATTGGATGTTTTGCGAATCACTAATGGTGCACATATCGAATGTTTGTAACAACGTTACTTTAGTAAAAGAAACTTTTGAAAATACAGATTCTAAATAATCTTGTTTAAGAATTTTACGTGTTATCAAGAATTTTATTAAAAGATGAAATTGTACAGATAATGTTCGGACACACTGGAATTTCTAAAAAACTTGTCAAAACTTGGTATCAGAAAAAACTTAATGAGATTCTCTGTAAAATGGGACAACACTGGAATTTCTACACTTCATGGTTGACTTTTAATAACAGCCAAAAATTGTACAGATAATTCTCGGACACCCTGTATATATAGTATATACTGTATATATATATATATATATGTATGTATATATATTTGTTTGTGGCATCGATTGTGGGTTCTGAGTTGTGACGTGACTCGTCGGTCTTCGGTCGTTTCTATTGTGATAAAGGAGAACTTGTCATTATATGTCATTATCAATAAATATGACGGCGTCTCTTTCTATACGATTGAAACTGGATCGACCAGCTCTCTTCCCCTTTCCCCCATCCGCAAAAACTTTATAGTATGGATTTCTCCATCGAACAAAAGAAAAAGCATACACGAATTTATTTATTAGTCAAAGCTGCATATAAGAATCACGTATATAAGAATAAACCTCTTCTATAATTTTTATTATTCGTGATCGAAGTCAAGCCCATTTCGGGTTACTCATAAGAATCATTTTGACAATCTCAAACGTGATTCTTATGAGCGGCTTTATATATATATATATATATATATATATATATATATATATATATATATATATATATATATATATATATATATGGCTTATCAGGGGGGAGGCTAGGAGGGCCATTTGTCCTGGGCCTCAACCTTAAGGAGGGCCTCAAATTTAGAAACTTAACTTTCAGGTTTGAATATAATGTTTTGCAGTGAAAGTAATAATTGGGTTTAGCTATGGGCCTCAAAAGCTGGAAGTGGCCCGGGCCTCTCTGAACCTCTGAGAGGACCTGTATACATAGGGTGTAACAGAATTCGCGCACAGTAATTACTATTTCATTTTCAGATATAGCCTGGGAAATTAACAGAAGACGAACGTGTGAAGATAATTTTTATAATTAAATAAAGTGTAATACTTGAAGTATGGTGCTTTCCTTAATTTTCAAGCCATACTCTATTTGAAAATTAAATATTAATTACCGTTTCATGCGTGAATTCTGTTACACCATATATATATATATATATATATATATATATATATATATATATATATATATATATATATATATATACTACTTTCTACCCTAATTTTTACTCATACGAGATGCGTATGAGGAAGAAAGTCGTATGGAATTATATTTTTTGAAAGAAATTTTTGCTCTTTCCTTCACTTGTACAAATTTAAGTTTGAAATTAATGTGCTTTGCGCTATTTTGTATTCATCTTCGGCTGTCTTGGGAACGGCTTATTGGCTGAAGTTAACTTCTATCTTGTGTCTGCCGTGAAGCAACTGACGCACTTTTCGAATAGGTTTGCTCCGGATTTTTTTTATTTCTCTGAAAGCATGTGCTTTTGTGGTTATTGTCTTTGCTTTGTGTTGTAGATCACGTGACATTCTGTTGGCATGGATTAACTGTCACACAAAATCTCTCTCTCTCTCATAGTACAAAGCGTACTATCTAAATACGGCGATCAGATTCCGTAGATTTGTGTAGACAGAAGCGGTCCAATATTAGTGAAGAGAAGTTTATGCGCTCTCAAACTTTCATTATTGGAACTTAATACAATTATCGAAGAGGACAAATTCATAAAAATCAAACAAAGCTATTACGAGGGAAAACAAAGTCTAATTATGGTAAAAGGGAAGAAAGCGCGCGCGCGCGCGTGTGTGTGTGTGTGTGACCTTTTGTCAATCGGTATGAATCATAACATTCAATATTTATAAATGTTAAAGCTTTCACAAGCAAATATTGAACGTCAGCCATCAGATAAAGCTGTAGCATTTAACATTTACTTCGTTTAACAGCACACCCATCATAAACATCAAAACAACACTCAAGACATTTAATCAGATCATCAATAATGCAAACAAATACATACCCAAGGGCAACATTAGGAAATACAACCCAAATTACACTAGAGAAATAGTCCACCTCATAAGGCAACGTAACAACCTCAAACATAATACACAGAAGCCATAAAACAGCAGATACAACAGCTCAACACAGAAATAAACAACAAACTCAAAACAAACAGAAACATTAAAGGAATTTATAACAACACTAAACCACTCCACAGATACATCCAGGCTATACAAGACTAGAAACAGCATTACCCACTCTAACAGCGGCATTCACACCTCACACGCGGCTATCTGTCGCAGCCAAAATAATATCCCAACATACACACAACAAGCTAACATTCTAGTTAATCTCTACGCAAAGATAAGTCACTTAAACAGAGACAACAACCAGAAACACGCAGACAGACAAAGAGCCAGACACAAGAAAACCTTCAGACTCGACACGACCATTACAACCTTCAATACAGACCAGACCACCAAGATCATCCAAAATATTAAGAATTCGAAGGCTACTGGACCAGACAACATATCTAACATACGCCTTAAACACTTGGGGCCCACAAGGAATACTAGCTCTCACAAATATCAGCACATATTCATACCAACACTGTATTATTCCTGACATATGGAAACAAGGTAAAATTATTACACTTCTCAAACCAAACAAAAATCCAACAAAACCATTACTTCACTATGCACACCTTCCAAGTAACAGAAAGACTACTCTTACAAATCACCAACCCACGCATACCACTATCGCCTACTCAACATGGATTCAGACTTCACCACTCAACCACGACATTACTCACTAACCTCACGCAGTACATCATGGATGGCATCAACTCCAGACGACCAGCACAACGTACACTATTAGCAACAATAGACAGTAGTAAAGCATTTGATGCTATCCCACGCTTCCTTCTCATAAACAAAATACTCAACACAAACATACACAATAACACCAAAAGGTGGCTGAGCAACTATCTTTCAGGAAGATACTCACATGCTATATTTAATGGTAAGTCATCCAAGAACAAGCTTTTTTCCGAACGGGGTCCCTCAAGGATCTGTTCTCTCACCAACACTGTTCAAATTATACATGCATGACATTCCAACACCCATAGATAACAAGCTTACCTTATCATATGCAAATGACATCACTCTAACATCCACCCACAACAACATCGACACCGCTACAAATAACGTACAAACATACATAAACAGTATGTACAAGACTGGCTCACACAACAATAGACTCAAAGTAGAGCCCACAAAATCAACCACCACTTTGCTTACAAGCAACACAAAAGAACACCAGGTAACTCCACAGCTTACACTAAACAACATCAACATTCCACACACTCACAGGACCAAAATACTTGGGGTCACATAACAACACATCATTATCTTTTGCAAACCGCATTCAGGACATTAAAAACAAATGTACGTCAAGACTTAACACGCTTAGGGTACTAACAGGCACAAACTTTGGACACCAGCAGGAAACAACATCACTCGTATACAAAATATATTCGCTCAGTTATGGACTATGCTAGCCCATGCTGGGCACCCGATATCTCGCACACACACAAACATCTTACAGACAATGCAAAACAACGCACTTCGTATCATTACAGGATGTACTCAAACACCAATAGAACACCTGCATACAGAAACAAAAATACTGGAAGTTAGGGAACATTTAGACATAAGGGGAACACAATTAATGGCAGCAGCGACAACTAACCCACAACACCCTTCCCACTACATGTGCAATCATGCAACGACACCTCGCACCATTAAAGTAACACCAGAGATACATTATAACCAAATACTCCATTCCATACCACGCCCTACATACATATCACAGTACAGAAAACACACACACACACACCTAACCCACAAAGCACTGACACGACTCGGTCCGAATGCGGTCCTAGGTGCGAAGCCGCCACCAATTAAAAGTCAGAGATCAGCCTGAGCAGATCGGATCGAGTTAACTTAGCACGATTCCGATGTGGACATCACCCCAACTTACGGACATATAAACACAGACTAAACAACTCCACAGACGACACCTGACACCCGTGCCAGGACACATCACAAACAATTGAACACATTATGACAGACTGTACCGCTCTAGCACAACAACGAACACAACACCACTAGTGCGCTGAACCTCTGGTCCACTCCGGAGAGGGCGATCGGTTACCTGCGTGCCGCCGGCTTGCTCGATCAGGGTGGGCTGATCGGCTAAACAACAACAATTTGGTTTAACAGAAATTACAGTGCTTTTGAATAACAGTATATATACGGGGAGTGATCAAAAAGCATCGATAATTTTATTGCTACGAACAAATGAATGTAAATAAGAAATAACCGTTTACATATGTGAGTCTTCCTGCCCTCTGGCGTCTGCAGTTTGAAGCAAAATCTGCTACCATGAGTCAGTAGTTGGTTGGAGCGCTTAAAAGGAGGGTGTGTTTTTGCAGTACGTATAAATCTCTGAAATGGAACAACGCGCGTTCGGAGACGAACGAAATTATTAAAACAGCTTTTGAAAATGATGCTCTCAGTGTAGCTAAAGTTTACAAATGGCACAAAAAAATTAAAAATGGAGAAACATTTGCTCGTACTAGAAATTCATACACAAATTCATAAGTACAAACATGAGAACTTAAATAACAACAAATCAGGACAATTTACCAAAAGCAAAGTCTAAATTTTAGATTCATCAAAATAACCTCCTCTAGCAGCAATAACAGCAGAACAAATTTGAGGCACGCGCTCAACAAGAGAAAGAAGATAGTCTGGTGAAAGCTGCTGCCAGCACTCTTGTAAGAGTTCCCAGAGCTTCTGAGCCACTGGAGGGCTGTTTGGCTTTCACTCGTCGATTCAGTTCATCCCACACTAGCTCGATGGAGTTCAGATCCGGGGACTGTGCCGGCCATTCCATAACTGTGAGCTGACGTTGCCGTTCTTTCTGCTTCAGGTAATTTTGACACAGCTTGGAAGTGTGTTTAGGATCGTTGTCTTGCTGTA
This sequence comes from Bathynomus jamesi, assembly GCA_023014485.1. NCBI lineage: Eukaryota > Metazoa > Arthropoda > Malacostraca > Isopoda > Cirolanidae > Bathynomus > Bathynomus jamesi. Next base: position 265,062 of record JAJOZX010002959.1, on the reverse strand, counting down.
TTATGAACTGATGGCCAACTAGTCGCAGTCCAGATGGGATGGCATGGCGCCGTAGAAGGCTGTGATAGCCACGTTGGTTCAGTATTCCAGTGACTTTGTGAAGATGTCCAACTTGCTCCCCTGCAAAACATCCCCAGACCACCACACTTTCTCCACCGTGCTTCACTGTTGGCACAACACACTGCTGTGTCATTCTTTCACACGCTCTGCGCCGCACAAATACTCTGCGTTTGGATCCAAAAACTTCGAACTTTGATTCGTCAGTCCAAAGGACAAATTTCCACTCTCAACAGTCCATTTTTGGTGGGTGTTTTTTAGCCCAGGCTAGCCTTTTCTTTTTGCTCTGGAGTCTCAGCATTGGTTTCTTTGCTGCAGTTCGTCTTTTTAATCCTGCCTCTCTTAGTCTTCTCTGAACAGTTGATGTTAAAACTGTTGTACTTCTGGAGTTGTTCAGCTGGGCTTTGATTTCAGGTGCTGTGAGGCGTCTGTTGCGCAGACTGGTGACTCGGATATACTGTACTTGTCCTCTGAGTCTGTTGTGGTTCTTGGTCGCCCTGACCTTTTTGTCCTTATTTTGACCAGTTTCTTCGTACCTTTTAATGGCACAAGCAACCTCATTCACAGAAACTCTTAATTTTTTTGCACTTTGCCTCAGTGATTGACCCTCATTTCTGAAAGTTACAATCGACTGTCTTTTTTCTGTTGTTAACCGAGCTTTGGAACCCATTTTTGCTTTTTGAAACACACACATATACCTTAAACTACATAGTTAGCTCCTCTGCATGGATTTTATATGTAAAGACCTGCAGCGCATGTTAATAACTGAACACATGTATTAACATACTCCTGAAGAAACACACTACCCCAGTAAAGACTTTTAAATTGTTTTTGGACCTTTGTGTAGAGCTAATGGCATTAATTTTAGGTTGCATGCTAGACGTAAATTAACACATTTTGAAAGCTATTTTGAAGAAGCTTCTGTGTTACAGCACACTGCATAGAGCAGATGCACTGAAGCATACAATATGAAAGCCAGGTAAGCAAATTCATCTCTAGGACCTGTTAAGTTTACATTTGAAGTTTATGTCATGAGCTAAGCAGCAAAACATTGGAAATCAGTAGGTGAACTTAAACTTTTGACTGGTAGTGTGTGTGTGTGTGTGTGTGGTGTGTGTGTGTGTGTGTGTGTGTGTGTGTGTGTGTGTATACTGTATATATATATATGGAACTTGAACTCAGAATGGTCCTCTGAGGTTCTTTCATGATACACACAGACCGTGCATGGAACAAGGAACTCTTCTGGGAAAATTAAATCCACTATAGTTCCAATCAGTAATGGTAAATGACAAATACTATAGTTTTTCTTTTTCATGATGTTATGGTGTCGTGGTTAGCGTCGCTGACTATGAATCCATCGACCCCGGGATCAAGACCCGGTGACGGCAGGCGGCGCGCAGCAAAACCCAGTGACGGCAGGCGGCGCGCAGCAAAACCCAGTGACGGCAGGCGGCGCGCAGCAAAACCCAGCTGGTCACCCTTCCACACAATAAAGAATTTGGTTGGTAGATAAACATGTACCCTGGTTAGCCTAGTGGTTAAGACACTGGGCTGCTGGTGGGGCGTGGTTCAGATTCCACGTTAAACTGTGGGTCTAAGGTGGAGTGACAAGCTTGACCTTCGTCAGAATGAACAATTCGGGCGAAAGCAAAACCAAGGTTTCTATATATACTGTATGTAAGTAATAGTAATGATGATGAAATAGGATCGTTCCTCGTTTATTTATTTATTTGTTTAACCTCCTTCGTAACAGCAAAGGTCATGTGACGGAAGGGACTTACAGCTTTACGTAGTATTCGAACCACGGGTCGCTGCATCATCTGGACGCGGAGGACAGTCCTCCACCTAACTACCACCCAGACCAAATCTCGCTTCACTGATATATGTATATAACGATTTGCGTTATATATAACCCATACCGTACAAAAAAAAAAGGCTACGACCCTATTTCATCTCCTTACCCCTTATCATTAAGGGACATAACTACTTTTTTTCCTTATTTAGACATGGCGTGATCTTTCTCAATAGAATAAAATTGAAACGAAAACGAGTGTTACATAGACAAAAAGTCTTCGTTTAATGTTATCGAAGTCTGTCAATTAACGCAATTGCTGCGTATTTTTATTTACCCAAAAGTGCACGGGAAAATTATGTCCTTTTCAGACTACGTACTTATTTTGTCTCCCTTAATGAAATATGAGCAACGAAGTCCTTAGATTTATTCGAATACTGGCAATGCTCTTCCCGCGTTTACGTGTACCGTATATCTATATACATTATACACACGCAAAAATTACGGCCTCACCACTCGATTTCTATAGTCGTACATCATGAAATATAGAATGCATAATTTAATTAACTATTGAGTTAATGACAATCAACCGCTATTTTTGTTTTTGCGTAACTTAGTTAATAGCAGTCAGGTTGCCTTCCCCAACCACAACTCTGAATAGAAAAAAAAAACATTTAAATGTGTTCGCTCCGAACGCATAAATTTTTTAAAATTTACCCACTTAAAACATTTATTTCCAAGTTTTGGTCTGCAAATGACGAAATAAAATATTTAATATAAAAAGAGTGATACTAACCCAATATTTGCCATTCTCTTTGACATCCATAAAAATTGTTTTTTATTTACTTACATCGTACGCCCGACAACGAGCGACTGGTGTGGGTGTGGCAGCAATTCTCTCTCTCTCTCTCTCTCTCTCTCTCTCTCTCTCTCTCTCTCTCTCTCTCTCTCTCTCTCTCTCTCTCTCTCTCTCTTACTTTTCTATCCAGTTTTCTACTACTGCTAGGATAGTTGAAAGAAAAATAAACTTTTAATAACAGGAACAGTTCCTTGGTGGATCAGTTCAAGAAAAGGTTAGACCAAATCTTGCACACTATTTGAGTGTGTAGAAAATTTTCCCTGGCACCCGTTGCCATTGGTACCTCCTCGGTATGGGCCGCAAGGCCTTTTGAGGTACTTCTTTTCCTTGTAACTCTCTCTCTCTCTCTCTCTCTCTCTCTCTCTCTCCTCTCTCTCTCTCTCTCTCTCTCTCCGATCGATATCGTAACAAAACTTAGGAAATTATTTCGCATATTTTCCAAAAACTTTATTTAGTAATTACAAGCCATAAGGGAAGTTGGTTAAATTTACCCTTTCACGCTTCTTATAAAAATATAAGAACGTACAACAAATGTCGTTATGAGTAAAAACAAATAACAATTTATGGTCCCAAGAAGTTGGCGGGTCCGAATGTATTACTTATTATTATTTTTTCTTTCCTAGACTGCGAGAACATTAAGTGACCATCAGTAATCTACTTTTCCTTTTAATCTAATTAAAAAGGACGTTTTCCCCAATGTTTCAACTAAACAAACGCGAACAAATGCGCATCTAATTTCGGTTTTCGTATTAAATGTAAAGCGGAAGAGGAGAATGCTTTGCCTACATCAAAATGATGTAATGTTTAATTAAATTTTTTTCGTATCTAACTACATTTGATATAGTACAACTTTCGTCATTGGTTCTGACGCTTGACATTGTACAACTTACGTCACTGGTTTCATGTACACACACACACAGACACGTACCTGAAAAGAAAAAATAGGCAGGTCAAAGTAAAAATTTAAAAAAAAAACTTAAAAATCAAGCAACAGCAACTGTCTATGTATTAAATCATTATTTAAATATATATCACATCAATATCTGGATCTAGGATCGGAGTAAACGAGTAGAATAGTTAATAACAATTAAATATCTGAAAAAAGATGCAACTTACTGTACGATTTTACAGAAAAATAAAAAAAAATATATAAAATTATCAAAAAAGTAAAAAATCAGTTAAAGTAAAAATTTATAATTTAATTAAAATTATCAAAACTGACGTAGATTAAAAAAAAAAAATATCGAAATTATCGTACAATTTTATTAAAATAACCTAAGTTATCGTAGAATTTAATTAAATTCAAGGAAAACTGACAGAATTTCATTAAAGCAACGCTTGTTAAAAAAAAAAATATATATATATCCAACATTAACTGACGCCGATTACAATTATAACCAATTTCGTTGCTGTGAAGAAAGGAACCGAAAGGTACTTAATAATAAAATCGTTAATTCTTAATACAATAAAAAGAGAGGAAATTAAAAAATTAGAAATATCGTATCCTATTTCCGAGGAATAAAATCCACTTCTTACTTCGATGGACGCACAATTCAATTACTTCTGTTAAGTTTCACCTGCAAATGAATTGCGCTATTTTCGCTATGATAAATTCATCACTTTTTTTTCCTTTAGTTGCGCGCGCACACACACACACACACACGAGATACATTACATTACATCAACGAAGTTAAGCGACATAGGATCTGGAGATGTAGCGACCCGTGTTTCGGATCTCACGTAAAACTGTAGGTCTCGTCCCTCATACAACCGAAGATATCGCGATGGAGGTTAAAGAACCGCATCAAACAAGAATATATAAGCGTGATAAAATATTACGAAGCGTAATAGTAGTAGTAATAGTAGTATCAATTAATAATTATTTAATAAAATCACAACAAATTTCTGTCGTAATTCTTTAATGAATACAAATGTACCACAAAGACAAATGTGATGAGGTAACGAGTAACGAATCCATTACTCGTGAAAATAAACGGAACCACCTTATAGGTTTCCAATACTTTCTTCTTTTTTTTTTACGTGAAGGCAATGCAATACACCATAACATCCCTAAAAAGATTCATTTTATATCCGTTCAACGCTTTACTTCTATTCTTAAACATTTACACCCCTTTTTTAGTTTTCTTTAGTAGTTGTGTGTACGTGTGTGCACATGTCACTATGTGCATATCTCTCTCTCTCTCATTCCTTCCTCTCCCACTCCTCTCTCATCCCCAGTATTGATTTTTGTCCGACTAGTGTGTGATACAGAGAGAGAGAGAGAGAGAGAGAGAGAGAGAGAGAGAGAGAGAGAGAGAGAGAGATAATAAAACTGTACAGTCGTTTCGTGTTTAATAAGCAACTAAATTCCCACTCCAATTTACCTCAACTAGAGTAAAAAGCAGAGTATGTGATCTTGAAAAGTCAATTTGTCATATAAAGAGGATATTTTCTTATAAAAAGGTAACAATTTATAAAAATATATAATATATATATATATATATATATATATATATTATAATATATATATATATATTATATATATAGTGATTATTTCTGATTATAATTTATAATGATTATTTCTCGAACTTTCTATTGCTTACTTTATAGACCATTACTAAATTCCTAATTAACATTTCCCCAATGTCAAATTAATGTATATTTTCACTAGAGTCGGATAAATAATTAACATCACAAAACCAATAATTAACATCACCTGTACACAAACCAATATATATATATATATATATATATATATATATATATATATATATATATATATATATATATATATATATATTGCACAAACATTAAATATTGTACATAAAGCAACAAAGTGACAAATATGCATGGGACGAAATGTTTCTTTTTGATATTTAATATTTGGTAAAACGTATTACAGCGAGTAATTTAATTTCCAGTTGTTGTTCAGTGCGCCCCCTTGCGGGCCATCCGCGAATCATATGGAAAGGAAAATGAATAAATTGATAAATTCTGGCCAACCTCATAACAACGTATCTTTGCGGTGATGGGGTGATACGGGCTTGCTGGATTTTCTCTCTTTATATCGATTTTATGCATGCCACGTAACTCGCACAGGTTTCGCGCGTTCCCCGAGCCCTGATTATCTAATATAGATAAATAGATACCACGTACGCGTAAGCATTCTAATACTAGTTGAAAATGAAATTACTATACTCGAAAGCCAACGATTTCTTATGCAAAACTCGACTCCGAGTATCTGGATGCAGCTGAGAAACCTCTAACCTGGAAATGGTGCGCGCGATACATTTAAAGAATTTTAAGGAAAAAAAAAGACATTTTCCTTATATGGTAGTTTTGTTTTAAATTATATACTGTACATACATACTGGTCTCGATGGTGAGTCCCGTTCCAGAGACTATCCAAGTTGCAACACGCTTTAAAAAAAGGATCAACCACGGAATAAGCATTCCGAATCCTGCTGTCATGGTTTCAGCTTTTGATACGTTTGAAACTTTAAACATTATTATTATTATTATAATTATCATCATCATCATTACTAGTATTATTAACACTAATGAATAACAAATCAACGCGTGTTCTCGACCCAACATCGGAGACATTGCTAGCTTACATATATTATAGGGTTCCTGAGGGGACTGTAGCATCTCTTAAAGCCTTGAGAGATGGGGTCGGCCCCCTCCCCATGGGGACCTTTCGAGCTCAGTAGCCAACGTGTCTTTAAGCCCCCAACTCTCGAAACTGCTCAGCTGGCAAAAACAACGCAGTCTCTGAAGGGCGGGAGAGGGAACGAGAAAGAAAAAGAGGGGAAAGCCAAAAGGGAAGGCCAAGCAAGGGAGAGGAGAGAGAGGAAAAATTATAAATAAATAAAAATTTATATTATATATATATATATATATATATATATATATATAATATATACATACACACAGAGTGCATGTGTGAAGCGAGATACAAATAACTGAAGATATACGACACACACACACACACACACACACACACACAAAAAGCAAACAAAGTGACACTATAAAAAATTGTAAACCATGCAGAGATTTAATAAAAAGTTATAACATTAGAATCAATATTCTATTAGTCATTGTGTCGAATTATACTAACTTGAATGGCTCAAAAACCTAATTACTCGCCTTTAGACCACCTTCGAAAGCCTTAAACTCTGACCTAATTTATCATGAACATCGAACACCATCTATTTCATAATGAAAAGATAAAAAGCGAGTATTTTAATATTCATTACAGACCACGTCGCCCACGTACGTACATACGTGTTATCTACAGTTTACTACAGAGCGCGCGAGCATAATATAAACGTCACTGTATACATAATATAAAAGGTGCGATAAATTTAGAAATTCCAATGAAGATCACCAAAAATACTAAATTTAATATTAAGGAAATCCATTTTCGAGGTTTAAAAGACAACTTCGTTTTAGCAATATCTGTCTACGTAAAACAACGAAAGAAAGCAATCCTCGTCCTCGCAAACCATTTTTAAGGTTTTACACATACGCATACACACGCACACGCGCGCGCGCACACACGCACATCTCCGCCTAAGCGAAGTACTGAAGCCCTTTAACTTTATCTACTTTAAAAAAAAAACCTAACTTCGGTGCCATCGAACAGAGAAGAATGTAATCAGTAGCACGGCCGCCCTGGACACAACTGAGGGTTCGAAGGGGGATTTTGAGATAGTGAGTAACATAATAATTAATAACCTAACTTCATCTAAATTTAGTGCAATTTAACTTAACCGGAACTATCAGTTTTTTCCATGGTGAAAAATACTTTGCATTTTTAATATAAATTTTTCACTATTACGAGGTACCAAAATGTGTTACTACACACGCAAAAACCTTTGTACATCCGACCTCACTTGTGCTGTTACACACACACACACACACAAATTATTAGGGACGTGTTATTTAAAAAAAAAATATATACGATACGCCATAACCCCAGGCGAGCCTTAATAAAATTGTAATTAGATTCTTAATGTCAAATAATTCATACGTGGAACGTTCTTTCCTTAGAATTTTCTTGTCTTTTATGTTATTAGATTCGAAATATAAATTTCCATAATTTTCAATTAACTTTTTTATACTTTTTCTCAATTAGTTTCTTTTCTTTTTTCTTTCTTAATAAATACTAATTAAAACATTTAAAACCAGTAAAATTCTTTCGCTTCTAAATTGAAAACGAAAGTCAAAAACGAAGATTCAACGAGTAATGGGTTAAACTCATTCTCGTGACGTTATTTTGGGTTAGATTAAATTAGGTTCGGTTAAATTAGTTTATTAGTGTCGATAGAATACCCATTAGACCAAATAGGCATTGGTTCGTTGCGAACTTGAAAACATTTCGTTAATAGGAAATTTCATTAACACGCACGACCCAACGACCGTGGATCAGTTGGTAACGCCGTTTCCCTATAACTTAAGCCAGGTAAAGACGCTGAGATAGGGGTTCGAATCCCGATGGTCCTGATAACAACAATTATACAGCAGAGAGCGCGATGGGCCGTATTCACCTGGCCTGAGCGTTGTGCCAGTTTCCAGTCTTCCTCAACCCATACCCAACTTAACCTAATCCTTTAAAAAAAAAAAAAATCGTTGATAAATGTCGCGTGAAGGAACTATCCCAATACCCCAATAGCAACAGACGATCTGAAACGGTGAAAAGTCCAATGAATATTACGATACGAAGTAAACCAATCGGTTTGTATGTAATGTACTCGAAACCACCTCCGCAACACTCTTTCAATAAAACAATCACGGCATCACGTTTTCCTATTTTCTTTCTCTCTTTTCCTGAAAGTTGCGCGAAACAATGCTAACTTCGAGAGCAGAAGTTACGAGAAGAGAACAAAAATAAGTTAAATAACTTTGGACAATAAACTTTCAGGAGAGTTAAAAAAAAAGTACTAAGCCAAATTTTGTTAATTTAACTTTTATATTAGACAAAGTTTTGCTAATGAAATCGAACGAAGAATTTTAATAAAACCTTTTTTTTTTTTTTTTCCCTTTACTCGATTTGAACTCGAGAGGGATATTAATGAAACGAGTGCCAATTCCTAGTGCCAAATTAAGAATAATGACCCTACCTATAAAACCTGAAAGATTAAAGGTGGTTAATGTAAGATTTAAAAAAGGAAGGGGCTTATAATTTATTACATAATAAAAGTATATATATATATATATATACAGGGTGGGCCGTAAGTTTCCATACATAGGAAAAATTAAACGTTTGTTTTTATGTTTCAGATACCCTAAGAATATGCGTTTGACGTAAGATCTTGTTTACTGATGAAGCAAATTTTTACGTCAATGGAGAGGTTAATGGCAAAACATACGTTATTGGAGTAATGCTAACCCTAACTGGCTGAGTCCGACGAAGATGCAAGGTGCCGGTAAAGTGATGGTGTGGCCCGGGATATGGGGTGACAGAATTATTGGACCAATTTTTTTTGTCAGTGGAAATCTTAATGCCGAAAGGTATCTTAACATGTTGCAAGAAGAGATTTTCCCATCCCTGCTAAACGAGGAAGGTAACTTCCCAGTTTACTTCCAGCAAGATGGAGCTCCACCTCATTATGGTCTTCACGTGCGTCGGTATTTGGATCAGCAGTTTCCGGATGCTTGGATTGGTCGGCGTGGTCCTGTGGAGTGGCCTCCCAGATCCCCAGATCTCACCCCCCTTGATTTCTATCTTTGGGGGCACTTGAAGGCCATGGTGTATCAGGAAAAGATACGAGACATAAATCATCTAAAGGAACGTATCACCAACGCCATTACAAGCATAACGTCAACTGTGCTAATGCGTGTTCATCAACAGTGGGGAACACGTATTGAAATGTGTTTTCAAAACAATGGCAACCATGTAGAGCATATTATATAAATAAAAATGGTTGTCCATAAAAAAATGTTTATTTTTCCTATGTATGGAAACTTACGGCCCACCCTGTAATATATATATATATATATATATATATATACAGTATTGTCCAAATTAATGTGAACAGGACAAAAAAAATTAGATTTTTCAGTAAAGAGTATATATTTTAAAGACTGGAACAAACCTTAATATTTGATATAGCTACCTTTAGATTTAATAACGTTTTGAACACATTTTGGCATAGAATGTACCAGTTTTTCACAGATTTCCTTTAATTCTTCATCATGAAACCAGGCTTGGATGACAGACGCGATCAGTTTTGTTTTAGTTGTACAGTCCAGTTTTTGAAGTCGAGTCTAGCGTATGTCTCATAGATTTTCGATTCGGTTTAGATCTGGCAAGTTTCACGGCCAGTCTAAACAGCTGATATTGTTCATCTTTAAGAATTCCTTAACACATTTTCATGTGTAGCATGGAGCCAGATCGTGTTGGAAAACCCCCTTTGGAAACAGTTTCTACAGCTCTGGTTTGCCATGGCGTTCTAGAACCTCAATATATCGCTTACTATTCACCATGCCTTCCACAGGCAGTAATCAGCCAGTTCATCGTGCAGAAAAACAATCCCAGAACATTTTCTTTTCTGGGTGTTTCACAGTTTGGTTATTAACTTTACATCATCCTTGGGTGTTGTTTTCCGTTTTCTTCCGCATGTGCCTTTCTTTGATGAGGATACTGAGCCCGTGGTTTGTTTGTTTCTTAATAATCTTACTGACCGCTCCCACACTAACTTTGATTGCAATGGCAATCTCTGTGTGAACGATGTATGTTCATGTAAGGTAATTATTTTACTTCTTTTTCTTGGTGTTATGTCCAAATTCAACTCTGAAACACGCACAGCACAGAAATCACACGTACTGACTCTGATGACTGACAAGAATAAACTAAATTAAGCAGAAAATGAATGACAAGTCGACTTCAAAAGAAGCTGCAATAATGAAGTGTATACCATAAATAAACTTATTCATAAAATTACATTTTAAAAGCTTTTATTATTTTTTTCATTAAAAATAATGAAAAATCATATTTTTGTTCCATGTTCACATTAATTTGCACAATATATATATATATATATATATATATATTGGACGAGGTCGGGCTAGCCGGATTAAACATTAGGCGAAGCGCAATGAGACTTTTCAATCTCCAAATACAGCACTCCTATGAGGTAACCCCTAGAATGTAAAAGAAAGCAAGTGTGTATAGAAAAGCGCCTTCCGCACCACTAAAAGACTCCACGTAACGCGGGGCCGGTCGATGTCTAAGGGCATCGGGTTAACTTTCTCGGTTCTCTATAAACAAATCGCAGCTTTCCTATTTGACACCAATGTGTGTGCGAGTGCCATTCCTTCCTCTATATATGGCACTCCACAGTGCGTTCGTTGTAAACCTTCAACAACGTATAATGCGTGAATATACGAAGGTAATGTCTTCCTGACAACGCGTCTCGAAGACTTACTAATTAAAGGATTTGACGTGTGGCACAGTATGTGGCACTCTCTCAGTCCCTTTTCGATAGCACGCGCTTTTAAAACGACCGCATCCAAATGCACGGCGGAGGCGACCATTTTGGCGTGTTCGTTAAAATCGGTTCTGAGAGGAAAACTCCCTTCACACGAAAGGTCGGAGAGTATGGAAGCTGAGACCGCTTGTGAGACGAAATTCTAGGATAAATTTTTGCTCGCATGAATTTTTTGCGGAGGAGGGAAGGCGGAGGTAATATCTATCATTCTATCATCTACCTACGTGCCACACACACACACACACATATATATATATATATGATGAAAATAACTACGAAGGAAAAAGGAAACAGAATGGTGCTCAAGCGCTTTCGTCTAATGACATCCTCAGGAACACTCACTTCCTCCAGGAACACTTCGTCATTAGACGAAAGCGCTTGCGCACCATTCTGTTTCATTTTTCCTTCGTGGTTATTTTCAGCATAAATATTATTCACGTGTTACTTTCGTGAAATAATTTTCATATATATATATATATATATATAATGCGCGTATCAAGAAATGTGCATAAATCTTGAGTTTAGTACTTTTAATAGTAATAAAATGTGTTATGAATAAGAAAAACATTCGTAGCACAATAGAAAAATTGCGAATGTCTCTATAAGCATTATTTATGAATATTACAGGCCCTAACAACGCTATTTGGTTACGCTATTCAAAATACCTGGTTTTACGCCCAAATATGCTTATATCGGCCTATGTGCTTCAAATATACTTCGGCCTTTTTAACCTCCTTTTATATGATTACTTCTCACTCGATGTCATTCCCATTCCTATTCTCATTCCCAGTTCGGAAGTGAGAATGCGCAAAAGGAGAAATCCAGATTTGAGAAAAAGGATTTCTTTATTCCAGAATGAATTTCACTCCCATTCCGTGCATAGGCGCCAAATGATAATGGCTAATATTTCCTAAGAACAGCTTAACCTAACCTGAACTAAAGCGGGAAATTCGTGAATGAGAATGGAATAAAATAGGATTAGATCGATTTGAGAATCGCCTCATTTGAGATTCTCACCCGCTGATTTCTCACTCTTGGGCGCTGAATGTAATAGGAATCACGATGAATAGGATGGTTTACTACCACTCAACCTCATTTCCATTTCATTCCGCGCCCAAAAATGAGAAAGTGAGAATATCAAAGTTGGCATTTCAAAATCGGTCTATTCCCAATTCAGGTCATTCTCATCCACGGCCTTTCCCAGTTTGGTCCCGGTTACGTTATGATTGGTTAGGATACGATAGGTTAGGTTATGAATGGTTAGAATACGATAAGTTAGGATACGATTGGTTAGGCTAATCTTAGGTTAGGTTCTGATTGGATTGATTAAAATAAGTTCGGTTAGGAAATATTAAACATTCCCACTCAGCGCCGTTTGACGCCAGTGGGAATGTAGCGACATCGTTTCCCAAATCAAGAAACGCTTTTTTTAAATCTGAATTTTTTTACTTTTGTATATTCTCACTCGTGAATCACGAATGGGAAGGACCATTGAGTGGGAAGTAATTAAAATATATATTGACTTAGACTTACGTCCCATCCGGCTGGATCAGCCGGGTCGGGTCCCTCAGATGGCGTCTATACTCGCTCTTGCCAGGTTTTTACGGGGTTATTCTTGAACTCCCCAAGCCACGTTTTCCTCGGGCGTCCTCTCGGCCGTGTTCCGTGTTCCATGTTCCCTGGTGTACGAGGCTCGCCTCGGCAGTATCGTTTCTGACATTCGCTCGACATGGCCGAACCAGCGGCGCTTCTGTATGTCCTTCACTTTTACTTCAGCTGGCGTTATCCTCCCCACGCGGTTCCTTACTTCCTCGTTTGTCACTCTATCGACCCATGTTACTCCACATATCCATCTGAGACAGGCCGATTCAAATGCCATTAGTTTTTTGCTTTCCTTCACCTTCATGACCCAACTCTCCGCCCCGTAGAGAACGGTTGGTAATATTAGTCCCGTATATTCTCATTTTCAGTTTCCTACTAATTTTATTTTTCCGGATTTTGCACAGTTTATTCATCACCCCGTACCCAAGTTTTATAGGTTCAAGCAATGCTTTATACGTGTCGTTTTTGTTTGTAAAATGAGCACCGAGATATTTAAATTCATCTACCTGGTTGATTTGTCGTGAGTCTATTCGTAAGGTAAGGTCTTCTTCCACCCTTTCTTTCTATCTTCAAGATTTTCGTTTTGCTAACATTTATTCTCATCTTATACTTCGTGCACGTTTCCTCTACCCTTTCTCATCATGGTTGCTGCTGCTTCTTTGGATCTCGCAAGCAGAACTAACTAATATATATATATGTGTGTGTGTGTGTGTGTGTGTGTGTGTGTGTGTGTTAATTTCTCTCTCTCATCAGTATATTTTAATCATTCACCCCTTTCCCCTCATAAAGCAGCCGATGTCAAACCGTAATTGATTTTAACAACTTCATCTCGGCTAACCCGTATGTGAGCAGGAACTAAAAAAAAATAAAGTTTAACAAACATATATATAATATATTATATATATATATATATATATATATATATATATATATATATATATATATTATATATATATAAAATTGGAGGGGAAAGTATAAGAGTTAAATAATGTAAATAAAATTACTGGACTTGGAAGTTTTAATTCACAAAAATGAATTTTGTGGCAACTCGGCGGAATGTATGCTTTCTACACCTAAAGGACACGTGTGCATTAAATTCTATACACCTTTTCGTACGAAAGTGTATACATGTGTGAGAATTATTAAATTCAGAAATATCTCTTAATTAATATATATTCTGCATACAAGCTGCAATGCAATATGTACAGTATATGTAAATGTGCGCGCACAGACTTAATCTTACAAATAATTGTTTTCATAATCCATGTAGGTAAATAAATCTAAACGTGTACGCAGGAAATGTTACACGTGTGTGTGTGTGTGTGTGTGTGTGTACATGCAACAAACGGTAAAATATGATCTTGTGTACGGAAATAAGTAGAAATCCCTAACTGCTATACAATAAGACGTATATCAATGTATACAAAAATGAGTGTCAATGCCAAGAATTACGATATATAACGCACACAAAAATAAATTTACATTCACAATACACCTCGCTTCATTTATGTACGTGTGTATGTGTATGTACATATATTATCAATCAACGTTTAAGAAGTAGTGTTAACAGACTGGGTTCAAGTGTTAATAAAACACAAATCACCACTGCGCCCACATACCCAACCAGTGTAGCAGCAGCTAGCAGCATTATTAAAGGAAAAAATGTGTATATATATATATATATATATATATATATATATATATATATATATATATATATTATATATTATTATATATATATATATTTTAATAAAATCCATAATAGCAATAATAATAAAAAAATATTGTAATTTATTGTTCAAGGATTAGAACAAAAACTGTCCAATTAACATAATACCTGACGTTTACAATTAACCCCATAACTCATCTACATAACGCCAACACACGCTTGTCAACAACGTACGACAACGTACGACAACATACGACAACGTAAATGGAAGCTTTTCAGCAATCCATTAACGTTTTTAACCTGCAAACATTTTAATCAACTGTAAATAACATTATAGCAACTAAACTAATCACAATGCTTTCACATAATTAACTCTGGTAATTATACTTAATAATTGAGTTATCGCGCTATATATATATATATATATATATATATATATATATATATATAAGTACAAAAACACTACTGGATAAGCAAAAAAACATGCCTAAATGCAGTTATACAACAGTTGCTGACACAATAACCTGCCCAAGGTGATTTGAGCCCACGTGTAAATTATAAAGGTCGTCTCTCTCTCTCTCTCTCTCTCTCTCTCTATATATAGAGAAAAAATAAAAGTTTGAATTGCTCTTCTCCACAAGGCTATTCCTGTTCCATATCACAAAAGAAGCCTTCATGCAAAAAATCAGGAAGATCGGCCAATATTTAGAGGTCGCGACCTCAACGTAAAAATATCTAAATTCTGTAATTTCAGTAATTTGGGGTCACCATTATGTTCTACAATAAATATTTGCCGAGCAACGCCATTGTAGACTGTAAACCTATATCCAAAGAATCACTATCTTCTTTCTCTTCGCCCGTTCCCGCCTCTATGCGGGGTCGGCGTTTCTGACCAGCCTCCTCCACACAGCCCGGTCCTGGGCTTCTTCCCCCGACAAACCCTTCTCCCTCAAATCGTCCCTCACCTTCTCCATCCACCTTCGCTTCGGTCTGCCTCTCTTTCTCCTGCCATGCACCTCCATATTCATCGTTCTCTTACCCACATAATCTTCGTCCCCTCTCATCACATGTCCATACCATTTCAGTCTACTTTCTTGTATCTTCCTCGAGATTTCTCCAACCTTTGTTGTGCCCCTTATCCTTTCATTCCTTACTCTATCCAACCTTGTCACTCCGCACATCCATCTCAGCATTCTATATGATAGCAATACACTCTTCCCACTAGCTCAGTTGGTCGCCAAGTCTCGGCAGGTGTAGACATGTTTTTGTTGTGTTCCTGCCATCTGGGTTACGCCGCGCAGTGAATCACACCAATAAGGCAAGTTAAACTTTTCACCAGTGGCGGACACTATGCTTAGTTTTTCTGTCATTCATTTACTGCACTGACCTTGATAAGCAATTTGGAACAATGAATTGTTTATTAAAATTGTGAAAAATTAAAAAAAAAATTTAAAATTTATAAAAGTTTATTAAAATTGTTAAATTTATTTGTTTTATATTCTACATAAAACATATGTATAGGTTCTTTAACTTTAATTTCCATTTTATCTTCCATTCCACAGGCCAAGACCATGACAACGACAAGGAGCAGTCCGAAAGTTTGGCTCCTGGGTAAGCCGGACCCGGACATCTTGGGATCTGGCCTGCCAACAAACGGGGCTATTCTCAGGAACTTCGTTTCACCACCAGAAGGGATCCACAATCGGTGACAGTGCTAAGGCCACCAAAAACAGCGCTGACAATCTGGGACAAGGCACGAATTCCGACCCAGCGGGTGGACTCCGGCGTGCGCAAGCTTCGGAAGCTCTATGAAGAATATTGTGGGTTGAAGAAAAACCGATTGAAACCGAAAGACGGGTGCCGAATCAAGGAAAGAAAATTCAAGGAGAATCTCACCAAACTATTTGACATCTCACGAAAAGACGCCCTCAGTATTATGACGGATGAAGAAGACAAACAGTTCCTGCGGATGCAACAGCAGGATCCCTCGAGCGCGAGTATGTCCGGGATCGACAAGACCTTGACGAACAAGGAGACTCGCAAGCGCCTCAGGAGTGATCAGGCCAGTGTTCGAAAGGAAAAAAGCATGTTGAGCGCCCAACAGGCGAATACGGCTGTTCCGTCTAGTTCCGCCATTGCTGACATCTGTAGCTCCTCCACATCGACGGAGTCCGAAGATGATTTCCAAGCTCCGTCAACATCCAGTCAAGATCAGCCAAGGAATAAGAAATCGAAGCAGACCATTGTGACCAAGGAAGTAGCCGCCGCGCTCGACCGAGTGAAACTCGCTCGGTCATGGCCTGGAGTCTGTGGCGCTATCCCGGAACACCATTTAGCGAGCGCGGGTCACCACTCGTGAGGCGGTAGCAACTGCTCAACAGGCTGTTTTCTCGCCGGACAGCCCACTGCTTCTCCACTGGGACGGTAAACTGCTGTTTTCTCGCCGGACAGCCCACTGCTTCTCCACTGGGACGGTAAACTGCTTCCAGATATCGCCGGCAATAAAAAGCTTGTGGATCGCGTCGCCATCTTGGTGACTGGTGGTGAAACAGAGCAACTTCTTGCCGTCCCTACGATCGGCCGCGGCACGGGAGAGGAGCAGTGTAAGGCATGTGTCCAAACGCTGGAGGAATGGAACCTCAAACCCATGATCCAGGGACTAGTCTTCGACACGACGGCAACCAATACTGGGCTGAATATGGGCGCGTGCACCCTAATTGAGAAGGCTCTGGACAAGCAGCTCATCTGGATCGCGTGCCGTCATCACGTGTTCGAGGTATTGTTGTCGGCCGTATTTTCTGTCGCCCTGACACCAACCGGTGGGCCTGAAGTGGGAATCTTCAAACGCTTCCAGAAGACCTGGCCTGATATTAATACAGTTTATTTCCGTTCTGCTGGAAACGAGCTCTTCGTTGGCATGCCGGATGGCCTACGAGAGATAATGTCATTTTACTCGGAGGCAGTCAAGAGCCAGCTCCCACGGGATGACTATGGAGAGTTGCTTCAGCTCTGTCATATATTCCTAGGGGGATCCTCCTACGGAGAACCGTCCTTTCGTACGCCAGGCGCTATGCACAACGCGCGGTGGATGGCTAAGGCAATATACTCGCTGAAGATCTTCCTTTTCAGGAGTCAGATTAAGTTGACGGCCCACAAGACAGCTGGCGTCACAAAGATTTGCCTCTTCGTTTCTCTTATTTACGCTCGCTACTGGCACGAGGCCCCTCTCCCAGAGAGGGCTCCCCTCAACGACTTAAACCTAATTGCTCTCCTCCATGAATATCCTGACCATGCCATCAGGGAGGCGGCTGTTAAGGCCTTCTATCGCCATTTGTGGTACTTCTCTGAGCACCTCGCGCCTCTCGCCCTCTTCGACGATCGCGTCGACGAGATCACCAAAGCAGCTATGGTTGACAACTTCTTACGTCCCTCAAACCAAAAACTCTTGAGACGTCTGGACGGGACTGTGTTCGATCATCGTTCTTCATTGGCGTCGTACATCACGAGCCGGTCTTTGAAGATATTCGATATACTCTCCATGAAAGGACAAGATGAAGCCAAGACATTCTTGTCAAAACCTCTCTCCCTCTGGCTGACAGATCCCATTTACCAGTTACTTAAGGCTAAGTGCAGGCTCCTCAAGGTCGTCAACGACTGTGCCGAAAGAGGATTCGCTCTTATTCAGTCCTACAGTACCGCGCTGACGAAAGACGAGACCCAGAAACAATACCTACTGCGACTCGTTGCCAGCCACCGAAAAAGATTGCCAGTTCCGACGAAGTTGGCTTTGACGAAGAAAAAGTAACGGGTGTGACGTTGTTTGTTTGATATACACGGATTTAGTGCAGTCGTATTAACTGCTATGACATGTGTGTTCTAGTACATTTTTGCATAACATGTGCTCTGTGCTGTTGACTTTAAATTTTGAAATAAACATTGATAGTGTATTTTTGTTTCAAATCCTAAAAATATAGGAACTGTCGCGACCTCTAAATATTGTATAATCTGTCTAATTTTTGTCATGAGTTCTTATATTTTGATATGGAACACGGATGGCCTTGTGGAGAAAGATATTTTCAACTTTCATTTTTTTGGGCCACCCTAATATAATATATATTATATATATATCATATATATATATATATATATAAACACACACACACACACACACATATATATATATATATATATATATATATATATATAGTACAGTATATATATATATAACTGAAGCCTTGTTATTTGAAGACATAACCTTTAAATCAAATGATGTTTATAATTTATGCATAGAAATCATAAGGGAAGCCGAGCATTATTTATGCGTGAGAAGGAAATGTATTTTGACAGAATTCACAAAAACGCAAAACAGAATTGTAAACAGTTATGTTCATAAATAATAAAATAAATATTACGTTCAGTAATTCCATTAAGATAAGTAAACACACACGCACGCACACACACACACACACACACACACATATATATATATATATATATATATATATCCTTTAATACAATACAAATTGGTTGGTGGATAAGAGCGTACCCTGGGTACTGGGTAGCCTAGTGGTTAAGACGCTGGGCTGCTGATCGCCTGAAGACTTGGTAATTTCTCACCATCGGGGTGATAGGTCGTGGTTCGGATTTTACGTTAAGCTGTGTGTGTGTATATATATATATATATATATATATATATATATATATATATATATATATATACACAAGGAGTATCTTCATCAGAATCAGAGGTCCTCAGCTCAGTACCACAAGGAACAGTATTAGCTCCACTACTCTTCATAATCATGCTAACTGACATAGATGAGGACGTTAACAGAGACAGCACAGTAACATCCTTTGCGGATGACACAAAGATCAGTAAAAAATAAGAAACCCAGAAGACATAGGATCTCTACAAACCGACATAAACAAAATCTACAAGTGGACTGAAGACAACAATATGAAGTTTAACACCGAGAAATTTCAGCTATTACGGTACGGAAAAGAGAAGACCTAAAGTGCATGGAATATTATACCCCAAATGGACAGGAAATTCAGAGAAATTCCAGAGCAAAAGATTTAGGGGTTGTAATGACAGATGATGCGAAATTTGAAACACAAATAAGATAGCAGTAAACAGAGCAAAGAGAATAACGGGTCAGATATTGAGAACTTTTAAACGAAGGGATAGGAATGTAATGATTCCTCTACTGAAAACCCTGATAATACCCAAATTAGAATACTGCTCGGTCCTAACTTCCCCATATAAAAAAGAAGACATTAGACAGCTGGACGGGATCCAAAGAAGCTTCACAGCCAAGATCAATGGGTGCAAAGAACTAAATTACTGGGAAAGGTTACGAGAACTAGACCTATATTCACTGGAAAGGAGAAGAGAGAGATACACCATTATTTACACTTGGAAAATAATGGAGAAACTAGTCCCTAATCTTACTCTGAATCCCATAACTCCCCAAACAACGATGGAAAGTAGAAGCGGTAGACTGTGTCGTATTCCCAAATTGAAGGCGAGACAGGGAACATCCTTAACCCTGAAAGAAAATAGTTTTGTAGTGAGAGGACCAAAACTGTTTAATCAGTTGCCCAAAGACCAAAGAAACACGAAGGGAGTTGCAGTGGAAATCTTCAAAAGAAGACTAGACGCCTGGCTCAGAACAATCCCCGATGAGCCGGGCGTACCTGGCTATGTGAGGTGGAGAGCGCAAGAATCCAACTCACTACTTCACCAGGCCAACTCGAGAGGAGGGGCGACAAGCTTGACCTTCGCGAAATGAGAAATCATCACGCGGAACCTTTGTAAGGTTGTAAGGTAAGGTATATATATATATATATCTCGCTTCATAATGATTTTCCTGAATCGTTTAACCGCCATAGACAGTTGGATACTTCCGACCTTACGGCGAGTGGACGACGAGGATCCTCAGTAATTCTATCTCGGACGACTGGCCTCAATTTTAAGGTGAAGAAGTGGCGAAAGTTCAAAAAACCCTTTTTTATAAACTGTTTCGGAACGTTTTTCCGTAAACCTCGCGCGATGAAGTAATTAATCCTTATCGTTCGACATTACTTACCATTATTTATAATTCAAAAAGAGTTCGTCCCAAATTAAAAATAAAAAAAATTAATTACGCAAAACAATCAATAACGACGACTTTTATATTTTAATCGATCGTACGCGCGCACTACGAAAAAATTATCAGTAACTAAATAATTTAACCATTAACATTACATATAATTTATGGAGTAAATTTCATCAGGGTTTTTTCTTTCTTTCTTCATCAAATTCAAAATGGAATAACCAATTTAACAATAATATACTATTTTATATTTAAAATTTAAAAAATAAAAATAAAAAACAGGTCAGGTACATTCACTTAAAGTACATTAATTAATAACAGTTTAATAATGCGAAGTTGATACATTTACTCATTACGTCAAATCAGGTAATCTAAAAATAGTCTTACGTACATTATAATACGAAATTAATACAGCCCTGAAATAATTCTCTCTCTCTCTCTCGTGCTGTGTGCTCTCTCCAGTATCTTTTTTCAATAGTGACTAAGTGACAAAGTTTGATTTTATAAAATGTGTTAGATAAGTATAATATTTATTTACTTTATTATCGAGATTAGGCTAAGCACTATTGCTTAATAATTAGACTTAATTTATTCCTTTTCCGGTTTTAACGAACATAATTCCGCATTGTTTAAATTCTGTTTTTTCGGCTGAATTTCTCTAGGAAAGTTAACGTGAAATAATTTTGCATTGTTTTAGACGGTCGTTACAGATTGCATTTTCAGACGAGTTACATAGTAAGATTTGTATATTCGAGTCTATTTCCGTTTCCGGTCTGTTACACGTGCTCTCGCAGGTCCATTTCCGGCCTGTAACACGTGCTCTCGCGGGTCCAATTCCCGCATTCACTACTTCTCTCCCACGATCCGTTGTATAAATTAAAATAACATTATATTATTTAAAGTAACATCATTCTGTATTGTTATAAACGGTTCCCTACAGATCCCATTCAGTTCCGTATTCAATTCCATTTCCGGTCTGAAACACGTGCCACTCGTCTGAGCGTATTTATTTAGTTCCGTATTTCTGCATTCACTATTCCTCCCTCACTAACCAATATACTAATTAAAGTAGCATTGTATTTTTAAATTAATATCAGACTGCAGTGTTCTAACGGCAACCCACAGGTTCCATTCAATTCTGTATTCAACTCAGTTTCCGGTCTGTAACACGTGTTTACTTCCGCACTCACCATTTGTTATATTAATTAAAGTAGCATATTGTATTATTTAAAAGTAACGTATCGTATTATTTAAAAGGAACGTATCGTATTTTTAAAGTAATATATTGTATTATTTACAAACATATCGTAACGTATCGTATTATTTAAAAGTAACATACTGTATTATTTAAAGTAACATATTTTATTATTTAAATTAACGTATCGTAAAAAAAAAAAAAAAAAAAAATGACAGGGCTAGCTAAATTGAAAGCGGAATGTTTTAAATGTAAAGTTAATCATTGGTGCGTCGACTTCCCCGAAGGTAGTATCAGCGACATCACATCCCTTAGTATATGTTTGTTTTGTAAACTTAGAGAAAACCACGAAAAGGAAGTTAAAGAGCTAAAGGAATTAGTAAAAAAGCTTGAAGCTCGGGTCGTAGCACTGGAAATCCAACCCAGTGGACAAGATCAAACTGAAAACACATCAGCAGATATAAACTGAAGGTTAAACATCTAGAACAAAGCGTGGCTCGCTTGGAAAACGGTGAATATTCCGGAAAATAGAACGGAGGAACGAGAATTCAAATTGGTCAAAAATAAAAGACCCTCCAAACCAAAACCAAAACATAAGGATTCGGAACCCATTACCGTCAAAAATAAGTTTCACTTACTTGCTGACGAGGAGGATGAATCCTTTTTAATTGGGGATTCTATGGTAAGGAATCAAGGGGACTTTTTCGGAGCAAGACGCGTGACCAAGAGAAAACTCCGATGTTTTCCAGGTGCCACAAGCCAGATAATTAATAGGGAATTAGTCAAAATTAATATCAAGAATAAGAGTTGCCCCATCATTGTACATGTTGGTGGCAATGACGTTTTTCTGGGAGGGACAGGAGGGCAGACAGAGTCCATTATAAAAGAATTCAAGATCCTAACCGACAAGGTTAGGGATAGGACAGATATGGGTACGGTCGTAGGAATTCTCCCTCGAATGCGTGCTAATGACTATACTCTAAATAAAGCCATTAGCATAAATAAAAGAGTTAAACGCATGTGTGATAAAAAAGGCCTAAAGTTTGTTGATTTTTGGCCTACATTCTACGGAAATGGGGAATACTTTGGTTCGGACGGGATACATTTTAATCAGAAAGGGAAAAAGTAGTTTGGTGATTTGCTGAACATTAATTTGTATAATCTTTTTAAACTAAGACCCCCCAAACCAGCAATTGATCCTGCCCCCCAAACTGTTAAACCTACTCCCCCAGCAGGTAGTCCCACTCCAACAGCAGGTAGCTCCACTCCCCCAGTAGTTGGTCTCACTCCCCCAGTAGTTGGTTCAACTGCGTCGGGAAACGACTCAGGCTAGTTAGGAAAAATCACAACTTAAAATCACTCAAAACTGTGCTCTTCAATGCTAGCTCAATTAGAAACAAACTAATGGAATTTATAGCGCTTATCAAAACTGAGAACTTTGATATCATAGGAATAACGGACTCCTGGATTCATTCAGAATCAATGGATTTTGTAGGAGAATTTGAAATGGTAGGTTACAAAATGTTTCGCAAAGATAGGAACGGAAGGGAAGGCGGCGGTGTACTTTTGTATGCTCGTGACTTCCTGCACCCGGTAAATAGTAATATCGTATCTGCTCATGAAATGTTGGGAATTGATCTAAACCTAAATAATAAAGTAGTGCATCTACTTCTAGTATATAGGCCACCTCACTACCCCGTTGATAAGGATATAAACTCGTATAACCAATTAAGCAGAATAGTGAATAATAAGATCATTGTGATTTTTGGTGATTTTAATTGTGGTAATGTAAATTGGGAAAACAAAACAGCTGATGCTGAGGGCTCAAGACTGTTGGAATTTGCCGATGATAACTTATTAAGTCAATGGGTTGACGGTCCTACAAGGGGTAATAATAAACTAGACCTCATATTCACGAACGAAGATGACCTAGTCTCTAACCTGACTATTGGTGAAAATTTAAGTAACAGCGATCATAATTTGATTAGGTTTGACCTCAGGGTTCCAGTTAATACACGCGAAAAGACTCGTGAAAGACTGGATTTCTCGAGAGCAAATTTTGAAAGCTTCCGAAGTAGTTTAGACACTTGAAGTTCTAATAAGTGAGGATGTCAATGTCACCTGGAGCTCATATAGGGATCAATTTAGAATATTACAGAACACTTTTATACCCACTAAAATAGTTTCCTTGTCAACAAAGTCACCGAAATGGTTTAACAACGAAATTAGCAGTGCTATTACGGGAAGAAATAGAGCCTACAAACTACTTAAGTCGCATTTCAACCAGACTAATTCAGAAAACTATATAAACCTACGTAGGAGGGTTAAGTCCTTAATTAGATCAGCCAAACGTGAGAAGAAGCTAGAGTTGCCTCACTCTGTAAAGTTAACCCTAAAGAATTTTTTGCCCATGTTAATAGCAGAAAGCCAATTAAAAATTCTGTAGGCCCCTTAAAAGATAGAAATGGCGTACTGAAATTCGGTGATAAAGATATAGCTATATGTTAAACGAGTTCTTCGTTACAGTCTTCACGGAGGAAGACACAATAGAAGTGCCAAGTCCTCGGATTACATATGACGGTGACCATCCCGTAGAGACCATAAGTTTTACGAGAAATGAGGTACAGCAATTAATTGATAAGATGAACAAATACAAATCACCTGGCCCCGACTTATTTCTTCCAAGGGTATTAAAAGAGGTTAGCCACAATGTTGTTGACGACTTAGTAACCATATTCAAACAATCAATCGAGTTAGGGAAAGTTCCAACCGACTGGAAGTTAGCAAATGTAACACCAATCTTTAAAAAGGGTGATAGGGAAAATCCTTGTAATTACCGCCCGATCAGTTTAACATCAGTTGTCGGCAAACTGTTGGAATCCATCATTACAAAACGTATTGTGTATCACCTTGAATCTAACAATCTAATTTTTTATTCTCAACATGGATTTAGGCGACATAGATCCTGTCTGACAAACCTGTTAGAGTTTTTCCATAAATACACTGTACGATGCAAGTAGGGCAATAGATATAGTGTATCTCGACTTTCAAAAAGCCTTTGACAAAGTCCCTCACGCGAGATTGATGGCTAAAGTCAAAGGACTAAGAATCACCGGGCTCGTTTCCAACTGGATTGAGGATTGGTTAAAAGATAGAAAGGAGAGTGGTAATAAATGGAGTGGCATCGGAGTGGGCGCCCGTCACCAGTGGTGTCCCACAGGGTTCCGTTCTGGGGTCCTTTACTTTTTATCATCTATATAGACGTCGGGATTCTAAGTGCAATCTCCAAATTTGCAGACGATACGAAATTAGGAAGTAGTGTAGGTACTGAGGAGGGCGTAAGAACGCTTCAGAACGATCTTGACAGGTTGGGCGAATGGTCTGCTACTTGGCAGATGCCATTCAACTTGGACAAATGTAAGGTAATGCACATAGGTTATAAAAACCCGAAGACCGATTACTCTCTCTTGGGAAGGAACTTGACTGAGACCGATCTAGAGAAAGACTTAGGAGTCTATATCAGCAACGATCTGAAACCGTCGAAGCACTGTGCAGAAGTCGAAAAGAGGGCCTTAAAATTATTAGGTTATATTAAAAGACAGTTCCAGTTTCGGAACAAGGAGACTGTAATGTCTCTTTATAATTCTCTAGTCAGACCTCAACTGGAATACTGTGCGCAGTTTTGGTCTCCATCCCTCAGGAAGGACATAGAAAGGTTAGAAAGAGTACAAGCAAGGGCTACAAAATTGATCCCTTCAATGAGAATGCAAAGCTACCAACGGAGATTGGAGCGCCTAAATCTGTTTACCTTAGAGACGAGGAGGTTGCGGGGTCAGCTTATTCAAGTCTTCAAGATGCTCAAAGGAATAGACAGGGTAGATTACAGAAACTTATTCTCACTTAATGCCAATCCGACAAGAAATAATGGGTTTAAACTGGAACTAAAGACATTTAGGACCTCTGTCTGCGGAAATTTCTTTTCCTATAAAATAGTTAATATCTGGAACCAACTTCCCTCAGAGGTTGTTTCCAGTCAAAGTGTAAATGTGTTTAAAAATAGGCTAGACAAAGTACTGAATACTCTCATAGTTTAAGATTAAAACATAACATAACTCTGCAGGAGTTCGCTTGCACGGTGTCTCTGTGAGCATGCTAAATATAGAGCTATTTATATATTCTCCACTTTCCTGTAAAATTTCCTTGGCTACTTTTCCAGGGTCAAGGTATTTTCTTCAACCTTTTTCCGTACCTGCCTCTGGCAGGGAGGGAGCGGAGGGTGGGGAGAGAGCCTTCTACTTTTCTATCCAGTTTTCTACTACTGCTAGGATAGTTGAAAGAAAAATAAACTTGTTTAATAACAGGAACCTCCCAGAGGGGACCGGAAGGTCTTTGAGGCTTCCTCTTGTCTTTGTAACTCCTTGTACTTGTACTTGTAATCTCTCTCTCTCTCTCTCTCTCTCTCTCTCTCTCTCTCTCTCTCTCTCTCTCTCTCTCTCTCTGGGTGGCAAGCCTCTGCAAGGGGAACCCTAAGGAGTTCTTCAGTTATGTTAATAGTAGAAAGCCCATTAGAAGCATGATAAAGAACCGAAGCTGCGTTCTGCGGACCTCCGACGCGGACATCGCCAATCTGCTTAATGAGTACTTTGCGGGAGTGTTCACCAGGGAGGACACCCGCATCATCTCCGAGCCAGGAATCAGGCACGAAGGTGCTGGCCTGGATAGTGTTCGATGTACCGCGACAGTCGTTGCCGATAAAATAGACAAACTGAGCGCGTTTAAGGCTCCTGGGTCAGACCAGTTTCTCCCCAGAGTGTTGCGGGAGGTGCGCGACCAGGTGACTCCTCACCTGGCTACAGTCTTCAACAAATCGTTGGAGACGGGCCAGGTGCCTGGTGACTGGAGGGAAGCCAACGTGACCCCTATCTTTAAGAAAGGGGATCACGAAAGTCCAGGGAACTATCGTCCCATTAATCTCACTTCAGTTGTAGGTAAATTATTAGAGGGCATAATAGCGGATAGGATCGTTGACCATTTGGATTCCTACAAGCTGCTTGGGGACTCCCAACATGGGTTTAGACGGCATAGGTCGTGTCTCACCAACTTGCTCGAGTTTTTCCACGTCATGTTGGGTGAGTATGATAAGAGTAGGGCGATTGATATACTTTATCTCGACTTTCAGAAAGCCTTTGATGGCGAAAGTGCGCGCGCTGAGTATCGGTGGGGAAGTAGGTAGGTGGATTGAAAACTGGCTGAAGAATAGGCGGCAGAGGGTTGTAATTAAAGGGGTTAGTTCGGGTTGGTTCTCGGTCACTAGTGGGGTTCCTCAGGGTTCCGTTTTGGGGCCAATGTTGTTTATCATTTACATCGACGCTGGCATTGTCAGTCGAATCGCCAAATTCGCTCATGACACCAAGTTTGGGGCCAATGTTGGGACGCCCAAAGCGATCGAGCAACTGCGTGCGGAGCTAGGTAGGATAGGAGTGGTCCGAAAAATGGCAAATGCCATTTAACTTGGGTAAATGCAAGGTGATGCACGTTGGCTACGCCAATCCCAAGTCGGACTACTCGATGTTGGGGAGTAATATCGAGGCCACTGATTTGGAAAAGGACTTGAGTGTGCTAATTAGCAGCGACCTTAAGTTTACGAAACAGTGCGTAGAGGTAGAAAAGAACGCCCAGAACCTGTTGGGTTATATCAGGAGGCAATTTCAGTTTCGGAACAAGGAAATTGTGCTCTTTCTGTACAATTCCCTGGTTCGACCGCACCTGTGCAGTTCTGGTCGTCCACACTCAGGAAAGATATTAAGAGGCTGGAGCGAGTGCAGGCGAGGGCCACAAAGTTAATCCCTTCCGTTAGGCATATGGGCTACAATCGACGCTTACGCGCCCTGGACTTGTTTTCACTGGAAACTCGGAGGCTGCGCGGACAACTCATCGAGGTTTTCAAGCTCTTACGCGGGTTCAACGATGTCGATTTTAGAAGCATATTTAGTTTAAATGATAACCCAACTCGCAACAATGGTTGGAAGTTGGATTTGAAACGGTTTAGGACTAGTGTGTGTGGGAATTACTTTACCTATAAGATCTGTGACACGTGGAACAGTTTATCTTCAGAAGTTGTGAACAGTTCCCCTGTGGATCATTTCAAGAAAAGGTTAAACCAAATCTTGCACACTATTTAAGTGTGTAGAAAATTTTCTCTGGCACCCGTTGCCATTGGTACCTCCTCGATATGGGCCGCAAGGCCTTTTGTGGTACTTCTTTTCCTTGTAATTCTCTCTCATATATATATATATATATATATATATATATATATATATATATATTAGTCGGTTTAATGTTATTTATACAATTACAATAACGAAGAGGTAATCCAATGATGTTGTTGTTATTTATTATTATTATTATTATTGTTCGATGCATACTGTCAATGAACTTGAGAATGGAAACTCGTTTTATAAGTTTTAAAAACTTTTAAAAAATTACAATAAATAACAGTGAAAATTATCCTCGCTAACATTCTCGGAGAAGGAATGTGAAAACCGTTATCTCAATGACTAACTGACGTACCAGATGTCTGATGTACGATTTTTATAAGCTTCTATTATATAATAATACCGTAGGTAAATAAACTGTATTGAAGGAATGTAACACCACTACTGCATACTGTACCCAAAAGTGCATTCAACTTTTTTTTTTTCGGTGAGAGAGTTGACACGTGTGTGGCACTGACGAAGTTGTGCCTCACAGCGGACTTGGGACGGCTCGATCCGTGTGAGCGCACGCGCGCACGCCGTTCAACAACATTCCAATTACTCGAAAGGACGTTCACAGACCTTCGGCGAGAATTTCTCTCTCTAAGTTGAAGGACGTTTTACTTGCTTCCCTTTCACCTGTATTAAAATTACGACTGATGAAATAAACCCATGACAGTAATTTGGTCAAATTTGGACCAATTATTACTTACGTGAGTTAATTTTCATTAAATTATCGCTTTCCTTAATAATATTTAATTTAGCAATACGTTATATCTTACACACACAACCTTAAATCTTCAATTTAATACAATGAACTATTCAAAAAGCCCATAGGGGTGTGTACTAATAAAATACTTGGTACTATAGTAAAACGTAATGTATTTAGATATTCTTGTTTTGAAACGGTAAAGGAAAGTGTTAAGAGAACGGGACTCGAACACGCGTGGGATAGTTAGGTATCACAGTGGCTGCCCTAAGTCAATGAGCCATCCAACTCTCTGAAAAGCAAACATTTGGATTCAAGATATCAGTTCAGATTCATCTGTGTTTTCTCTTGATCCCTCTTCATTTACTCGCCTTTCATTAATCATCATATATAAAAGTTTTAAAGTGCAATTACTACACTATTTTAAGATGGAAAGAACAATAATTGTTACTGCATTAAAGAAATGACGCTCTCATGCTGACGTGTGTGTGTGTGTGTGTGTGTGTGTGTGTGTGTGTGTGTGTGTGTGTGCCCTATCAAAGGTCCAGAGAGGCCCGGGCCACTTCCAGCTTTTAAGGCCCATAGCTAAACCCAATTATTACTTTCAATGAAAAACATTATATTCAAACCTGAAAGTTTCTAAATTTGAGGCCCACCCTTAAGCTTGAGGCCCAGGCCAAATGGCCCTCCTAGCCCCCCCCCCTCTGATAGGCCCTGTGTGTGTGTGTGTGTGTGTGTATACCTGAAAGGAGTCGTGCAAGAAATAAAAGCAACTTTACATGCCACACGGAAACTCATCTGAACTACTGCCAGGCGAACTGTGAAAATGTGAGTTTTGTATCGACAAAAAAGAAATACAAATTGCCCGCTATAACATACTTCGAGCCGACAGAAGAGCAAGACAAAAAAGGAGGATGCGCTATTTATACATACGAAAAACATATTGCAGAAATGACTAAGTACTTCAAACAACTACGTAGAATTAGTAGCAGCAAAAGTTGAAAAATTAAACGATACTAATTGTAACATACAGACCTCCGAACACTCCAACCACAGAATTCTAAGATGCTATTACTGAGGTCAGGAACCCGATGAAAGCTCTAAACTCCCCAACCCCCAAGTGTTGCGGTGATTTTAAATTTCCCATTTATAAAAAATAAAAACAGGAAGAAATGCACGTATAAACCAAGACGAGGGAGACACACGGGAATACCAGGAGTAGGCAAAAATGCTGCTCTCTCCAGCTGATAAATTTATGTTAACCCAAGAAATAACAACTACCTAGATTTGGTATTCACAAAGAACAGCAATCTAATTGATAACAGAGAAATATCTCTAACTATAATATCGGATCACAACATTACTGAATTAACAACCAATATAAAAGCAACAGGGAAGGAAAGAACACGCGTTACAGAAAAAGCAAATTCGAAATTTTTTATTTTCACTCCAGTGCTATAAATTGGGAAGGTATTGCATTGAGCAACGGAAAAGATACTAATAACCCTCCAACACCCCACCTCCCCCGAAAAAAAACGAAAGAGAAGCAAGTTTGAGAGACAGAACGGGTCAATGTTCCGCAAGAGAAAGGGAGTGGCTGGAAAATAAAAAATTGCAAAGACAACATCAATAAAATAATAAATGACAAATTGGAAAACAGAGATTGCGTCATACAGGGACTAATTGAAAGCCATACAAAGAAAGACGACGACAACGCTATAGAAGCGATGAAGATAAACTCAACATATTTCTATAATTTGCAGAAAGGAAGACAAAAAATCACGCGACTAACGGACCTTTCAAGAATGAAAACAATGCATTAAACGATGATCTAAAAGAAGTATCTGAAATATTAAGAACTTGGTATGAATTAGCTTTGAGCAGCCTAAAAAGTGATAAACTAATATGCGATAGAAATACGTTCTTTGAAGAATAATTACAAGGGGAACGTATAACGGACTTCGACTTCACAACAAATGATATCACACGAGCTACTTACTGTATGTGGAAACTAAAAGCACACTCGGCGGCAGGCCCGGACAACTGAATGTTAAACTGATTAAAAATTGCAAGAATGAAATCACTAAGCCCTATATTGGATATGGAGACGATAACTAGACATGGGAGAAATACCGAGCATCCTGAAGAGAACGAACATAGTTTCCTATGAATAAGGGGATCAATCCAAGGCTAAAAAAAAAGGCTAGTGTCACTTGCATCTCATCTCACAAAAATATTTGAAAGAATAATTAGAGAAAAAATGTACGACTCTTTGGAGATTCGGAAAAAATTACAGTAAATGATAACCAACGTGCTATCACGAGTAATGGAACACTATAACATTATTGATGCCCTCGAAAACAATGAAAACTATGATGTGATATACACAGACTTTGCCATGGCGTTCGACAAACGTGAGCATGGAATCATAGCACATAAAATGAAATACATGGGAATAACAGGAAAAGTAGAAAAATGGAGATAAAATTTCCTCAGTGAGCGGCAGCAAGTCGTTACAGTCCAAGGAATATCTTCTTCAGAGTCAGAGGTCTGTAGCGCAGTACCATAGGGAACAGTAATCATAATCATGCTAACCGATATAGATGAAGTTACTAATGATAGCACATTAACATCCTTTGCTGATGACAAAAATTAGTAGGAAAATAAAACCCCAGATACTATAATCCCTACAAACAGACATGAATAGAATTGGTCTGACGGCAATATGAAATTTAACATTGAGAAATTTCAACTATTAAGATAAGAAAGAAGGGAAAAACTAAAATCCATGGAATACTATGCCCCAAATGGACAGGAAATTCAGAGAAACTCAAAGGCAAAAGATTTAGGAGTTACAATAACTGATAACACAAGATTTGAAACACAAAATAAGATAGCAGTAAACAAAGCAAAAAGAGTAACTGGACAGATATTGAGAGCCTTTAAAAAGAAGGGACAAGAATGTAATGATTTCTCTGTTGAAAACACTGTTCATACCAAATAAGAGTACTGCTCAGTATTAACATCCCCATATAAAAAAGACATTAGTCAACTAGAAGGGATTCAGCAAAGCTTCACAGCCAAAATCAATGGATGCAAAGAACTAAAATACTGGAAAAGGTTACATAAATTAAATTTATATTCGCTGGAAAGAAGAGAGGTACACCATTATTTACACTTGGAAAATAATGGAGGAACTAGTTTCTAATCTACTTTGAACCCTATAACCATTCAAACAACAGTGGAAAGTAGGAAGAAGAAAGTGTCATGTTCCCAAACTAAAGGCTAAACGGGGAACATTCTCAATCCTGAAGGAAAATAGCTTTGTTATGAAAGGGCCAAGAGTGTTAAACCAGCTGCCCAAGGAAATACAAAACACGAGTGGTGTGGTGTAGGGGTGGAAATCTTCAAAAGACTAGACGCCTGGCTCAGAACAATTCCAGATGAGCCAGGAGTGGACCGCACAAAAAGCCAACTCTATTTCACCAAGCCAACTCAAGATGAGGGGCAACAAGCCTGACCTCCGTGAAATGAAGAATTATCGCTCGAAACACCTGAAAGGTTGAACGGGGTGTGTGTGTGTGTGTGTGTGTGTGTACACACGTTCAGGAGGAGATTGTAGACACCAATCGACCAGAGAAGTACTCAAGGGAAGGAAGTTGGGCAGGAGACAGGAAGTGCTGGAACTCCCGTTTCTCCTGTCACTATCCCCTTTAGCTGATCTTTTTTCGTGTCTCATCTACCTTATGAGCAGTGCAGAATGCTCTCCAACACACACCTCTCCCTTTATTCTCCACTACACATACATGGATTTTACACACTATACAATCTTCTCAAAATTTATAGAATAAAAATGGCATTATGAACCTCGGAGACCCTTATTTCGGCTCTCTCCTTCTTACATACGGGGGAGCATTTTTGGAGGCGTTCGCCCTTGGCCCCTCCTTCCTTCATGAAAAAAAAATATATACTTTGATGTCCGAACATGCGAAAATAAGTTTTTTCCTGTTTTTCCCCAAGACTCCATCTGTAATAAATGGAATTAAAGTGATTGTTAATTAATGTAATTTGACGTGATTATTAATCAGAAATTTGGTTTATATTAACTGCCAAGAGAGAGAGAGAGAAATTAGTTTTAAAATCCCAGTTGGTATGCCCAGAGAGTAGTTAGTTTTAACTCTGCGCCTCATTTTCAAAAAGATTTTCGCTGAAGATTGTGATCGAAAGATGCGTTGTGTTTCATAGTGCTTTTTAATGTAAATTCCGTTAATTATAGTCGACTTAGGACGACTTAACCACTCTCTTTCAATGTCATATTCATCTCAATTCGCCCTTCCTTTAATCACCGTGTTTCAAAAGTTAAATTGAATAAAATCATATGAGACGTCGCGAGTACGAGGGGCGAACTCGTCACATTGGTGATTTTGCGATTGTTCCACGAATGAATAGTTCAACCCTCCCCCATCCACAGACAACTTGGTATAGCCAAATATCTCCCTCGTACGCTCCAAATGTAGTTATTTTCAATGCGTGTATTTGCGCTATGCGCCCCTCGTACGCGAGTCACAAAGTTTAAACGCGTCTATCTCAAAACTGGTTTGGCGAGTTCGCCCCTCGTACTCGCGACGCCTCTAATAAAATTTGTTTCGAGTTTCGGTTTCCCTTACGTTAGGCCGAACCAGAAACGCTGCCGAGTCAACTGGGCATTCTACGCAGTTCAACGAAATTCAGTATAGAAAAACCGTTAAAGTTCGTAATACAGAATAAGTTCGATATAACAAATATCATTAAAAGTAAATAAAAATCCTGTTACAATAAATAATAAAATTGGTTACATTAAAAGCTTACTCAATACACATCTGTATCATAACCAAATTCAAACAAACGCAATTATAACTTTTAGATTTTTCATAAAATTTTCGCTGCGAGATTACACTAGTATGCATCATTTTTGCTGTCAAGGGTTTTGTAAGTGATTCTTATAGAGTTTCTCCTGCTAATTTCGAATCTGCAATCCGTTTTTCCCAATCAGCTCAGGTTATCCGGCTATGGCCTCATAAGTAAAATAGAATTTTTCGTGATTTTGTCAAAGCGGAATTGGAACAGTAACATCTATCATCACTTGTTTCACTTGTATAATATCTTTTTTTACTTTTCAGGCATATAGATAAAATATTTCATAATGAATAGAGCGTGTAAAAATGATCCCAATAGATTCTGCTGCATATGTGGGACGGTTACCATGCCAAATAACCAGTCCCAAATCACTAAATTTGTGAAGACAATGTATAGAGCATACTTTGGAATTAAGCTAGGGGACCAGGACAAAAATTTCCCCCTCATATGTGCTGCAAGACGTGCATTGAAAATTTGAGAAGATGGAGCAAAGGCAGAGCGAAATCTTTGCCTTTTGGAATTCCCATGATTTGGAGAGGAAAGGAAAGGATCACGTGACAGATTGCTATTTCTGCATGACAAACCTCCAAGGTGGGCTTATAAATTTATTTTTCTTAAATATTTTGAAATCCTCGTATGAAACTTGACATAATATTCACCATAATGTAATATTCACCATATATAGCATAATATTCACCATAATGGTAATCATACATTTACATATACATATTGTTATAGAAAATACATTTACACATACATATTGTTATACAAGTTACATTTACATATACAGTGATTGTATATTTTCTTTCTTTTTCATTCATATTGTCCCCGAAGGGACAATATGAATGAAAAAGAAAGAAAATATACAGACTCCATCGACCTATTTCATATCTTACAGACCGCAGCCTTCCCTCACGAGCCGCCACTGTCTGAATGCTTCTTCTATTTCATATGCAAGTTTTATATCCATGTTTCTGTGTTTCTATTTTCAGGAGTTAACAAGAATAAACACATTGTTGTATACCCTGACATTCCTTCTGCTATGAGACCTGTACCCCATGGTCCTGGAATTCCAATACCCGACCCACCTCAAACCCTGGACTTCGATGATTCTGATGATGAATCAATGATCAATGCCAATGACCAGTCCCAGTCGTATATACCTCAAAATACCACTTCAAATGAGCCGAGGCCTCTCAACCAGGCCAAACTTAATGATCTTACCAGGGATTTAGGACTTTCCAAATTAGCTGCCGAGATCTTGGGCTCACGACTTCGAGAGGACAACTTGCTGGCTCCGGGAACAACATTCTCCTGGTATAGGAAACGAGAGGAAGAATTCCGCAAGTTTTTTGCAGTGCACGAAAATACCTCATCCTTAGTGTACTGCTGCAATGTTGAGGGGCTAATCGAATCCTTGGGCCTGCCATATAACGCATCAGAATGGAGGCTATTTATAGACTCGTCTAAACGAAGTTTGAAAGCAGTACTTCTCAACATTGGGAATAGGGTTGCATCAGTCCCTGTAGCACATTCCGTACAACTTACTGAGAGCTACGATAACATGAAAATTTTACTGGATGCTCTCGTATACGACCAACATAACTGGAGGATCTGTGGAGATTTGAAGGTAATACTAATATCATAAGTAAACTATTGCTATTGACTATGTTGTTTTTCCAAAGGTTATTTGAGAGCGTATAAGAATTTTACTGGATGCTCTCGTATACGACCAACATAACTGGAGGATCTGTGGAGATTTGAAGGTAATACTAATATCATAAGTAAACTATTGCTATTGACTATGTTGTTTTTCCAAAGGTTATTTGAGAGCGTATAAGAACACTTAACTTCCCCACAGAAGTGATACAGTCCAATGCATAGATTTTTTTATCTGATAGAACAAATTCTCTAAATTCTTTAAATATTTTCATTTTTTTTCAGATTGTGGCATTTGTATTGGGAATGCAAGGGGGATACACGAAATACCCATGTTTCCTCTGCAAATGGGATAGCAGAGCGGATGAGAAGCACTATGCACAGCGTGAATGGGCATCCAGAGAGAATTTTGAACCTGGGTCGCATAATGTCGTTTCAGTGCCCCTTGTACCACCAACAAAAATTTTGCTCCCGCCACTTCATATTAAGCTGGGCTTGATGAAAAATTTCATCAAATCAATGAATAAGGAGGGTTCAGCATTCCGATATCTCGAGAGTAAATTTCCTCATATATCTGATGCTAAACTAAATGCTGGGGTTTTTGATGGTCCTCAAATTCGAACTTTGATCAAGGATACTCAGTTCGAAAACGCAATGACTCCAACTGAGAAGAATGCCTGGCAGGCATTCAAATCAGTTGTCACTGATTTTCTTGGCAAGAGTAGAAGTCCAGAATACGAGTCCGTTGTCGAAAACTTGATGGAAGCTTTCAAAGCTCATGGGTCGCGCATGTCCATAAAAATGCACTTTTTGTGGTCCCACTTGGACTATTTTCCTGAAAATTGCGGGGATTATAGTGAGGAACAGGGTGAACGATTTCACCAAGATATCAAAATAATGGAAGAGGTACCAGGGAAACTGGGGTATCAATATGCTGGCGGACTATTGCTGGTGTTTGAAGCGAGACGTGCCCGAAGAAAAACACAGACGGAAAGCCAAAAAAACTTCATTCCTTCCTCAATAAACTTTTTTCCATATTCATTGTATGAATAAAAGTATTTATTCACACAATGTTTTCATTTTCACGAGTGTTCTTATAATATTACTCGTATCTACAGTGTTTAAGCTAAAAAAATCAATAAATTTGGGGATAAAATTGGACTTATAATAAATGGCCAATAGAGAAAAAACCTGACCTGATTGAGGAAAACCAATGTCATTTTCGAATTCAGCATGGTCGAATTATATAATATGAGTTGAAAAAACCCTCACAGCAGACAAAAAAATTTCATATGCATACCAGTGAATTATTCGTTCTAAAAATTTAAATTTCTTGTAATGATTAAGTGCATGACTTTAAAAATGGGGGGGGGGGGGGGGGAGACGCGTGGAGAGGGAAGTGATGAGGCCTGTTTATATGGTCACTGCGCTCCCCCATCGCCAACAGAGAAAAACAAATTGCATATCTTGCAACAAATGTTAAGAGAAAAGTATGAGAACGAAATCTTATACGCGAGTGGGGTCTCCCTCATATACAGTGTGTATATATATATGATGCAAACTCACAAGAAAAAAGAAAAATGATTCCAAGGCCTTTCGTGTATTCAGAAGTACACCTCGTCAGGGAATGAAGGGAGAAGGAGAGATACCCAAAATATATACAGCAGGACGGAAAAACAAAAAGATCAGCACATAATTAACAAGAGTTAATGAGAGGCAAAAGGAATTTTAACAGGATATTGTCAATTTTATACATTCCCGCACTGTTATTGAAATTATTTTGAAGTGTATATATATACAGGGTGTCCCAGAATTAACTATCTATTTCAATGAAATCGGACAAATTTAATAAAAACTGACATAATTTTGTTTATTACTAAATTATGATACAAAAACAAATAGATTTATGAATCATAAGTCAAAACTTTATTGAGAAGTTTCAACATGTGCACCGTCTGTATCTCTGCAAATTTCAAATCTATCCTCAGCGCTGCGAAACACATTTTGAAGCATTTCAGGTGTTATCTCCCGCACTGCCAACTGGATGCGTTCTTTAAGTTCAGCTAAACTATTGATCTTTTGGCGATAAACCTTTGTTTTTATGAAACCCCATGCAAAGAAATCCAGGGGTGTCAAATCCGAGGAACGCGGAGGCCAAGGTCGAGGTCCTCCACTTCCAATCCACCGATTCGGAAGGCGTCTGTTGAGGTATTCTCGAACAATTAGAGCATAATGACATGGTGCTCCATCTTGTTGAAACACAACATTATCAAGAATGCCATCATCAAGAAGCTGTGGTTCGAGAAACTGCTGAAGCATATCAAGGTAGATGGTACCTGTTACAGTTGCTCCCGCAAAGAAGAATGGGCCATAAATTTTGGATTTGGTCATTCCAAGCCACACGTTAACTTTTGGAGTCTCTTTGCCATTCTATGACTTCAGACGGTCTTTCATTGGACCAGATACGACAGTTGTGTCGATTGACTTTACCACACGTGTGGAAAGTCGCCTCATCACTGAATAAGATGTTATCCAATAAACTTTCATTTTCGATTTGATCCACAATTTCTGCACACCTTGCTGCTCGATTTGGATAATCCTCTTCATTTAGGGCATGCAGTACTTGAATGTGATAAGCCTTTTTCATCAGTGTCGAACGCAAGATTCTATGAACTGTTGTCTTGGATATGTTGAGTTTCGACCGGCCTCCCTAACCGAAGTTGTTGGTTCATCCTCAAACAATTGTCGTACCTGTTCGGTACTGTTACGTGCTGTCCTTGGGCGTCCTCTTCCCACCTCGTCGTGTACGGATCCAGTTCTTTTAAATTTGTTCACAAGTTCACGAATCGCTTTGTCTGTAGGACCGGTTCTGTGTAATCTTCTTGTAAATTTTTCTCTGATTTCATTACATTGCATTCCTTTGATACGGGATGTTACAACAAAGATGCGTTCTTGTGTATTCATTATTAATAGGGTTTGAAAGAGAATGAAAATAAAACTATGAAAAAATTATGAAAATAAAATTATGAAAAAAATTTAGAAATTTATACATTTTTAACACATATTAAACATGATAAACATAAATAAAAGTGTGTTTTTAAAAAATTTGTCCGATTTCATTGAAATAGATAGTTAATTCTGGGACACCCTGTATATATACACACACACGATAGACATGTTCTTGTTCAGTTTATTACGAGTATATTCGGCTCCAAATGAAGCATTTTTGCATTAAAAATTCAGAGCAATCTCCGTCCTGATAAATGCAAAATAACTACAATTTGGTGTAAAACAGCATTAATTAAACCTTTCACTCGATTTAATAACAATCTTGTAGGAATAACGACAGTTCGAACACACGAAAAATGTATACTTTGCTTTGCTCCAATAACCAAGTTATGCATCCCGTAATTGCATTCGACATTTAAATGTTACCATTATACATACATACGTACGTATGTTTCGTTGTTGTTGTTGCTGCTGCTGCTGCTGTTGGTTAGCCGATCAGCCTACCCTGATCGAGCAAGCCGGCGGCACGCAGGTAACCGATCACCCTCTCCAGAGTGGACCAAAGGTTCAGCGCACTAGTGATGTTGTGCTAGAGCGGTACAGTCTGTCATAATGTGTTCAATTGTTTGTGGTGTGTCCTGGCACAGGTGGCAGGTGTCGTTTGTGGAGTTGTCTAGTCTGTGTTTATATGGAAACCCGGAAATTTGTACGCCAACATTTGTACAACGGAAATTTATACGCAAGCATTTGTACGCCAGAACATTTATACGACTGGAAATTTATACGCCAAGCATTTGTACGACTGGAAATTTATACGTTATACGCAAGAAATTCGTGATCAGTTGATAAAATTGAATTTGAAACTAGGTAAATTAAAATACAAATTATCACAAATTATGAAATTACATATTACAATAATTAAATGCATAATTGAAACTAGATTTCAGCTTATCAATTTAAGAGAAAATGTAACTAGCGATATACAGAACGAATGTCATTTAAAAAAGCGGAGAACAAATCTTGCGAGTTTTTTCTCATTAATCTCCAGACCTGACCTAACCTGACCTAACCTAACCTAACCTAACCTAACCACCTGTACCTATTCAATAACCATTTACCTACCTGTTAATCCTTTAATGCGCTGTGATACATGATAAAATTTAAAATTCTTCAAATTGAAATTATTTTCAAAATATTTAAATGTTTACTTTTATTTATTTATTTTTTTGCACCTGTGCTTATGTTTATATAAAAAAATGAAGTCACGGTTATTATCATGGGTAGATCGCATACTTAAATTACCGTCGTACAAATGTCAGTCGTATAAATGTTCTGGCGTACAAATACTGGCGTATAAATTTCAGTCGTACAAATGTTGACGTACAAATTTCCGCACACGGTTTATATGTCTGTAAGTAGGGGTGATGTCTACATCGGAATCATGCTAAGTTAACTCGATCCGATCTGCTTTGACCTGTCAATGGGTGGCGACTTCGCACCTCGGACCGCATTCGGACCGAGTCGGATCGATGCTTTGTGGGTTGTGTGTGTGTGTGTGTGTGTGTTTTATGTACTGTGTGAGGTCTGTGGGGCGTGGTATGGAATGAAGTATTTGGTTATAATGTATCTCTGAGGTTACCTTAATGGTGCGAGGTGTTGGTGTATGATTCTACAATGTACATGTAGTGGCAAGGGTGTTGTGGGTTAGTTGTCGCTGCTGCTATGAGTTGTGTTCCTCTCGTGTGTGAATGTTCCCTAATTTCCGTATTTTTGTTTCTGTGTGCAGGTGTTCTATTGGTGTTGTTTGAGTACATCCTGTAATGATACGAAGTGCGTTGTTTTGTATTGTCTGTAGGTGTTTAGGTAAATTTTTACAAGTGTACATTACAGGCTTTGTAAATCAAAACTATGTTTTTCTGATGGTTTTTGATGCGGTTTGAACGAATATAACCTTCGTTTCTATCGGAAATCACTAGTTTCTGAGATAGCCCCCCCCCCTACTATAACCTCAGAAGGTAGTGATTTGCGATAAAAATGAAGGTTAATTTCGTTCAAACAACATCAAAAACAATCGGAAAAACATGGTTTTAATATATAACCTAACCTAACCTAACCTAACAGATCAGACTAACCTTTGTAGTCGCTAACACTAAAGTTGCACACTTTGCGGCGTTTCGATTTAGCTACCCTGGTCGAACGGCCACAAAACCAGTGATGTTTGTCTTCACGATAGAAACACGGCAATTCACAGTTCGGACACTGAACGCAACGAGAAATTTGCAGGATTATTTTTATGAAATTTAGCAATAATCGACCAATAGTTTTCACTACAACCGCCACACCTTTCAGCCATGACGATCAAGTTTCCTGGCGAGCGACACTAAAGCTTGGGCGAGACTGACTGAATTCAAAATTTGAACTAAATGACTGCACCAACAGGCGGCTAAAACAAAGTAAACACGTAATATCTCGCTTATACGTAATTTGCGAGAGAAATGTTATAGAAGAAAAATGTTTTAGAATTGTCTAAACTATTGATTGCAAAAGTAAAATTCCTCAAAAACCTGTAATGTACTCTCGCAAAAAAATACCGGTGTTTGTGTGTTTGAGATAATGGGTGCCCAGCATGGGCTAGCATAGTCCATAACTGAGCGAATATATTGTTTGTATATGAGTGATGTTGTTTCCTGCTGGTGTCCAAAGTTGGTGCCTGTTAGTATCCTAAGCGTGTTAAGTCTTGACGTACATTTGTTTTTAATGTCGTGAATGTGGTTTGTAAAAGATAATGATGTGTTGTATGTGACCCCAAGTATTTCGGTCCTGTGAGTGTGTGTGGAATGTTGGTGTTGTTTAGTGTAAGCTGTGGAGTTACCTGGTGTTCTTTTGTGTTGCTTGTTAGCAAGGTGATGGTTGATTTTGTAGGCGCTACTTTGAGTCTATTGTGTGTGAGCCAGTCTTGTAAACTGTTTATATATGTTCGTAGGTTATTTGTAGCGGTGTCGATGTTGTTGTGGGTGGATGTTAGAGTGATGTCATCTGCATATGATAAGGTAAGCTTGTTATCTATGGGTGTTGGAATGTCATGCATGTATAAGTTGAAGTGTTGGTGAGAGAACAGAGCCTTGAGGGACCCCGTTCGGAAAAAGCTTGTTTTTGGATGACTTGCCATTAAATGTGACATGCGAGTATTTTCCTGAAAGATAGTTGCTCAGCCACCTTTTGGTGTTATTGTGTATGTTTGTGTTGAGTATTTTGTTTATGAGAGGGAAGCGTGGGATAGCATCAAATGCTTTACTAATGTCTATTGTTGCTAATAGTGTACGTTGAGCTGGTCGTCTGGAGTTGATGCCATCCATGATGTGCTGCGTGAGATTAGGTTAGTGAGTAATGTCGTGGTTGAGTGGTGGTGTGTGAATCCATGTTGAGTAGGCGATAGTGGTATGTGTTGGTTGGTGATTTGTAAGATTAGTTTTTCTGTTACTTTTGAAGGTGTGCATAGTAAAGTAATGGGTCTTGGTGGTCTGGTCTGTATTGAAGGGTGTAATGGTCGTGTCGAGTCTGTAGGTTTTCTTGTGTCTGGCTCTTTGTCTGTCTGCGTGTTTCTGGTTGTTGTCTCTGTTTAAGTGACTTATCTTTGCGTAGAGACTACCTAGAATGTTAGCTTGTTGTGTATATGTTGGGATATTATTTTGGCTGCGACAGATAGCCGCGTGTGAGGTATGAATGCCGCTGTTAGAGTGGGTAATGCTGTTTATAGTCTTATATAGCCTGGATGTATCTGTGGAGTGGTTTAGTGTTATGAATTCCCTAAATGTTTGTTGTTGTTTCTTCTGTTTGTTTTTTCGATAACTAACGGAGTACTTTAATCAATTTGTTAAAGATAAGATGTCTGTAACTTTGGCTGAAATTATCAATCGAATTATTTGCAATGGAATATTCCCATCAATGCTAAAAACTGGTTGTATAACACCCCTTTTTAAAGGGGGTGAACCTACACTAGCAACAAATTACAGGACGGTGTGTTCATTATCTGTGTTCAGCAAAGTTTTTGAAAAAATTGTAAAAAGTAGAATGCAGCGATATTTAGAATCCTACAATTTATTATCTCAAAATCAATGTGGTTTCCGTAATAATAAAACAACGGAAATGGCTATTTTAAATTTTATGGAAAATGTAAATATAGCTAAGGAGAACAAAGAAATAATGATATCAGTATTTATGGATTTGAGTAAGGCGTTTGATGTAATAGACCATAATATTTTATTTAATAAATTATACTGTTACGGCTTAAGAGGAGCAATCAGTGATTGGTTTAAAAGTAATTTGTCCAATAGATATCACTAGCAAAAGGTCGGCGCTACGCGCCGATTTTGCTAGATCTGCGGTGCTTCGGCTGAATTGTGGGCCTACGGCGTATTTTATTTTGAACATCAGTAGCCCTTTATCTGGATATCATTCCTATTCCTCTCACCTTGGGCCTCAGTAATTGGGGTGCCTGTGGCCTTCCAGTTACTGGCAAACCAATTATTCATTCAATAAAACTACAGAAAAGAACGCAGCCATGAAAATCTAAAGCTTCACAAATCTTAATACAATGAGCTCGGATTTGAAGCCTAAGATTTTCATGAC
This sequence comes from Bathynomus jamesi, assembly GCA_023014485.1. Classification (NCBI taxonomy): domain Eukaryota; kingdom Metazoa; phylum Arthropoda; class Malacostraca; order Isopoda; family Cirolanidae; genus Bathynomus; species Bathynomus jamesi. The sequence continues at coordinate 222,143 of JAJOZX010002959.1, read as the reverse complement.
TGCGTTCATTTCTATAGTTTTATTGACCAAATAACTGAACCGACAGTAATTGGGGGCCCTGCGGCCCGCCAAATCACAGTTTTCATTGTTTCGAGTGCATCAATAATATTGTTATAGTGTTCCATTAGTTGTGATAAGCATGATCTTCCTGACCGGAATCGATGTTGGTTATTTTTTTTTCTGAGTTTCCCCATTAACCCCACCCCCTGCCCCATTACCCCACCCCTCTCCCCCATTTACCCCAATTTTTTTCTGAGTTTCCCCATTAACCCCCCACCCCTCTCCCCCATTTACCCCACCCTTCCCCCATTACCCCCAAGGGGGGAAGGGGACTGGCACCTTGCCAAGGATTTACTTTAATTTTTTTTTGGTTACATATATATATCGCATCTATTTTTCTGAGTTTCCCCATTAACCCCACCCCCTCCCCATTACCCCACCCCCCCCCATTTTGTGCCAAAATTATGATTAAAAATGAAGAAATGGTAAGAACTGTACCCCTAAAAGGGGGGGAGCAGGATTTATGTTCGGGAATTTTTTGTTTACATATATATATCGCATCTATTTTTCTGAGTTTCCCCATTAACCCCACCCCCTCCCCCATTTTGTGCCAAAATTATGATTAAAAATGAAGAAATGGGAAGAACTGTACCCCTAAAAGGGGGGAGCAGGACTTATGTTCGGGAATTTTTTGGTTACATATATATATCGCATCCATTTTTCTGAGTTTCCCCATTAACCCCACCCCCTCCCCCATTACCCCACCCCCTCCCCCATTTTGTGCCAAAATTATGATTAAAAATTAAGAAATGGGAAGAACTGTACCCCTAAAAGGGGGGGGGCAAGATTTATGTTCGGGAATTTTTTTTAGCATGGGCACTGCACAATAAAAAGACGCATCGAATGGTGAAAACCGCATTGTTCTACACCAATTGTAGCGACCTGTAGGTGTGCGCAAAAAAACTGTATATATATATATATATATATATATATATATATATATATATATATATATATATATATATATAAGGCTTCATTTCTGAAATAGTATATTAGATGTTGTATCAGTAAATAAGGTTTGCTCAACTAAAGCGCTTGTCAAACATGGGTGTGCCACAGGGCTCAGTTCTGGGTTCACTGTTACTTTTATTATATATAAATGACCTTCCACGTTCATCTGATATACTGAACTTCATAATGTTTGCAGATGATACAACTGTGTCTTTTTCTTGCAAAGATGTTAATTCAGCTAAAAATATACTTAATTCAGAATTCACCAGTGTAATGAAATGGTTGACCAGCAATAAACTCTTCCTAAATACCAGTATAATATATTTCATGATTTTTACTAATAAAAGAAATGTATATCTTGATGAACTTAATGTTAATGAAATCGCTATAAAGGAGTGTACTGTAACAAAATTTCTTGGTGTAATGCTAGATAAGAATTTGCAATGGAGTGATCATGTAAATTATATCGCGAAAAAGGTTTCAAGGAGCGTTGCTATAATGTTTAAACTTAGAAATGTAGTCCTAAAACAGGTTTTATTAACTCTGTATCATACTCTTGTTCTTCCTTATATAACGTACTGCACCCTTCTTTGGGGAAACTCCGCTAACGCATTAAATGGTATCTTTGTCATCCAAAAAAGAGCAATAAGGTTATTATCTGATGCTGATTTCCTTGATCACTCTAGTGCATTATTTAAAAAGCTAAACCTACTAAAGCTCAATGATGTAATCAAACTGGCACATTTTTTTTATTTACAAGTGTAAGAGAACAAAATCATTAATTTACAATGGGTAAATAGATATTTTGTAACTCAAGAAATCCACTCATATCAGACCAGAAATAGATCAAAGTTTGTTATACCTCAATTTAGATTGTCTTCATCTCAAAAGCTACCCCATTTTCATTGGATTGAAACTATGGAATGACTTAAATGCCGATATAAAAAATATTGTGAATGTAAATTTGTTTAAAACCAAGTTGAAATCCCGATTGATAATGGCATACTAACAAAAATCTAGTTTTAATGTCCATTACTATTGTTTAATTTCTCGTGTGTAATCTAGTATTAAAAACACATTTCTTGGGATTGTTCAGTTCTTATCTCTCGTGTATAATATTGGTTTCTTTGTTTGGTATTGGTATAATGCCTTCTTCAATGGTGACCTTGCATTTGTCATGTCAGTAATGAAAATTTAAGATTAATACATACTTTAACTATTAATAATACTTATTTACTTATTTATTTATTATTAATTAATAATAAGTAACTTTATTTTTAATAAGAGCCCAGTAAAGCCTAAAGCTTAAGGGCCAAATTAAATAAACTAAATAGTCCAGCTTCACAATTATTTATGTCATTGTAAATTGTAAAAACAATGTATTTATTTTATTATTAATAAAGGTTATTCAATTCAATTCAAAAATATTTCTCTATAAGACTCGTCTAAACACGAAGAAGGTGTCCTGGTCGTACCAACAATGTACAAATAAAATATACTAGAAAACTAGTGTTCTTATATCTAGTAATATCCAATGACAACAGAATTAAATGTCTGTCTCCTCCTGTTGCGACAAACTAGACTATGCAGTCACTCTTAATAACTTGAAACCAAACTCTACAGCTACTCTTGCCTATATAAAGGTGTCGGGTTTCCAATCCGATCAACTGTATTATATCTCTTTTATTCCTCATACTTACTCCAAAAAGGGGCTTCAAGATTATTTCCAACTAAGTACTTTTCTTAGTCTCTTTCACTGTCGGAAATGAGGAACAGCCGAAGTGGGAAATCATGATTTGGGAGGTTTGCGACGCAACTGCAAAGCCCAAAGAGTATTTTCCACGAAAATTAAATCCTATAATGGGGAGTGGGGACGAATCGATTTGAAAATTGCCTCCTTTGAAACTATCAGATTTCTTATTTTTTTGGACGAAAATTGAAATCAAATGATAAACACTAGAAAGAGAGAAGGATTCGACCCTAGTTCCTAAATAAAGCGAGTCTACACTCAACTAGCAAAGCATTATGGAAGACGTATCAGGAATTAACTCCCACCATTTTTTTTTAGGAAGAACAAACTGCGAAAGATCAAAACTAAAGCGTATCGGACTGTAACACTATACATATTTGACTGTAATCTCTACCGTCGACTATAATGTCTACCGCATTGCAGTTACATCACGGATACGCATCCCGTAAACTACGCACTACAAAGAAGCGTCACAATTGCGTGTCTATTTGCATTAAGATTTTACATTTTTTAAATTTTATATACAAGGAATGAAATTTAGTTAAGATGCAAATATAACGTGGCCTTCAACTGCATCGAATATTATTATGCAAGCAACCTCTTCTTCATCCTATTTGGTGCCTCCAATTTATCTCAATTAACCAAATTACAATAGAGAAGTGGTTACTCCGACACGAGACTACATTTGATTCGTATTTTGAGCGACGAATGAACGAGTATTTTCATATTTATTTTACAGTGAAAAGTAAATGTTCAATATTTCTTTCATTTATTTAGAATTTTTACCAAAATTTAAGTAGACCTACTTTACGCGCAATACGTTAAAAAAGTTGTTGGTAAAGCCTTACGAACACATACATACGTACTACTCGCTAAGTTCTCCATATTTAATGATTAACCGACACGTGACCATGACTCCAGATTTGAAAAAATTTACTGGAGCACAGCTCTGAATTTACTTTTTTTCCCCTTACACCACTAGATAGGTTAATGATAGTAAACTCTTGAATTGACGACATACCAATTACAAATTGTTTTAGCTAAACATAATAATACAATAATGTACAGTTTATAACTCACCTTAAGTTTATTTATTCATTGCAGCAGCAACAGTGGACAATGTTAGACCTTGCATGTAGGCATTTGTTGTGAATTTACCACCATGTATGCTTGGCCACTGATCAATGGCTTTCTGTGTGATCATTACAGCAGATCTAGTGCCTGGAGCTGGACCCTCCTTCACAATTCTGCACAGCTTAGTCAAATGAGATGGCTTAATGGATCCTTTGTGTTCAACAATGTAACCAAGAATGGAGAATGTCCCTTCAGCTGGTGCTTCACTCCAGGAAGTTGATCCATCTTTATCAAAATGCTTTAATCTCTCTGTGATTCCTTTCCACAGCTGTTCTATATATTCTGTCAGCCAATTTATCAGTCTTTTGTAAAACTACTTTCAGATCTGGTTTTGGATGGTCTAGCAACTTCAGCAACCTGGTAGTAATCAGAACGTTTCTTGATGTATTTGTAAACTTCATTTAGGATGTAATCCTCAGCTGTTAGTTCCTTTTGCTGCCCTGTGGTATCGTGCTTAAATTCAGAAACTACATCATTTGCATTTCCTCCATTAGCTAATTTGGAAATTGTTTCCATCACTCTTAACATAACAGTTTTCCCTCCTTTATAAAATATATTTTCTACAAATTCTGCACTAACTGTGGTTTTTTGAGCTACTTGCAACATAATCTTTGTTACATAGGAAATCAATACATAGAACTTGGCACTAATTTCTTTCTCTTGTGGATGATCAAAAAAAAAACAATTTTCCACAAATCTGTCAAATTGATCAAATTCGTAATTAACCATGCGAGTATCAGATTTGAGTTTTGGTCTCTTAAAACCAATGATATTGTCAAGAACCATATTGGTATAGTCAAGGCCTGATCTCAGATTTGAAGTGTGATTCTGAATAAAGTCTAAAAGCTCACTTAGTTTACAAATTTTCTTCAATGCATCAACGTGGGCTCTGTTCACAAGATGCATTAAGTCCCATCGAAATTTGAAATTTTCTCCAAACAACTTTTTCATTTCGTTTTTAAATGGCTCGTTGTCCTTACAAAAAGCCCCATCTCCAACCATTCCAGATACCTTGGATTTAATTGCTTCTTCAGATAGTTTCAAGTGATTAGGAGACTTCAACACATCAAAAATTTCATTGGCCAAATAAACTCCTGATTTGCTGCGTACTAAATTTATCCCAGCAAGTTTTACAGTCTTATCTTCTTCACTCATAACTAATACAACTAGCATGCTTAATCCCAAAATTGTTCCAATGTCAGCTGTTATTGTTACTGAAGTTTGTTCTAAGAACCACTTTACAGTTTGTTCTTTAAGTTGATTATCTAATAGCTCACAAATTGTCTCGCACGCATGTGTGCTATGATTCAAATTTCCAACCTCACAACCTGACCTATGTAATACAGCTAGAAGTACTGGATATAGAGCGCATGCAGTGTTTGTTTTCATTATGTAGTATAAGATGTTGCCACATAAGTCTTCTATGCGTTTAGTAGTGTTCCGAGAAGATGTTTTCATCACTTCATAAACAGCAGCTCTTTGATGATGCTGAAGTTTAATTAAATGTCTCTTCAGGTGGGTTTTCAGATTTCTAAACCATCTCTCTTGATTTTCTCCTTGTTTGCATACATAGGTTAAATCTTTAACATTGAAGTAACCTTTTATGTTAGAATGTTTGTCTGAAGCACATGCTTTGGGGTCTGTGCAAGCTATGCAATATAATGTAAACATTTTATCATCAGAAGCATCATCAATATCTTCTTGATTATCATCATCTTCATCCTCAACAGCTATATCTACATCAGGCATATTAGTGTCACTATTTGCAATGTTTTCCATTATATCACTTGGTACTGAAAATGAATCATCAGCATGCCCTAGATCCTTCTTGTCCACCAATTTGAATGTAGATTTGATCAAATCATTGTTCAGGATTTCTTGTATTGATTTACACTTGCTTAAATGGGCTATGGAAATGTCAAATTTGTTGCTTTTTGCTTTATTAGATTTGGATGCAACACTTGAACTTGAAGGCATATTTTGACTCTTCTCTTTATTAACCACAACAGCTTGGTGAGTTTCTTTTGTTAGGCGCAAAATTGCATTCAATGTCTTCTGGATTTGGGAATTTTCAAATTCCTCTAAAGCAGTTTTGTTAGTCTGATGCGCAGATTCCTCACTTACCTTTTGTTTCTTAGGTGGAGGAGAAGCACTTTCTTCAGTCTGTGAAACATCTAGTGAAAAAGTTTCATTTTCTAGATTAGCAGTTGATGAAGTTGGTTCATTTTTCTGAGGTCTAGCACTAGCACATTTTGTGAACAAACTAAATGACTGCTTTGCCGTATCTCTTTGCTGCACTTCATCCTGGTATTTCTTTACTGCAATATCTAAGCTGTGGGCCCAAACTCTGGGACCTCTTGTATTGTAACAAATATTATTTTTGGAATTAAAATGTTCCTCCCAGTTTTGCTTCTTTGAATATTTGTTCTTGCATTGACCACAAAAGTAACCCCTTTTAACACCCTCACTTTTCTCTCCAACTTCATCAATATTAGGATCCATTATTGATTATTGACTACCTGAAAAAATACAAAATAAGTAAAAGTTAGTAAATATAGTATGGTAAAAGTGAGTAAAAGTAAGTAAATATAGTACAATGAAAGTAAGTGCTTTAAACTTAGTAAAAGTAAGGAAGAGTAAGTAAAAGTAGGTAAGTTAAAGTAAGTAAAAGTAAGTTTAAACTTAACTAAACTTTTCAATTCTAAAGTCATGGTGGATTACTTAAAACCGCACAAGTAATTATCTGGCCAATTTATCAAACCTGGCCAAGATCAATGGAACATAGTCCAATCCTGATAATTTTATATTAAAAAAATATACGTTTTAATAAAATTTTAATTATCAAAACATTGAAGCTTAACAAAAAATAAAAATAATTGTTAAATATGGAATTACCAACTAAACTTAAAATAACTAAATTTGTAATTTAAAAAAATTGGTTTGTACAAGAACGTATACGCAAAAAAATTGCATAACGTCTAGCGGATGAACAAAACCCAAACCCAAATTTACTTTTTCTCATGGTCAAATTTACTGGAGCAATGCTCCCAAGATCCCAGGAATCTGGAGTCATGCACGTGACATAGCCTTCAACAATGAATATTCCGATAAAAAAAAAAGAATCTGTTAATCGGTAACGTGAAGATTCAAAGTAGCAAAATCAATCGGTAATCAATATAATCCATAAGTCTTACATATACTCGTCCCTCTCCCTTCACATCACAAAATCATCAGTGGATATATATGCCTTACAACGGGCTAAAAGGTACTTTACACACACACACACACACACTTGGAACCACTACAAAACCACGACATTTCCACATATATTCACTTCTGTATCGCGACACTCACCCAATTTACAAAACCTAGTAACTCTACCCAAACGTTACCTAACCTAGCGCAACCTAATCTAACAGCCTAACATTAACCTACAGTACATCCCCTTTTTCCATGACAAAAGTAAAAATAATTCACTGCAACATCGCAAATATTGGAATACGCATGTTCGTGGCGTGTGTGTGTGTGTGTGTGTGTGTGTGTGTGTGTGTGTGTCAAGATCGTAGCGATTCCGAAAGTAAAACACACAACATACATACACATACATACACACATATACAAAACCAAGTTATCGTTAACTCGTTCTCTTCATGCTATTAATTACTTAATGCGAAGAGTGTTTCATCTCTGCTAATTCCCGAGTGGGACTCGATTCATCTGGTGATGAAAATGAGTTCCGTTCAAAAAGACAACCTGACACCAACGAAGAAGAATCGAACAAAGTACACGGTCGCAAAAATAAAACCGCTTACAAGATCATGTTTTATATATATATATATATATATATATATATATATATATAGCCTTTGGTTAGCTTCCGCCCGAATTGTTCATTCTGACGAAGGTCAAGCTTTTCACTCCACCTTAGACCTACAGTTTAACGTGGAATCCGAACCACGCCCCACAAGCAGCCCAGCGTCTTAACCACTAGGCCACCCAGGGTACCCATTTATCTACCAACCACTTTCTTTGTGTGGAAAGATGAACAGCTGGGTTTTGCTGCCTGCCGGCTGCCGTCACTGGGTCTCGAACCACCCAGAGCCGATGGATTCGTAGTAAGCGACACTAACCACACCACCACCGAGGCAAATAAATAAATAAATATATATATATATATATATATATAAAATTTACTTTAGTCTGCCAATAAATCTTTTCATTTTCATATATATCAGGTCATCCCATAAGTAATGTCGTTTTTTTGCATTGCTAAACTCGCGTCGTGTTTGCACATGTTTCTCTGTATATTTTGTGGAAAACTCGAATTTTTGTGTGTTTAGACATGTTACTTCTCACTCTAAGTGAAGTTTCATCGTGTTAACAATCTTCGTTTATTTCACCCTTACGGATAAGATGGAGGTGTCAGAGGAACACACCAGGCATATAATGCTTTATGAGTTTAGAAAAGGAAATAACGCGACTGCAGCAGCAAAAAATATTCAGGATATTTATGGGGAGGAAGCTTTAAATGTAAGGAAATGTCAAAGATGGTTCCAGAAGTTTAGGTCTGGTGGCTATAGCTTAACTGATGAAGCGCACTCGGGCCAACCCTGTTGAGTTCAATGATGACCTTCTGATAGCTACACTTGAAGAAAATCCTGCTGTAACTGTTGAAGAACTTGCCCAGCGACTAAATTCGACCGGTTCCACAGTTCATCGCCACCTGCAACGACTGGGAAAGTGTCGAAACTTGGGAAGTGGGTTCCCTATACGTTGTCACCAGACAACTGTAGAGATCGCGTGAACATTTGCTCTTCATTGCATTTTCGGCAACTCCAAGCACCGTTTCTGAATCGACTCATTACTGGGGATGAAAATTGGGTGCTTAATCACAATGTTAAGCGTCATCGGCAGTGGGTTAGTGCTGGGAATCTGCTACACCACAGCCAAGAGGACATCTGCACCCGAGGAAGATTTTGCTGTGCGTTTAGTGGGATATTCAAGGAGTGGTTTATTTTGAATTGTTGCAGCCCAATCAAACCATTACAGCCGAAGTCTACTGTCAGCATCTGCAAAGACGGAGCGTTGCATTGCAAACAAAACGTCCTTTTTTGGCCAATCGCAAGAGTGGTGTGTTTCAATAGGACAGCGCGCATCCTCATACTGCTCAAATCACCACTGCCAAAACTGAACAGCTTGGTTGGGAAAAAATTCCACATCTTCCGTATTCACCAGACCTTGCACCATCAGATTACCACCTATTCAGAAGTCTTCAAAACTACCCTGACGGGAAAGAACTTGAAAGTTTCGAGGCTATCAACATTGCCCTCTCCGAGTTTTTTGCTTCTAAACCGAAGGAATTTGATCAATATGGAATTGAAATGCTTGTAGAGAGGTGGCAGAGAGTTATAGAAAGTGAAGGAAAATATAAAATTTATTAAAATGTATTTTGATGCAGTTTTATTTTCATTTGGAAATAAAGGTAAGAAAACGACATTACTTATGGGATGACCCGATATATTATTTGCACTTACCACCAGTTTCTATAAATTTTTTGTCGGTGATATTCTAATAGTTCATAGCACGCAGAAATTTTTTTTTTTTTCTATTTCCAATTTTTAATCACCCAAACTGTCGTTAATGTATGGAATGGTTCCATGAAAAAAAGATTTCGAAAAAAAGTCGCTTTTACACACTTTACAAGAATTATTTTTTTTTAATTTCACTCGTTTTACGGTTTTACTCGAAAAATAAGAAACTAAAATAATTTGGATAATAATATAACCAAATTTACGCGAGTTTTTGCGCACCACCCAAACTTTGAAGTTGCCTATATAATTAAAGACAATCCAAACAGTATTTGCTTTTTATAAAATTATAAAGAGCCCTTATAAAGCGCTTTCTAAATTGCGCTTGACATATTAAAAGCTTTAGATAGAATCTGGCACAAATCTTTACTTTCTAAACTAAACTCCTTCGGTTTCCATCCTTCTATGCGTGCCTTCATCTCCTATTTCCTTTCTGGTCGATCTATTATGGCTGCGGCGGTTGTAGATGGCCACTGTTCTTCTCCTAAAGATATTAATAGTGGTGTTCCTCAGGGTTCTGTTCTGTCACCCACTCTCTTCCTTTTATTCACCAACAACCTTTTAAAGTCGCGCATCCTGTCCTATCCACTCCTATGCTGATGATTCCAGACCACTTCTCAACCCGCTTCATAAAGCGTTCCTCTCAACAGTCACTCCATGATTCGTGTAGCACGGCTATGGTGCACTTGACCTCTGATCTTTCAACTATCTCTGACTTGGGCAGAGAAAACCTCGTGACTTTCAATGCGTCAAAAGCTCAGTTCCTTCATCCGTCTACTGGTCACAATCTTCCACACGACTATTCTCTTGCTTTCAACAATACACAGCTCAATCCTTCCTCTTCTCTTAACATTCTTGGCGTTTCCTTTTCTCGTAATGTTTCCTGGAAAGATCACATATACTCTCTTTCCAAAACAGCCTCTAAGAAGTTAGGTGTATTATACCGGCTCCGTAGTTTCTTCACCTCAACTCAGTTGCTGTCTCTGTACAGGGGTCATGGTCGCCACTGTATGGAATAGTAAGAGTAGGCCTACACTTCTCATGTGTGGGGTGACTCAAACCACACAGCTTTACTTGACTGGGTCGAATCAAAGGCCTTTCGTCTCATCAATTCCCGCCTCTTACTCGCTGTCTTCAATCCGTCTCTCTTCGCCGCAATGTTGCCTTACTCTCTCTTTACTATCGCTATTATAACGGACACTGATCTTCTGAACTCTAACTGTATTCCTCCTGCTTTAACGAGAGCACGGAGTACCAGACTTTCGACATATTCCCATTCCTTTACTGTCCAACTCTAACGCGAGAGTTAATCAGTATTTTCAGTCTTTCATCTACTCAACCGACCAACTCTGGAACAATCTTCCTCAATCCATCTTTCCTCCTGTCTATGATCTTCAATTTTTTTAAACGCAGAGTTTTCCAGGCATCTCGAAAACCTTGGACCTTTATTTTGGCTTTCTTCTTCCTCTATTGGGGAGGGGTGCGGGTATTCGCCTTTCGATCGTCCTTCCTGCATAAAAAAAACTTAGAAGCATATTAAAATTGAGCCGAAAAAAAACTTCTTCCATGAAAATACGGGATAATTATTTTCTTATGTATTGGTTATATAAATAGCAAAAAATCGGAGAAAAATATAGGTACTAGCTCTTTGCTAAGTGACCCACCCGTGCGCACGTTGGCCTTTCATCATGAAAAAATTTTTTTAGTATTTATTATTACTTATTCAGATTATAGTGGATTTAATTATCCCAGAAGAGTTCCTTGTTCCATGCACATTAGGATTATATATTCTATAAAAGTTATCTCAGGAGACCATTCCGAGTTGTATTTTATATATATACAGTATATGTTACACACAGACCGTGCATGGAACAAGGAACTCTTCGGGGAAATTAATGCCGCTATAGTCCGAATAAGTAATGGTAAATGACAAATACTATACTTTTTCTTCATGATGTTAGCCCGATGTAGGCAACGGGTCACTCGTAAAGAGGCCCCAAAATATAGCTTCCCTCACCAGCTCTCTGCGAAGCGGATAGGATCCAGCTTTGGGACAGGATCTAGAGTTTACAGCTACACCTAGCCTACTATATTCAGAACCTCAATATACGCAAGAAACTTGTTGCATTCACGTCGGATTGAATACATCAAAGTAAAGAAGGGTAACTACTGTATTTTCAGCCAAACACCAAAACTTAAACCTCAACTGGCAGAACTTACTATTTATAATGAGGCTCTGAATATAGTAGGCTAGGTGTAGCTATAAACCCTAGATCCTGTCCCAAAGGTGGATCCTATCTGCTTTGCAGATAGCTGGTGAGGGAAGCCATATTTTTGGGACCTCTTTGCGAGTGACCCGTTGCCCACGTCGGGCTAACATCATGAAAAAGAAAAAGTATAGTATTTGTCATTTACCATTACTTATTGGACTATAGTAGATTTAATTTTCCCAGAAGAGTTCCTTGTTCTATGCACGGTTTGTGTGTATCATGAAAAAACCTCATGGGACCATTCTGAGTTCAATCCCATATATATATATATATATATATAAATATATGCAGTAAAATCACAGAATAACACGTGATCTTATTAATAAGCAAGCTTATATATATATATATATATATATATATATATATATATATATATATATATATATATATATATATACACACACACACACCTTTCCTTTCAAAGGTTCCGTGCGATGATTCCTCATTTCACGAAGGTCAAGCTTGTCGCCTCCTCTTCAGGTGACCTGGTGAAGTAGTGAGTTGGTTTCTTGTACTCTCCACCTCACATAGCCAGGTACGCCAGGCTCATCGGGGATTGTTCTGAGCCAGGCGTCTAATCTTCTTTTGAAGATGTCCACTGCAACACCATTCGTGTTCTTTAGGTCTTTGGCAAACTGATTAAATAGTTTTGGTCTTCTCACACCAAAACTATTTTCTTTCAGGGTTAAGGATGTTCCCTGTCTTGCCTTTAATTCGGGAACACGACACAGTCTTACTTTTCTACTTTCCACCGTTGTTTGGGGAGTTACAGGGTTCAGAGTAAGATTAGCGACTAATTTCTCCATTATTTTCCAAGTGTAAATAATGGTGTATCTCTCTCTCTTCTCCTTTTCAGTAAATATAGGTTTAGTTCGCGTAACCGTTCCCAGTAATTTAGTTCTTTGCACCCGACTTATTCTCTTTGCTCTGTTTACTGCTGTCTTATTTTGTGTTTCAATTTTTGCATCATCAGTCATTACAACCCCTAAATCTTTTGTTCTAGAATTTCTCTGAATTTCCTGTCCATTTCGGGTATGATATTCCATAGATTTTAGGTCCTCTCTTTTTCCGTACCTTAACAGCTGAAATTTCTCAGTGTTAAACTTCACATTGTTGTCTTCCGTCCACTTGCAGATTCTGTTCATGTCGGTTTGTAGAGATCCTATATCTTCTGGGTTTCTTATTTTTCTACTGATCTTTGTGTCATCAGCGAAGGATGTTACTGTGTTTTCTCTGGTGACGTCCTCATCTATGTCAGTTAGCATGATTATGAAGAGTAGTGGAGCTAATACTGTTCCTTGTGGTACTGATATGAGGACCTCTGATTCTGAAGAAGATACTCATTGTACTGTAACGACTTGCCGCCGCTCACTAAGGAAATTATATATCCATTTCCCTACTTTTCCTGTTATTCCCATATATTTCAGCTTATGTATTATGATTCCGTGGTCACACTTGTCGAACGCTTTAGCAAAGTCTGTGTATAGTACATCATAGTTTTCATTACTTTCAAGTGAATCAATAATGTTGTTGTAGTGTTCCATTAGTTGTGATAGGCATGATCTGCCTGACCGAAACCCGTGTTGGTTATCATTGAATTTTTTGAGTTTCTAAAAAGTCATAGATTTTCTGTCTAACTATTCTTTCAAATATTTTAGCGAGATGAGATGTAAGCGACACTGGCCTATAGTTTTTGGCCTCGGATCGATTTCCTCCTTTATATATTGGGACTATGTTCGCGCTCTTCAGGATGTCCGGTATTTCTCCTGTCTCGTGATCGTCTCCATATCCAATATATGGGGGCTCAGCGATTGCATTCTTGCAGTTTTTGATCAATGTGGCATTCCATTTACCCGGTCCTGCCGCTGAGTGTGCTTTTAGTTTCCCTATAGCTTGTGTAATATCATCTGTCGTAAAGTCGAAATCTGTTATACTTTCCCCTTGTAGTTCTTCTTCAAAGAACGCGTTTCTATCGCATATCAGTTTGTCAGTTTTTGGGATACTGAAAGATGATTCGTACTGAGCTCTTAATATTCAGATACTTCTGTTAGATCATCAGATAAAGCACTGTTCTCGTTTTTCAGAGGTCCGATAGTCGCATGGTTTTTCGACTTCCTTTTTGCAAAATTATTGAAGTACTTTGAGTTAACATTTATCGCTTCTATAGCGTCATCGTCTTCTTTTTCTGTATACTTCTCAATTAGTTCCTGTCTGACGCCATCGATACTCTGCAGTTTATCATTTAATATTTTTCTGATGTTATCTTTACAGTTACTTAATTTTGCAGTCACTCTTTTTCTCTTTCGGAACAATGACCTCTTTTGTCTCTCGAACCTGCTTCTCTTTCCTTTATGTTGTATTTTTGGGACATGTCTTTTCACAATTTCCAGCGTCTTCTCTAAAGTCATTAGCATCTCTTCCGTTGTCTTGGCCTTGAAAATGGTTTTCCAATCTATTACTTCCATGCTGGATACATCATCTTCCCAATTTATAGCTTTGGAGTGAAAATTAAAAATTTCGAATTTGCTTCTTTCTGTTGTTCGTGGTCTTTCTTCCCTTTCCTGTTGCTTTTATATAGGTTGTTATTTCACTAATGTTATGGTCCGATATTATAGTTGGGAATATTTCTACATTATCAATTAGGTTGCTCTTGTTTGTGAATACCAAATCTGGGCAGTTGTTTTCTCTTGTTTTCTGTTATTTGTTGCGTTAACATAAACTCATCAGCTAGAGCTAGTAGCATTTTTACCTGCTCCTTGGCTTCCCGTGTGCCCCCCTTGTCCTGGTATATACATATATTTTTTCCTATCCTTTTATATTTCATGAATGGGAAATTAAAATCACCACAGCGAAAAATATTTGGGGTTGGAGAGTGTAGATCTTTTACCAGTTTCTTACCTATGTAATGGAATCTGAAAATTTTGAGGTTGGCGTGTTTCGGGGTCTGTACCATATTAGTACCATTGGATTTCTCCTAAATATTAAATTGAAGCTTTGTAGAAGCAACCCGCATGACTATATATATACACACACATTATATACAGGGTGTCCGAGAATTATCTGTACAAGTTTTGGCTATTAAAAGTCAACCATGAAGTGTAGAAATTCCAGTGTTGTCCCATTTTACAGAGAATCTCATTAAGTTTTTTCTGATACCAAGTTTTGACAAGTTTTTTAGAAATTCCAGTGTGTCCGAACATTATCTGTACAATTTCATCTTTTAATAAAATTCTTGATAACACAAGTAAAATTCTTAAACAAGATTATTTAGAATCTGTATTTTCAAAAAAAAAAAAAAAAAAAATATATATATATATAATCAAGGCTTACAGGTCTGTCCCAAGTCCAGATTCGAACCCAGGTCTAAACAAAGTAGTGGCAGACCCGAATCTGGATGGGCCCAGATTCGCTCCCACACTCAAAATGATGGCTCTGCCAGCCGGGTCCTCACGACATAACCATAAGCCCCTAACTGCTAAATTGCTAATTATATTTTCGCATGACTGTAAGCACGTTTGTAAAGATATAACAATTAAAGATAGATTTGGCAATACGGCCAATGACAAGTAGCACTCCTTAAGTCATTGTCGAGAGATTATTTTCAGCTCTCAGCTTATTCTTAATCCGCAAATTCTCTCTCCCAATCCTTATTATTAGACGCTATTCTATTTTTTGCGAACCAACGGTGTTACTGAATAAATATTTGCCATTTGTCAAGTTCATTAATATTACTATTACCTTCCAAATACAATTATTTTACAAAAAATTATACTTGCCTGTACAGACCTATATTTACTGATGAACCCGATCCAGACCCCGAGTTAAACACTCCTGAACAGGATCCGACTCAGTATTGGGTCAGACCCAGACCTGAGCCCAGACTTGAAAGTAGAGTGAAAAGCAGTTCCAGACCTGTCAGTTCTTATATATATATATATATATATATATATATATATATATATATATATATATATATGAAAAATTATTTCACGAAAGTGACACGTGAAAAGTATTTATGATGAATAAAACCACGAAGGAAAAAGAAACACAAAGGGGTGCTCAAGCGCTTTCGTCTAATGACATCCTCGGGAACACTGAGGATGTCATTAGACGAAAGCGCTTGAGCACCCCTTTGTGTTTCTTTTTCCTTCGTGGTTTTATTCATCATATATATATATATATATTATATAATTAGGCTTCGGATTTCGATGCACTAAAAATCTGCTAAATATGCATGCAAATATGCACTGAAAATGTTGAAAATATGCACTTATTTATGCACTATAAATTTGAACGTTCCTAGTCTAAATTAGGATTTTCAAATAATGAAGCACCAGATTTTTAGTTTATTGAATATATGAAACAAAATTGTATTTACCAAACAAACAAACATGCATAATAAAACTGAAATAACAAATAACAAATAACAAATTTTAATCATTTTTATCGTAAACTTTTACCAAATAGTCCTAAATATGCACTTTAACACAAAAATCGTGGAAATATGCATTTATCTTAAAAAACCGTAAATTATGTACTTATGCATGCAAATATGCAATATGCAAAAATCCGAAGCCTATATACAGGGTGTACATAAAGTCAGGATCTATTTTTGTGAAGCACTTGGAAATTATATGGAATTCAATCATAAAATGATAAAGTGGTAACATTTATTAAATAATTAAGAGTAGGATTCGACGTGACGCCCATCAGTATCCCTGCACAGCTCAAATCGTTCCGCAGCATTTCTAAACACATTCTGGAGCATTTGCGGGGTTATGTTATCTGCAGCAGTTCGTATACGTAAGTTTTCAAGACTCGTAATCTTCGTCTGATAGACGTGCGATTTGATAAAGCCCCATGCAAAGAAATCTAAAGGGGTTAAATCTGGTGATCTCGCTGGCCAAGGTCTTTTGTTGCTTCCGCGTCCGATCCAGCGATTTGGAAAACGTCCATTTAGATAATCCTGAACAATTTTGGCATAGTGATAAGGAGCACCATCATGTTGATAGACGACGGTACTAACAATCCTATCCCCGTCGTCTATCAACATGATGGTGCTCCTTGTCACTATGCCAAAATTTTTCAGGATTATCTAAATGGACGTTTTCCAAATCGCTGGATCGGACGCGGAAGCAACAGACCTTGGCCAGCGAGATCACCAGATTTAACCCCTTTAGATTTCTTTGCATGGGGCTTTATCAAATCGCACGTCTATCAGACGAAGATTACGAGTCTTGAAAACTTACGTATACGAACTGCTGCAGATAACATAACCCCGCAAATGCTCCAGAATGTGTTTAGAAATGCTGCGGAACGATTTGAGCTGTGCAGGGATACTGATGGGCGTCACGTCGAATCCTACTCTTAATTATTTAATAAATGTTACCACTTTATCATTGAATTCCATATAATTTCCAAGTGCTTCACAAAAATAGATCCCGACTTTATGTACACCCTGTATAATCATTCGGGCACAGATGCAGCAATTACTGCAGCATTTCTATATAGAGAAAAGTCTATCATTTTGCAAAACATTGTCCCGTCCATACACCTTTTCAAGTAGAGGTATCCGAGCGGGTCGCGGCACCATTGAAGATATATGGATAGCCATCGGTTATGATAATCCGTTTTAAGCCTCTAAACCGTTCGATACGACGATATTCTACCATTCCCGAAAAATTCGTTCTCACGTCCATTCTGTTCCCGTAAAATCCAATCACACCGAATCGAGAAAACCGCAACTCGACCAACTTCAACTGAAAATAATTATAGTACCGACCAAACGTTAACTGACGCCAAACTACAACCACTAAATCGTCATCCTCCACTTCTACGTGGTCCTCCGTAAACTATTGATACTTATTATATTTGACATTTTGTGATTATATGATATTACGATATATATACGATACGATATTGCTTGGCAATTATTAGACTTCCGTGCGGCTCTTACTATAAAATATTTAAAAAACTTAAACAGATTCATGTTACTTTCGAAGCAACATAATTACAAATCAATTCCGTTTTACCATTAATGTTCGAGTGCATAGAAAAACTAAAAATAACGGAAGGTCAGTGCGTATTGTATACATTGCATTTCGGGCTCCACCCCTCCGATGACGTCACTCTACGACATGACGTCATTAGATTATGAATCTGGTGCTCCAGAAGGGCTGGCAGACCTACGAGGAGTGAAGGGGGCTGTCAGCTCCTTTGCGCTAGTGATGGATTGCCGTGCGTGCGCTGCAAGATCGAGATTCAAAAAGGAAGGGCATTCTCATCGGAGAAAAAGAAGTTTTAAAAAGAACGATAAAAAAAATCATGAAAAGCAAAAAAAGGGGAATCAAAGATAAAAGGGGGAAGAAATATCTTTTTTAATAGAAAATAGTCCGTAATGGAATATTATATATATATATATACAGGGTGTCCCATAAGTCCGGCATCATAGGAGAAATTCATATTTTTCTATTTCTACAAACCATAATTCATATTTTTCTCTTTCTACAGGCCATAATGTCTGTGAGCAAGGAAGACCGATTCCAGATAATTCTACTCATAGGAAATCGGGGTCTGAGAGAGGCCGCTGCTGAATTTAACAGACTGCATCCAGACCGCGAGCCAATAACACACAGTTGTGTTAGCAGACTTGTTGCAAAGTTTAAGGAAACAGGATCCATAGAAGATAAACCACGCAGTGGACCTTCAAGGAGGTCCACTGACGATGATACAGCGACTGCTATCCTGGCTCATTTTAACAGAAGTCCCAATAAGTCTCTTCGGCGATTGTCCGCCGAGACAAGTGTGTCGAAAAGTAGCATCCATCGCATTCTTCAGGCTCACAAATGGCATCCATATAAACTTCAGATCCTACAGAAATTAAGCGAAGATGATGATCCCGACCGGCGGATGGAATTTTGTGAATGGGCTACGGAACAATATGCTCGGGATGCCAATTTCTCGTCCACCATTCTGTTCAGTGACGAGGCTATTTTTTATGGAAATGGTGAGGTAAATCGACAGAACACCCGCTACTGGTCTCAAAACAACCCTCACTGGTATACCTCTTCAAAGGAACAAGGTGCATCTCGGTTGATGGTATGGTGTGGCATTTGGAAGGATCGCATCATACGCCCCCTCTTTTTCGATGAACATGTCACTGGAGGCACCTACCTACGTATGCTCAAGGAAGAAGCATTTCCCAGTGTCTTGAACGAAGAAGGAAATTTCCCAACATGGTTCCAGCAAGACGGCGCTCCTGCACATTACAGCACCCACGTAAGGGAATACCTGTACCAACAATTCCCTGGTCATTGGATAGGACGTCGAGGGCCTGTGGAATGGCCAGCTAGAAGCCCGGATCTCACGCCACTAGATTTTCATCTCTAGGGCTACTTCAAAGCGCTGGTATACGCAGAGAAAATTAGGAGTGTTGAACATTTGCGGCAGCGCATTATTGGGGCATGGAACACCATTACTCCTGACATTCACCGTGTGCTTGCTGACTGGGTATCACGTCTGAATTTGTGTACTGAAAACAATGGTGGACATATTGAGCACGTTCTGTAAATAAAAGCTTTTGTTTTGCCTTTTTTTATTATTTTTCTTATGATGCCGGACTTATGGAGATACAGTGGTGGGCACCGTTAACCAAAAAGTTAACTTCGATAACGATAATCCGTTAACCCCAATTTTTAACTCCGATAACGATAATCCGATAATTTTACTACAAAGTTAACGGAAGTTAACGATAACTATTTCTTTACTAACATTTAAAAAAATCAAGGAAAAAAGCTTTAAAACCCATAGAAAATGTTTATTTATGCAAAATCCAACAATAAATAGGTATTTAACTATTTTTATCAAGTTTTGCAACTTTTTTGCTTAATAACTTTTTTTTATTTTTAATAAAAAATGTACTGATTACATGTTTTGAAACCCTTGTAACCACTAACCATTAACTAAATTTTAATTTACCAGAGAATTATTATGGCGGGAACTGAAAGGTAAAATTAAATTTTAGGCACATTTATTAAAGACTATGACACAATGTGCTGGTTGCCCTTCAGAAAGACCAACTTCTCAAAGTTAGGCCCAACTGCCAGTCTTGACCTTTTGGGCCTCAGGATGTCCTTGCCGAGAGAGAAGAGCCGTTCCACTGCGGCAGAGGACGGAATTGGCAGACAAGTTATGGCGGTTTGAATTCATTCATTCGCGGAGCGGTGATCTTCCGTGAATGACTCCTCGCAGTTAACGTATTAACGGACTTTAACAGACTAAATATCGAGTTATCGGAAGTTAACTGTTCCGATAACGATAAATGGAAATTAACTTCCGTTAATAGTCCGTTAAAAAAGTTAACTTCGTTAATTAACTAACTGTTATCGGATTAACGCTTTAGTGCCCAACACTGTGGATATATACAGGGCGTCCCAAAAAAATGTATACACACTTTAACAGCTGATAGCTCAATTGATGTTTCTTTCTTTCCAAGTTAAACCCATTAGAATTAATAATGGCAGTCAGACTAAGCTTTGAACAAAGGAAATTCATTCTAAAATGCTACTGGAAGTGTGAAAACGCAGTTGAAGTGCAAAGACAGTTTAGGAGGGAGTTTCAAACAGATCCACCAACGCGACTTACCATCACTCGAATTAGAGATAAGTTTGAAGCCGATGGAACTGTTCAGAATGTCCACAAGAAGCGTTCCGGAAGTCCACGGACATCGACAAGCCCCACAAAGCAAGAAAGAGTACTGGAAACGTATCACCAAAGTCCAAGAAAATCTGTGCGGCAAGCGAGTCGTGAGGTAGGAATTTCAGAATCGTCTGTCCAACGCATTTTGAAGCGCTGTCAATGGAAAAGTTACATTCCAAGATTAGTCCATGCTATTAATGAAGATGATCCGGACCGAAGAGTGGAGTATTGCGAGTGGTACTTGGCACGATGTGGATGTGGATTGGACGAAGGGGTTTCGTAGAATACCCTCCGCGTTCACCAGACCTCACAGCACTAGACTTTTTTTTATGGGGATACGTAAAAGACAAAGTCTACGCTATAAAACCTGCAACAGTCGCTGAATTGAGAGCAGCCATTGAACGAGAATGCACACAAATACCAAACGAAATGTTTCGTGATGTTTGCGATTCCATTGCTTCGCGTTATCAGCAGTGCCTGGACCAGAACGGACGTCAGTTTGAAAACAGGCGTTGACAAAACAATTAAATAATGTCTGTAGATTCTATTACATTTTGAAAATGAAATGTATTTTAATAAACACTGCCTTTATAATTATTTAAAGTGTGTATACATTTTTTTGGGACGCCCTGTATATATATATATATATATATATATATATATATATATATATATATATATATATATATATATATCAGGAGGAAGTTAGTTACAAGGAAAAGAAGTACCTCAAAAGGCCTTGCGGCCCATACCGAGGAGGTACCAATGGCAACGGGTGCCAGGGAAAATTTTCTACACACTCAAATAGTGTGCAAAATTTGGTCTAACCTTTTCTTGAAATGATCCACAGAGGAACTGTTCACAACTTCTGAAGGTAACCTGTTCCACGTGTCACAGATCTTATAGGTAAAGTAATTCCCACACACATTAGTCCTAAACCGTTTCAAATCCAACTTCCAACCATTATTGCGAGTTGGGTTATCATTTAAACTAAACAATTTAGGGTGGATCGATTTTACATTTTTTTCGATTTCCATATTCTAATAGAGACAAAAACTTGCGCATGCATGAGAAAATAGCCTCTGCAAAATCTTAGCTTAATAGGTAATCATCTTCTGCCCCCGGCAGAGCGATGAAAATCATATTTTAGTAGTCAAAAACGTATTTTTCTTATAATTTTTAAAATATTTCAATATGCATCAAAATTATTCCTAATAACTATAAAGTCGATGAAAAAGACCTCATATGATCGTTTTTCCAAGCGCGTTGTCCTACGTTAATATCTTTTGCCCCCGACAACAACGTCAAATGTTGAAAAAATAGGTAATTTATATACATATTTTCAGATCGGCTCTTTGTCTTAAATAATGCATTTATATATTTCCCATAGCATTTATATCGTTGCTTAGGCATGAAATAACACACACGCAAAATTTTATGACTCTAGCCCTAGGCTAGGGTTTAAATGTCATCAGGTTCTGCCACTACAATAACATCAGGTATCATCAACTTTCTAGAGACTAACAATATTAGCACGGACGACATTGTGGCTATCGGCTGTGATGGTACCGCAGTGAACACGGGTCGAAAGGGTGGAGCCATTCGTATGATTGAAATGAAACTACAAAGACCAGTTCAGTGGATCATATGCCTATTACACGGTAATGAATTATCACTGCGACACCTCATTCAAGACTTGGACGGCAAAACAACTGAGCCAATGGGCTTTACTGGACCAGTTGGAAAACAACTGAACGACTGCGAAAAACTTCCAATTACAAAATTCGATGCCATTCCATTTCCCGACATTGACATAGATGATGCCGAGTTGAGCACTGACCAAAAATATTTGTTAGGCATCTACAGAGCAGTGTCGAGCGGTAGCTGATCTTCAGCTCTCGCGGCTCGAAATCCAGGTAAGATGGCGCATTCCAGGTGGCTGACAACAGCAAATAGATTTCTGCGCCTCTATGTTTCAACCAGTGAACCCTCCAGCACCTTCAACGAAACTGTGCGATTCATTATGACAGTTTACGCACCAATTTGGTTTAAGATAAAGAAAAACTCCAGTTTCACTGAGGGCGCAAAACATTTTTTCGAAATGATGCGTCTCTCTCAGACCATGCCTCAAAGATCTAAGACAATCGCCAACAAAGTCCTCCGTAGAAATTCTTTCTTTGCTCACCAGAAAATATTTTGATCTCCATGCTACATGCCGATGAGCAACACATAAGAGAATTGGGATGGAGAAGAATATTAAAAGCACGATCAAAACAATCACCAGCGGGGGTAAATTCGAGCCTTCGCCATGCCTGAGCTGCTCTACGATAGTCAAAACTATTACGAAATGATCAACTGGCAAACGGCTGAGGTGACCGAACCCCCCGTTACAAAAACAATACCTGATACCCGAATAAGAGAGTTTGTTGAGACGGGAGACCAGCCTGATGGACTGATCCCACTATTCCCTTTTCATACTCAAGCGGTCGAGAGACTCATCAAATTAGTAACCGAAGCCTCTGCCAGTGTAAGTGGAATAGAAGAGAGGGACGGATTCATCCGCTCCCGTCTTCACTCCCGAACAAAAATTCCACGATTTGATTCTAAGAAAGATTACCGTATGTAAATCGACATGCAGCCAAAGGAAGGGTGGTTGGGGCTGGATAGGGTGGAACTCGACGTAAAGCCACCTCCTCGTGGTGAGTTCTGGGTTGCTAATTTTATAAAATTAGCAAGCGAGGAGCTGTACTTAGTACTTATCGTACTTATAACATCGCATTAACGTAATTATAATCCACATTTAGACTTTTCTGGGGTACAGAAGATATTACTCTAGTCATAAAATTTTGCGTGTGTTATTTCAGGCCTAAGCAACGATATAAATGCTATGGGAAATATATAAATGCATTATTTAAGACAAAGAGCTGATCTGAAAATATGTATATAAATTACCTATTTTTTCAACATTTGACGTTGTTGCCGGGGGCAAAAGATATTAACGTAGGACAACGCGCTTGGAAAAACGATCATTTGAGGTCTCTTTCATCGACTTTATAGTTATTAGGAATAATTTTGAAGCATATTGAAATATTTTAAAAATTATAAGAAAAATGGTTTTGACTACTAAAATATGATTTTCATCGCTCTGCCGGGGGCAGAAGATGATTACCTATTAAGCTAAGATTTTGCAGAGGCTATTTTCTCATGCATGCGCAAGTTTTTGTCTCTATTAGAATATGGAAATCGAAAAAAATGTAAAATCGATCCACCCTACAGTAAACATGCTTCTAAAATCGACATTGTTCAACCCGCGTAAGAGCTTGAAAACCTCGATGAGTTGACCGCGCAGCCTCCGAGTTTCCAGCGAAAACAAGTCCAGAGCGCATAAGCGTCGATTGTAGCCCATATGCTTAACGGAAGGGATTAACTTTGTGGCCCTCGCCTGCACTCTCTCCAGCCTCTCAATATCTTTCCTGAGGGTGGGCGACCAGACTTGCACAGCATACTCCAGGTGCGGCCGAACCAGGAAATTGTACAGAGAGAGAGCACAATCTCCTTGTTCCGAAACTGAAATTGCCTCCTGATATAATCCAACAGCTTCTGGGCTTTCTTTTCCACCTCTACGCACTGTTTAGTAAACTTAAGGTCGCTGCTAATTAGCACACCCAAGTCCTTTTCCAAATCAGTCGCCTCGATATTACTCCCCAACATCGAGTAGTCCGAATTGGGATTGGTGTAGCCAATGTGCATCACCTTGCATTTACCCAAGTTAAACGGCATTTGCCATTTTTCGGACCACTCTCCTATCCTACCTAGGTCCGCACGCAGTTGCTCGATCGCTTCGGGCGTCCCAACATTGGCCCCAAGCTTGGTGTCATCAGCGAATTTGGCGATCCGACTGACGATGCCACCGTCGATATCATTTATGTAAATGATAAACAACAGTGGCCCCAAAACGGAACCCTGAGGAACCCCACTAGTGACCGAGGCCCAACCCGAACTACCCCTTTAATTACAACCCTCTGCCGCCTATTCTTCAGCCAGTTTTCAATCCACCTACCTACTTCCCCACCGATACCCAGCGCGCGCACTTTCGCCATTAGCCGGCGGTGAGGTACCTTATCAAAGGCTTTCTGAAAGTCGAGATAAAGTATATCAATCGCCCCTCTTATCATACTCACCAACATGACGTGGAAAAACTCGAGCAAGTTGGTGAGACGACCTATGCCGTCTAAACCCATGTTCGGAGTCCCCAAGCAACTTGTAAGAATCCAAATGGTCAACGATCCTATCCGCTATTATCCCCTGTAATAATTTACCTACAACTGAAGAGACTAATGGGATGATAGTTCCCTGGACTTTCGTGATCCCCTTTCTTAAAGATAGGGGTCATGTTGGCTTCCCTCCAGTCACAAGGCACCTGGCCCGTCTCCAACAATTTGTTGAAGACTGAAGCCAAGTGGGGAGCCACCTGGTCGCGTACCTCCCGCAACACTCTGGGGAGGAACTGATCTTGCCCACGAGCATTGAATGCGCTCAGTTTGTCTATTCTATCGGCAACGACTGTCGCGGTACATTGAACACTATCCAGGCCAGCACCTTCGTGCCTGACGCCTGGTTCGGGGATGAAACGGGTGTCCTCCCTGGTGAACATTCCCGCAAAGTACTCATTAAGCACATTAGTGATGTCCGGGTCGGAGGTCCGCAGAACGCAGCTTCGGTCCTTTAACAGACCTATCATGCTTCTAATGCGCTTTCTACTATTAACATAACTGAAGAACTCCTTAGAGTTCCCCTTGCAGAGGCTTGCCACCCCGTAGTTCTTCGTTACGTTTCGCTAGCTTAACCTTCGCCTTCACTTCCCTACACAGGCGGACATACGCTTCAGTGTTCTCATGGGAACGATTGGTCTTCGCCCTCCTATACGCTACTTTCCTATTTCGGATAGCCGAAACGATGTCACGACTGAACCAGTTAGGCTGCGTTGAAGCAGGGGTGACCGGTTTTGAGGGTATAGCAGCAGACTGCAGCACCATAAACTCGTCCCGGAATGCACTCCACTCCCTCAACATCGCCGCCGACCTCTAACCCAATCTCACTTACCCTATCCCGGAGGCTAACAAAGCCCGCCCGCCGTAGATCGAGCTTATTGCCTCTCGAGTTACTACGCTTCACCCGAGGGACGCACACACGGAACCTAATCAGACCGTGATCACTCCCGCCCAACGATTCGTCAACGGTGAGGCCAGTGACGAGGTTGTCTTCGGTCGTGAATACTAAGTCTAGAACGCTTTCGCCTCGTGTAGGCTCATTGACCCACTGAGTGAGGAAGTTCTCATCAGCAAAGTCAACTAGCCTCCTCCCTTCAGCATCAGCAGTCCTGTCTTCCCACTTTATGCCGCGACAGTTGAAGTCTCCTAAAACTACACACACCCTATCCCCTAGCAGGCTACGGAGTTCGGTGTACAGGGCTGTATCCTCCTCGAGGAGGAGATGCGGAGGTCTGTACACCAAGATTAACCTATAGTTCGTCCCTCCCACGTTCAGATCGACGCCAAGCAGCTCCCGTTCCGACCGGAACTGGCAGTCAACCGGACTCAACGTGTCCCTGACGTATATTAGTACCCCCCCCCCCTCCCCACGGGTGCGGTCTTTGCGAAACATTCTATACCCGGGAATTTCGAACTCCCCAACGTAGTCCCTACGATCAGTATGAATCCAGGACTCGGTGATAGCAACGATATCCTGGTATTCTGATGCTAAGAGCGCCCGTAGCTCGCAAAACTTATTCCTAATCGACCTAGCATTAAAAAGCATTGCACGGAGGGAGCCTTCCCTATTCTGACCGCCCCCTAGCACGACCCGTTTCCCGAACAGCCAGGGCTGTCGGGAGTTGAAGAGCCCTCCTACCAACGAGGGGCAACTTCCGCAGGAGCCTGAGCCCCCTCCAACGTGGAAGGAGGGTCACCCACCTGTACCTGGACGCACCCTTCAGTTGAAGGTACGTCCGCCACCGGCTCATCATCATCCCCGGTGGGGGCCCGTCATCTCCCCGGGCTCGACCTCACCATTCTGTATAGGTGCCGGTCGAGCAGCGCGCCTAGCACACCTTTACCCTTGTTATTGAGGTGGACACCATCCCTCTGGTAAAGGTCCCACCTACCCGAAAATGCGTCGAAGGGTCAATAAACCTCACGCCCAGCGGGACGCACAAGTCTTGCACCCTCTCGTTGATGCCAATGACCTTACTGAGCGCGTGGTCACTGGCATTCATCGCGGTAAAATACCCATCAACATTCCCCTGTCTGTCTTCAGTTTTAGATCATCCGCAAGAGACATGATCTCGGTGATGATCCCTTCTGAAGACCTACCCTACCGCCTTTGAGGAACAGGTCGTTGCCACCAGCGTGGACAACGATCGCAGTCCTCCGACTAGCCACGCGCAGCTTCTCTACCTCCTTCCTTAAGTGCGCCGTTCCCCGCCCAGGTAAGCACCTTACCTTCCTCCCGTCCGGTTTGCAGAAGCAAAGTACTTCTCCTGGCCCCTGATCTGCGAGTCCCCAATCAAAACGGTGTCTTCCTCCTTCGAGCACAGGAGACTAAAGCGGTTGGAGGTCCTGACAGGGGCAACTGGGGTCTCAGGCTTCGGCTTCGCAGCCTTCTTGCCCGAGACCTTTCGATACCCGTCGCCACCCATAGACGCACTTACACCACCCGACCCACCCCGACCGGCAGCTACATCCTTCGGTTTCTTTGGGCCATCAGTAGGCCCCTTCCCACCCTTTTTCTTTATCGGCCCCTTCTTTACGCCCTCCACCTTGCGCCGCGGTTCCGTGCATTCCACGTGGGTCGCTGGCGATTCCTGACACTGATTTTGTACCCTGGCCCCGGTTGCACCTCTACCCTTTCTCCGCGGTCCCGAGCTCTGTC
This sequence comes from Bathynomus jamesi, assembly GCA_023014485.1. NCBI lineage: Eukaryota > Metazoa > Arthropoda > Malacostraca > Isopoda > Cirolanidae > Bathynomus > Bathynomus jamesi. The sequence goes on along the minus strand of JAJOZX010002959.1, from coordinate 194,763 downwards.
CAGTCCATCGCTGGACCGCCTTTCCATGGCAGCTATCCTATCAATGAGCTCCGGGTGGAGGGCGCAGCCGCGTCAGTGACCGCCGCACCTCCAACAGCCGTCTGGACGACTCGAGCCGCCGGACCCTCTCCTCTAGCTTCTCGTAAAACCGCATGAGTTCGCAAAAGCGGCACATGCTGGAGTGGTTGATCTTCTCGAAGCAGGCTTCTTTGAAGTTCGTCACCCACTGGTTTACTTCACACCTCGCACATTCAGCCTTCAGTTTCTGCGGTCCAGTCATTGTAATTTTTTTTCGAACTCTGAATACACTGAATAAGAAAGCGTTCTAGCAATGAAAACTATCAAAAACGTTTGACCAGTATATAAAAAAGGAGGGGGGGGGTGAATTCTTCCCGCGCGTAGACGCATCCACCTATTTGCAAGTGACGTTCATCCCATCCAGAAGACTACACCTCTCGCTGCTGCCGCACCGACCAAGGGTCTCCCCAGGGCCGGACAGTCCCAAACGTGTCGCAGCTACCAACTGACAAACACTCGCGACGCAGGCGTCACGGATTTCCCGCCAGGAGCGACAGCGAGATGCAGCCCCTTACTAAGTCTTACTAGTCACTCACAAGCGGCCAGACTCTTAGAATCCAGTGTTCAAGGGATATCCCACCAGACCCAGAGGCTACGCCCGAGAGTTTACGCTGGCCTGGCAGCCAGCTGGGCAGTAAAGCTCTCTCACCTAAGAGCAGTACAGCCAAGCACCATCAATTGGTCACCAAAGAACGGTCGCAGGGGGCTGGTCAGGCCATTACGCGTTAGGAATGGGCTTAACGGGGCACTAGCCACACTCCATTCATCGCGCCCCTACACCTGGGACCCCTCCATTCCAGTCTCTCTCAACCTACGAGCGTTAAATGGTGTTATTTATAGAGGTTCCAAAGCCTCTCCTCCCACGCATGAGGTAGCACTAGGGTCCTAATAGTAAAAGAAGAGAAAAAGACTTAATACTAAAAGAAGTTTTTTTTTTTTTTTGCAGTCAGAGAACATCCTTAACTTAAGGTAAAAGGACAGAGTAGGGATAGGATGGGGTCCTAGTAACCCATGGGACAGGATTGTACAACAGACTTCAACCGCCCTCCCGAAAGAGAGAACCTAAAGGAACTGGCATCCAATTTCTCTAGAATCCAGAATCCCACGACTCGGGACCGGAGGGCTGTCACACCCCAAATATAAAGTTTACAACACCCAGAAGGAATGTGCATAACCTTTATACCCCCTGCGGAGAGAGAGAGAGAGAGAGAGAGAGAGAGAGAGAGAGAGGAGAGAGACAAGCTTGACCTTCGTGAAATGAGGAATCATCGCACGGAACATTTGAAAGGTTGAAAGGTGTGTGTGTGGTGTGTGTGTGTGTGTGTGTGTGTGTGTGTGTGTGACCAAGGACGATGTAACGAAGAATATTAGTACTATTAGCGCAAGAACGTCACTGATGTATTCGCGACAAACGAGTCTAAACAAATGATATTGCTTCTATCTCTCCACTTCAACAATCTCTCTAAATAAAACCGGCATGGAAGCAGCGTTTATAGATTCGTTACTTTAAAGAACGTGCGACATTACAACAACAACAACGAAGCAAAAAGCTTTTCTGCAGCCATTTTTACTCATATACTAAACGGTACCGTATACCGAGCTTAATTCATTTGTAAGAGCGCCATCTACAAGAATTTGCAATCAGCTTCGATAACGGGTAAAAATGGTGGAGAGATGTTTTTCAAACATTTGAAGCGATCGTAGGAAAAAAGGCTTTTAATCGCCGACGACCATCAACTTAACGCCATAACAGCCTATCTCGGCATAAACTAATGCATACTAATAGGGAAGCAAATGCGAAAGAAATGACTCGCTAAAAAAGCATTACACCCAATTTATTGATAACAAAAAGCAAATGACCACCGCAACGATCACAATGACAACAACGAAGCACAATGACAGCATCAGCGATGACTATGACGACAACAACGAAAAAATGACAACGCTGTTTACAACAACAACGAGACGACAATGACAGGACAACGACGAAAATTACATTAATTCCTAAAACTGACAACAACGACTTCGACAAGACCAACGACTAAAAGGACGACAATCCTCATTGAAAAATGAAATTTATATTGCAATCCCTTTTTATTTATTGGTTTACAGAATCGACCATCAAAAAATTTTAAAAAGAAAAAATTTCCAGACTTGTATTTTTGCCATCAACATAAAATACTGCTGGAAAATGAAATAAAAATCCCCTAATAACAATGGCATTGTCAATAAAATTTGGAAAATTAATATAAAATTTACCAGCTACATTTTCCATATATATATATATATATATATATATATATATATATATATATATATAAGCAAACAACCACAGGGAAAAGGAAAAAAGAAACACGAAATCCGAGCGCTTTCGTGATATATTCACATCTTCAAGGAACAACAAGTGAATATATCACGAAAGCGCTCGGATTTCGTGTTTCTTTTTTCCTTTTCCCTGTGGTTGTTTGCTTATTAATAAGATCACGTGTTATTATGTGATTTTACTGCATATATATATATATATATATATATATATATATAATATATAGGGTGGCGCAAAAGTCGCGCATCATAGAAATTTTCAGTGTTGATTATAATATATTTTTTTTCTTTTAGGTAGGGGATGGCTGCGAAATTAACAACAGACGAGAGGGTGAGCTTGGTTTTAATATATGAATCGATGAATCGGTACAGAATTTAAATTCTGTACCGATTCATTGATTTGTAGTACCTGTATTTCATGCATTAAAACCAAGCTCACGCTCCCTTCTATTGTTAATTTAGCAGCCATCCCCTACCTAAAAGAAAATATTATATTATTATCATTATAATATTATAATATATTATAATCAACACTGAAAATTCCTATGATGCGCGACTTTTGCGCCACCATATATATATATATATATATATATATATATATATATATATATATATATATATATATATATATATACAGTGCGTTCGAAAAGTCTCTCCGCAGTCAACGTGCTACAGCCAGTATATGCGCACTAAGCCTGTTTAACAACAAGTATAGACGAGTTGCTCTGTGGCTGCAAAATGGTGGAAAACCCTTTCAACACATGCTGTAAAATCAAAAGGTTATGTAATAAAATCACTAAATCATGGTTGAATGAAAACATTGTAGTTTTTCAATTTCCTATGCGTTTAACATAGCACTGCGGAGAGACTTTTCGAACGCACTGTGTGTGTGGTTGTGTGTGTGTGTGTGTGTGTGTGTGTGTTACTAGAAAGAAATCCAAACGAAACTAGAATTGCAATTTTTATCAATTACTGGGAAAAATCAAAATCTGAAGTAATTGTTCTTATACTTTTCAATATTTTTTTCACACACACACACACACTTCTTATTCTTCTCCCCTTACCGCCCATTCCTTTAAGCCAATTATGAAAAGCTCCTTCCCACTACAATTGATTCCTTTCTTTGCAAAAGACGCTCAACAAAGGAGATTCCGGAGAGCAAAAAAGGCAGAAATATTTCACTCCTGGAACCGAGAGCAAATAATGAAAAGAAATAATCCAGGTGAATCCTATGAATAAAACGCACGACAAAGCGGCAAAAATCACTCCTTTTTTAAAAGAAGATATTAATGCCGAGGTTAGATTAAAGAATAATTTATAATCGAACGGATAATTAACGCCAATTACGGTATATGGTTAGACTATGAAATAATTAAATGTTGTATACCGTATCGCGATGAGAGCGAGTTGCGCGACGGGTTTTTAAGATAATCTTAAAAGGATATTATCTTCTTAATGACCTAATCAATTCGGCTTCCATTCCTACAAAGGGGTTTCGGGAGAAACGGCAATACGAGCACCAAAATCTCATTCTATCGCTTATTGTCTACATACCAAGATTAACTACACATTCATACGTACACGTACTGATTATAGGAACACACCTTCTAAAAATCCTTATAAACCGTACATATCAAACGGATATGCGTAAATGACGTAAGTGATTTAAGTTATCTTATTTTTACGTGCGTTAAGGGACCGCACTCGGGAATTAGTGTTTAACACTTAAGGTGTTTGAACTTAATTACCTTATTATATTGTTAAAAAAACATTTTTTTGCCAAATACTCGCATCGTGTAGGCTCAAAATATAAATATATTGAAGGAATGAAGGCACCATAAAAAATTAATTTATTGGAAACACAAATTTTCGTCCTAATCTAAAGTCTTCATCAACCGCGAATATTCACTTACACACAGACTACGAGCGAACTAATAACATATATGCTAAACAAATAAACATAAATAGAGGCCGGGAAAGTAAAGCAATCTATCCGAAACGAAGGGAACGCGCAAAACACGGTTAGAATGGCGAATGCTACGAGGCACCATTAACGAAACGATATATATTCTAAGCAGAAGACAATTAAACGTCGTGAGAAGTGGATAAAACTAAATAGAAAGGCGCGCACATATAACGTCTGGAAGCAGGAAATTGGTAAATGGCTGCTGACGGATCAATTTCGCTGTCTGAAGTCGCGAAAAAAAGGAAACGAAAAGGTTGAAATATCCATTCTTACCGCGTCGATGAGAAACCTTTCACAATGTCAACTCTTACCTGAAAAGAAAAATTCAAACTTACTCTATTGAAACATTATTAAAAACCTTAACTATTATTATTATTATTATTATTATTATTATTTATAATAATAGATATATTGTTGGTACTTACGAAAATATTGTCACATTCCTAAACTAATTACCGATAAAAAGCACCAAAGATACACACATATACAGTATATGGACGAAACGTTAGCGTAAAAGGAAAAGTAAGGAAAATAATTAAGGAGAACGAAGAAAACTTAATATTTATACATCAATAAACCACGACCCTTTAAACTACCTGCCACACAAACATAATAATAATAATTAATAGTAAAATAAATAATAATAAAAATAATAATAATACTCTTTCAAAACTCATAAATTAAGTACACACCCATTTAATGGGGTGTATAAAACCAGTGACATTAATTATAAATGGGTACTTAACGTGTAGTCTGCATATTTTATACATCAATAAATTATCTGCAAATGTTGCAGTGAAGGCTTTAACACACTTTAACAAATGAGTGAATAATTCTAATTCGATTAAGGGAAAATTATTAAATGCACAAGAAACTGTTATTTATACACACACACACACACACATTACAATTTACTCCTAATTAAGCCCTACTGAAACATAATTAAAACACATTTTTCTTTCCTACACCTCATATATATATATATATATATATATTATTATATATATATATATATATATATATATATATATATATATCAGTGGCGATTTCTTAATGAATGCAACGCATGCAATGCATGCGCGTTAAATATGTTCTCTTTTCAGATGTAAGTAAGGATTATAATTGACAAAAATAATTTTCAGAAACTAAAAATAGGCTAAGGCTTCAATCACGCATGTACTGGCTATTGGGCGGTGTAAGCAAAATTATGTCTTATTTCATTAGACAATTAAGAACATTTTTCTGTACACAGATCGAAATACTTGTAGCTAAAGCATTCACTAATTCAGTCTGGGTACAGAAAAATGTTCTTAATTGTCTAGTGAAATAAGACATGATTTTGTTTACACCGCCTTGCCTTGGGCAATTTTTTAAGGAGACTTCTCACTATCCATAAGATATATTTTTTGAGCCTCATAGCTAAATTCAAAAGGCATATGTTTTAAAATATGCTTAGAAAATTTACTTAATATTTTTACTAAAAATAATTAAAAAGCTTTGTTCTGATTTTTTTTTAATTAATGAAAATAATACGGCATGCATTCAGTTTTATAGGCATTCAAATTCTGTTAGTCGTGGATACGACGATTTAAACAATTTACATACTGCAATTTCTCGCCATGAAAAATCTCTTGCTCACATAATGCATTTGTTGATCTTAAAACATTTGGAAAGTCAGAAAGAATTGATTTAATACTCGACAAGCAGAAATCAGTTGCCATTTCCAGACATAACGAAGAAGTTAATAAGAATCGAGAAATTTTGAAACGTTTGATTAGGATAACATGTTTTTTAGGTATGCAAGAATTAGCATTTCGCGGTCACAATGAAGAAGAAAACGCTGACAATAGGGTAACTATATTGAATTGGTATTTTGTATGGGAGAATTCGATGAAAAGCTTCAAAACCATTTAAAAACTGCGACTGTTTTTAAGGGAACATCATCTGCTATTCAGAATGACATAATTCAATCTATTAGTGCAGTTATGTTAGAACAAATAAAACGTGAGCTTATCGACTGCATGTATGTGGCGATTTTATTAGATGAAACATCTGATGTCAGCTGTTTTTCTCAACTCTCTACTGTTGTTCGTTATGTTAATAAACATGGAGAGATTTGTGAACGATTTATAAAATTCAATGACGTCAGCAATGATAGAAGTGCAGGAGCGATTTCTGATTTATCTATAAGGCAACTAGGTGAACTGGGCTGTTTGAAAAAATTAGTTGCTCAAACCTACGACGGTGCTGCTGTTATGGGGAGCGATCTTAATGGAGTACAAACAAAGATTAGAGAAACTGTACCAGAGGCTATTTTTCTTCACTGCTACGCCCATAAACTTAACCTTGTTTTATCCCAAGCTGTCGCTGAAATTTCCGAATGTAATAATTTTTTTTCAGTATTAGGAAGTTTGTCATCATTTTTCAGCAGTTCAACTAAGCGAACTTCAATGCTTGACAAAGTTGTTGGAAAGCGTTTCCCTAAACTGGCTCCAACGCGGTGGAACTATTCATCTCGTCTAGTGAAAGAGTTAAGGAAAATAAAGAAGATATAATAGATCTTTTAAAAAGCATTCTTGAAAACCCAAAGAAATTTGATGAAAAAACAAAAATAGTGCACGCGGATTGCTTGCTGGTATCGATACTTTCGATTTTAATTTTTTATTAGAAGTATTTTCTTCAATTTTTCCTTTTACTGAATATCTATTTAATGTGCTGCAAACAAAATCTATGGATATTGTGTATAGCTCAATCACCGTTGAAAGCACTATGAAAAAATCAAACAAATAAGGGATACAAATTTGCAGATATGTGGGACTTGATAACAGAAAGATGTGGTGAACCTGTATGTAAAAGGAAACAGAGTCTTTCTCCACAAGAGAAGTATAGTCAACTATTTCATGAAATATTCGATAATATACTTCTTCAAATGAAAGAGCGTTTCAGTTCAATGGAAAAATTGGAATTCATTGAGCTTTTAGATTGCAAAAAATTTGAGTTCTATGATGTTACTTTCCCAGAGAGAGCTTTTGAATCTTTGAAAAGAAGCTACAATTCATTTTTTGAGTTTCCTCGTCTCCGTTCTGAATTGTGTGTTTTATATTCGCACAAATCTTTTGCCAAAAAGAATGTTGCTGAGCTCCTAAAATATCTACTGGAAAGCGAAATGCACAAAGGTCTTAAGGAAATATATAAATTGACGAATTTGATTCTAACTATACCAATATCGACAGCAAGTGTTGAGCGATCATTTTCTGCGCTTAAAAGAATTAAAAGTTATTTACGGAGTTCCCAAAGTGAAGAAAGGCTATCTAATCTTGCCTTAATTTCAATTGAAAAAAATTTCCTCAAGAAGCTTATGGAGAATCGAAAGTACTTTTACAATTTGGTCATCGAAGAATTTTGCAGGAAAACTAGGAGAGCAGAATTTCAATTCAAATAATGCTTCACAATTATTTAAGGTAAATTTTAAATTTGTATCTTTTTCTTTAGATCAATTCGGTAACTACTATATATAAATATGTCTAATTTTTTGTTCGCATATTTAAGCCTAACATTAAATGAACTTTCCTTCAAAGAGGTCCCCAAAAGTTTGTAAAACACCTTTAATTTGCTAAGTTCTATGTAAACAATATGCAAAGTTTGGGCAAGAGGGTTAGGCGGATGTTTTTCTTCCATTCCATAACATTGCATGCCTGAACAAAAATGTCACGAGTCGCCACTGATATATATATATATATATATATATATATATATTCCATTTTAATATAGAGGCAATAAAAATGTTTGAAATTAAATCCTTTTTTTCCGGTTGGTTGTTTTTTGTTCGCAGCATTTCCGGATTTGTCTTTCCAGATAAAAGGTAAATCTAAATAAAGTACAGAACGAAAATTCACTTCCACATCGACATCGGACTCCGACGAACCAGTGTTTGAATTCGACGTGCCCGAAAAAAAAAATCCATAATTCCATAAAGCTCATTCGTGAGAGAGAGAGAGAGTTACAAGGAGTTACAAGGAAAAAAAGTATCTCAAAAGGCCTTGTGGCCCATACCGAGGAGGTACTAATGGCAACGGGTGCCACGGAAAATTTTCTACACACTCAAATAGTGTGCAACATTTGGTCTAACCTTTTCTTGAAATGATCCAAGAGGAACTGTTCACAACTTCTGAAGGTAAACTGTTCCACGTGTGACAGATCTTATACGTAAAGTAATTCACACACACACTAGTCCTAAACCGTTTCAAACCCAACTTCCAACCATTGTTGCGAGTTGGGTTATCATTTAAACTAAACATGATTCTAAAGTCGACATCGTTGAACCCGCGTAAGAGCTTGAAAACCTCGATCAGTTGACCGCGCAGCCTCCGAGTTTCCAGCGAAAACAAGTTCAGGGCGCGTAAACGTCGATTGTAGCCCATATGCTTAACGGAAGGGATTAACTTTGTGGCCCTCGCCTGCACTCGCTCCAGCCTCTCAATATCTTTCCTAAGGGTGGGCGACCAGAACTGCACAGCATACTCCAGGTGCGGCCGAACCAGGGAATTGTACAGAGAGAGCACAATCTCCTTGTTCCGAAACTGAAATTGCCTCCTAATATAACCCAACAGGTTCTGAGCTTTCTTTTCCACCTCTACCCACTGTTTCGTAAACTTAAGGTCGCTGCTAATTAGCACACTCAAGTCCTTTTCCAAATCAGTCGCCTCGATATTACTCCCCAACATCGAGTAGTCCGACTTGGGATTGGCGTGGCCAATGTGCATCACCTTTTGCATTTACCCAAGTTAAACGACATTTGCCATTTTTCGGACCACTCTCCTATCCTACCTAGGTCGCACGCAGTTGCTCGATCGTTTCGGGCGTCCCAACATTGGCCCCAAGCTTCGTGTCATTAGCGAATTTGTCGATCCGACTGACGATGCCAGCGTCCATATCATTTATGTAAATGATAAACAACAGTGGCCCCAAAACGGAACCCTGAGGAACCCCGCTAGTGACCGAGGCCCAACCCGAGAGAGAGAGAGAGAGAGAGAGAGAGAGAGAGAGAGAGAGAGAGAGAGAGAGAGAGAGAGAGAGAATTTTTCACCTGCACCGATCTAAATGTTATTAGACTTTTAAATTTAAAGGTTTTTATTGCCCTTTTTCTTTACGGCATTGTTTCGTTATTCGCAGAGAGAAGTTTAGGGGCAAATACCAGAGTGAGATGGTGTAGGAGGGAAAAGTTTTTTAAATGTTACTATGTTTCTGTTGGGTTTAATTAGGAATATATTGTATTTTACTCAAAAGAATTAAGATGTGTATATATATATATAGTGATTAGCGTCGCTGACTACGAAAACATCGGCCCCGGGATCGAGACCCGGTGACAGCAGGTGGCGCGCAGCAAAACCCAGCTGTCATCCTTCCACACAATAAAAGAAATTGGTTGGTAGATAAATGGGTACCCTGGCTAGCCTAGTTGTTAAGACGCTGGGCTGCTGGTGGCGCGTGGTTCGGATTCCACGTTGAACTGTAGGTCTAAGGTAGAGTGATAAGCTTTACCTTCGTCAGAATGAACAAATCTGGCGGAAGCAAAACCAAGGTTATATAGTTATACTGTATATTATTTATATATATATATATATATATACAGGGTGGGCGGAAAGTAGCTCCCTATTTTGGATTGGTAAAAAAATGCGTATATTATCCATTTATTTCAGAAGAAATAATATGAAAAGGTAGGCATACATGGTAGGTTTTCTCTAAAATTCAATGTGGGCTCCAACTCTTTCCACCAGCTTCTGGAGCCGCCCAGGAATGGCGTCCACTGACTTTAGCAGGAACTCCGGCGGGATGGAGGACATGACTTCCCGAATTCGGTCCTCCAGTTCTTCCAATGTCCTCGGTTTGGTGCGGTAGACTTCTTCCTTTACCCACCCCCAAAGAAAGAAGTCGCACGGTGTCAAGTCGGGGCTCCTGGCTGGCCATTGATGTGGACCACGACGACCCATCCAACGCCCAGGGAAGTGGGCATCCAGCCACTCACGGACAACAAGAGCGAAGTGCGGAGGGGCGCCATCTTGCATAAATATCAGATCGTCGATGTTCTCCCATGTGCTGACAACCGGCCAGACCTCGTTTCGCAACATAGCAAGGTACCGCTCAGCACTTCGCTCTTGTTGTCCGTGAGTGGCTGGATGCCCACTTCCCTGGGCGTTGGATGGGTCGTCGTGGTCCACATCAATGGCCAGCCAGGAGCCCCGACTTGACACCGTGCGACTTCTTTCTTTGGGGGTGGGTAAAGGAAGAAGTCTACCGCACCAAACCGAGGACATTGGAAGAACTGGAGGACCGAATTCGGGAAGTCATGTCCTCCATCCCGCCGGAGTTCCTGCTAAAGTCAGTGGACGCCATTCCTGGGCGGCTCCAGAAGCTGGTGGAAAGAGTTGGAGCCCACATTGAATTTTAGAGAAAACCTACCATGTATGCCTACCTTTTCATATTATTTCTTCTGAAATAAATGGATAATATACGTATTTTTTTACCAATCCAAAATAGGGAGCTACTTTCCGCCCACCCTGTATATATATATATATATATATATATTGTTATTGTTATGTATGGGAATAATGTAATAAGGTTAATGAATTACTGGCTATAAATTAATCCACAAACAAAACTTATCATGCAAACAGAATCAATTTGTATGTATAAATACAAATCTGAAAGCGAAGCTCAAAGAATTAATTGTTCTTCATCATGAAACAAAGCTAACAAGCCAAAATGACGCTGGACATTTTTGTATTGAAGTCCGTTTCGGATGTAAACGAAACAATTTGAAAATCCTTAAGTACATGAAATTAAAAACATATGCCTATTAAATACTCACGTAATTTAGGAAAAAAAGACATGAATTTAATTGTCTATTTAATTCTGAATAAGTTCGGATAAAAATACCATATATAGGTTACCCAAAAACTAGGAAAGTAACTAATGTAAAAATTGCATTCAAATACAAACATAGCCATGAGGATTCGACCTTGTCGTGGAGGCGTTCGAAAAATAGAACGCCGAATCGAAATCATTCTTTTGTATAAAACGGGAAAACTCCGTTAGAATTCTTACATTATTAACAAGTTTAATGGCATGTTAAAATTACACCTTCTGAAAGGTTAATAATTCTTAAAAATAAGATGAATTAAAACGAGAATCCTATTTGGGTATGCAAGTAAATCTTACGCCTGACAGCCTCGCGCAGCAACAGGGGTCATAGGCCGAAAAAAGACTGTCATATATAAAAGTGAAATCGTATTAAAACAGAGAAAGAGAATGAAATTTATATTAAGTTACTCTTTACCTATTGCCGAATAACGTAGAATAAAATTGTTAGTCAAAAATGGGATTAATGTCTTCTTCAAAATGTAAAACGCGAAGCATGAGCCAAATGAGAAAAAGGAGAGAATCAGTGCTTCTCAAGGCGTGAACGAATGTTCTCCCACAAAATCTGTGCTGAAATTTAAGTGGGAAAATTACATTTATTTCTGCTTTTAAGAACAAAAAACGAGTTCCTAGTGGAAATTTGCTCAAGTATATAAAAATACACATTGTGCCATACGGGAGAATTCAAATCGTGTGTGGCACATAGAAGCGAAATTGTTCTTCTAGTTTCGAGTAAATTACTGGCAGAGCTGAAATAGTATTTCCTCAAAAATTTAACGGAAGAAAACGGACACACTCCGTACATTCTATTCGTGTCTGTAAATACTCGAAAATAGTGTATCCTACATTCTCCGCTTAGAAAACGGGCTGAGTTCCGTGCATTCGGTAAAAATATAAACAACAAAAGTTCGAGAGAATAATTACTACGACCAAAAAAGGAAGTAGGTAAACACTGTAACTAAGGTACGCATTAAACATTATAATTGAAATGGTCAAATAACCAGATAGAATTCGAATAACTCTATGTAAATGTATTTTGTACCTAGCTAATACGGTAAAAAGGCCGGGTAGAGAAACAGCTGTTACTCTAAAGATAATTTAATCAAAATTGTAGTATGTATGCGTTCATTCATTTTTTAATGGCCTTGCGTATTACAATACGGCTGTATTAAGTTAGATTACTACTAGCTGTAAGTTAAACTTGTGCAACAGTAAGATTTAAATTGCTTGTGCATTTTACTTAATTGTCATTCTTCGACAAATTTTCATTAGTGTCAAGATCTCATTTTTGCATTGTAATTGGTTTAGAAAGTCTGAGATGAATATATTATTTTTGTAAAAGGTTTTTCAATTATTCCTCTACACGGATTGACAGAGAAATAAAAATATATAACCTTGGGTTAAATTTATATATAGTGGTTTAAAGGAAAAGGGGCTAAAATAAAAGTATAAATCATACAGTGAATGTAAAAAATAAAACCACGTATTATAACAAAAAAAATATTAAATTTTTTATATATAGGGTGAACCAAATGTAGGTGGACAGTAAATGATAACGTTTATTTTGAGAATACATATTTAATTTTTTTGTATACTATAATACAAAATAAAATTTAAATAAATTTAGTTATAATATTTAATATAATATAACACAAACACCATAGTTATAATGAACACCATAGTTATAATATAATATAACACAAACCGTATTCAACCTACTGTCCACCTACTTTTGGTTCACCGTGTATATATAGAGGGTGTCCGAGAATTATCTGTACAATTTTTGGCTGTTATTAAAAGTCAACCATGAAGTGTAGAAATTCCAGTGTTGTCCCATTTTACAGAAAATCTCATTAAGTTTTTTCTGATACCACGTTTAGACAAGTTTTTTAGAAATGTACGCGGGTGACAGACATTGATGATTTAAAAGCAAGAATCACAGCTGCTATTGAGCGAATTGATGTGGATATGCTGCAGCGTACATGGCAACATTTGGAGTATCGATTGGATGTTTTGCGAATCACTAATGGTGCACATATCGAATGTTTGTAACAACGCTACTTTAATAAAAGAAACTTTTGAAAATACAGATTCTAAATAATCTTGTTTAAGAATTTTACGTGTGTTATCAAGAATTTTATTAAAAGATGAAATTGTACAGATAATTTTCGGACACACACTAAGAATTCTAAAAAACTTGTCAAAACTTGGTATCAGAAAAAACTTAATGAGATTCTCTGTAAAATGGGACAACACTGGAATTTCTACACTTCATGGTTCACTTTTAATAACAGCCAAAAATTGTACAGATAATTCTCGGACACCCTGTATATATATAATATATATATATATATATATATATATATATATATATATATATATATATTATATATATCCGAAGAAAATCGCATTACCAATTAGTAATTTTTTATGATTTGTAGGAAATTCTCCCGTACATGGAAGGTGAACTTCTTTCCTAAATTTACATAAGCACATTCTTATAGCAATTATATGTTGTAAATTAATGTATATTATACTGCAGTTTCAGCAAGAATGGTACAGTATTCTGTGAATATGTATTCCTTCATTTTCGCTTTACTCCACTGAACATAAACTGTCGAAAGCACAAGAGAATTATAAATGTATATATTTGAACTGATCTGATTATTCCTGTTAAACCATATGGCTCAGCAGAAACACTAATATATATATATATATATATATATATATATATATATATATATATATATATATGTTGTCCCATAAATCCGGTCTCATAAGAAAATTTATTTTAAATTAAATGGAGGCCTTTCCCTCACCAGTGTAACTCGCTTCCATATTAGCCATTGAATGTTATTCTACCTGCAACAAAAAATGGCCCCAAAACAAGACAAATTTAAACATTTGTTTTAGTTCTTATGTATTACTTTTGTACATTTAATTTAAAATAAATTTTCCTGAGACCGGACTTATGGAACGCCCTATATATATATATATATATTATGGTGGTCCAAAATTTGGGCTAAAATTTCAAAATAGTTGGAAATGCTATCCACATGGCTGCTCTTATTCCTTTAGATGTGAAGTGATTATGTGCAAAATATTTGTCGATTCAGTACATAATAAGAGGTCGCTATGATTTTCACATTTTCAATTAATTAATTAGCTAATCATTTTCTACCAGCTTCATTTTTAGAGGACGCGGTAGTCATGCCACACTGACTCCGCCCACCTTTCAGAGGATGATGCAATTGTTTGATTTCTTGTATAATGCTGTTTGTGAATCAGACAAATCATTTACTCATGCAGCATTTCAAGTTTAAACTTATTGGAGGACGGTTTTAAGTTCGTTCAAACTTCAAGAGCTTAGGAATAGTATCTCATGTAAGAATTAATTCATATGCATTATATTTATTCAGTATATATATATATATATATATATATATATATATATTATACTGAATATATGTTCTTTATATGTAAATTTATAACCGAAAAGAATATTGCTATTAAATTAAATGATTAAAATTGTGAGGTAATCTTATGTCTCTTGAAGTTTATTATTTACTTATTCTTAAATATATTTTTAAAAATTTGGCTATCCTCCTACCCATCAACCACTAACCACTGTAACTAATTTTTTTACTTTATTTTGATTTTGCAATTTTTTACTTTAACACTTATATATTTGTGCTTTGGTGCTAAACGGTTAATGCATTATTTTCTCTCATTTTTCAGGTTATGGCTAGAAGTACTCGCTCATCTGCAGAAACGTGGGTTCTAGGAAAGCCCAGCAACGAGTTATCAACTGCAAGGCTACCCACATGTGGTGATGTGCTTCGTTTTGGTTCAATTTCACCACCATGAGCAGTCCCAAGACCTTGAAAGAGAGCTACAACTTGGCCTGCAAAGACACCCTGCAAGTATGGCAGAGAGCAAGGATTCCTACACAGCGAGTCGATTCCTGCGTTAGGAAGCTGTCAGAGCTGTACGAAGAGTTCCTTGCGTTGAAGAAAATCCGCAAGACGCAACTAGAAAGCTGCAGAGTGAAAGAGAGCATGTTCCAAGAGACTCTCTCAGAGCTTTTCGACGTTGCCTCGGACGCCTTGAAGGTGATAGACAATGAAGAACGCCAATTTCTGATGATGCAACGAGAAGACGTCTTTTCCTGCAGTATGATAGGCCCTGACAAGATTAATTTTGCCAAAGAATATCGCAAGAGATGTCGACAGGAGAAAGATGCTGACAAAGCTCTAAGGTACAAAGAAAGAGAGGCTGCATTCCAGGCTGGAGCTGCTGCTCTTCCATCATCCAGCACATCCACTTCATCCTCTGAAGAATTCAAAACCTTCCCGATCGAGAGGCAGTCTTCGTTGCTGGATCAGTCGTTCAAGCTCTGGGCTGATATTTCTACAATGACTCTTTCACGCAGCTCCATCCGTCGTTCAAGGAGGCAAGCAAAGCAGGCAGCAGCCAAAGAGGATCAAGCTTCGTTTTCTGTCGAAGGACCCCTTCTTCTTCACTGGGATGGGAAACTACTTCCCGGCATCGGCGGCGCAAAGGGAACAGCCGAACGAACCGCGGTAATCGTTACGGGAAGTGGGATGGAGAAACTCCTAGCCGTGCCAAAAATACAACGAGCTACAGGAGAAGAACAGGCCAAGGCTTGTATTTCGACGATTGATGACTGGAATCTTCGCGGTGAGATCTAAGGTCTCGTATTTGACACAACTGCGTCTAATACTGGCCTTCACAGGGGAGCCTGTACCATGATTGAAAAAGCAATAGGAAAATTTGTCTGGATCGCTTGTCGACATCATATCCTTGAAGTCGTCTTGTCAAACACCTGCAACGCACTTCTTGGACCCACGGGTAGCCCGGAAATGACTCTTTCAAACGTTTTCAGAAAAAATGGCCATCACTTCAGAAGGATTCCTTCATGAAGGCTTCAAATAGCCTATTCAGAGATCCAAAGATGTTCCAGCTTCGAGAGGAAATGATCCAGTACTTCACGAAGGCACTGGAGTCTAAACAATCGCGTGATGACAACGAGGAATTGCTACGAATCTGCCTCACCTTCCTCGGGTGCCGTGATGAGAAAGAAGTCAAGGTCCGCGCTCCAGGACCAACTCACCATGCAAGCAGGATGGCCAAGGCCATCTACGTCCTCAAAATTTATCTGTTCAAGCATCAACTACAGCTGACAGCACGTGAGACGGAGAATATCACCGAGCTCTCTGTTTATCGCCTTGGTCTACGCACGTTTTAGGAACGAGGCCCCCATCGGAATCAACGCTTCTTTTAACGATATTCTGCTTCTTAAAATCTTGCAAAAGTACCCAAATCAGACCATTTCCATTTCATATATATATGAAAATGTTTATTCGCAGACTATAGTCCATATGACAAATATTATTAATACAATGACAGTTCATATACTAAGGATAGAAATATATACAATTGATTAGAAATAATACTGTAATGTCGAAGTTAAGTGGAGCTACAGACAGACGTTTTCGTACCAAGAAGTCCATAGCTTAGAGCAGTGGTAGTCAAACCGGGGTACGCGAGGGGTTTCCTGAGGGTACGTAAGCTCTGCTGCAAAAACAAGCAAGTTGGTTAATCAATTATAAAATGAATTTATACAATTATAATTATCATTTAAATTTTTTTGAAAATATATATTATAATCATTTATTTATAATATTAATATTTAATTATAAATTTAACTCAACATTGGTACAAGTTATTATTAAATTATTTAATATTAATTATTTTATATTTTTATATTTTATTTAAATTATTATCAAATTACCCGATATTGGTACAAATTGGTACGAATCGTACGATGCTGTAAAAATAGTAAGTTATATCAAGTCTCGAGCAGTGAATTCACACCTCTTTAAAATTCTTTGTGAGGAGATGGGCAAAAATCATACTCAGTTGCTTTTGCACACTGAAGTGCGCTAGCTCTCACGAGGAAAGGTATAAACACGACTTTTTGAACTTAGGAATGAAGTGAGAACTTCAAGCAGAGCTGGGCACTTGCGTTTTTTTGCCCATTTTTTTGCGGTACTGCGGTACTGCGGTACTACTACCGCACTACCAAACCGGTACCGCATAACGCAGTACCGCAAAGGATCGCTGAAAGTACAGCAGTACCGCTACCGCATTCAAATTTCCCGCGGTACTTTCCGCGGTACCGACCAACACGGTAGTACCGCAGTACCGCAGTACCGCAAAAAAAAACGCGACTGCCCAGCTCTGGTGAGAAGTTTACTTAAGAGCCGAAATTCACTTATTAAAATTTATAGAAAATGAGGAGTGGCTTTGTAAACTGAGTTATTTGGCAGATATATTCACCAAATTAAACGAACTTAATCTTCAACTTCAGGGGTATGACAAAAATATATTGCAGGCACAAGAAAAAGTCGAGGGATTTTTTGGGAAAGTTTTATACTGGATAAAGTGCATAGAAGACAATAATACCACACCTTTCCAAATATTCAGCGAATTCTGTCACGAAAACGAGTTTCTTGTCAGTGACTCAGTTATGAATATTATAAAGCAGCATTTAGTGAACCTTCGTGAATCATTTTTGCATTACTTTCCATATATTAATAAGATTCCCCACAAAGTGAATGGATAACGAATCCGTTTTCGAACCTTGCTGTGTCTAATGCGGAACTTCCCGCTCGTTTAAAAGAACAATTGATTGAATTGGCAGCTGACAGCTCACTTAAACATAAATTCAATGACTTTTCTGTCTCCGAGTTTTGGAAATTGGCCCATATTGAATACAAAGAATTAAGTGAATTTGCTATCAACAAACTACTTCCATTCCCGTCCACCTATTTATGTGAAAGGGGATTTTCGGACCTGACAGCTATCAAGTCGAAAGAAAGAAACCGCCTACATCCAGAAGCTTGCCTCATAATGGCACTCACAAATGTTCGTCTGCGAATAGAACAACTTGCTAGTGACAAACAGTCCCACCCATCGCATTGATTACTTGTAAGTATTTAAAATATATATTTTAAAAGCTCAGATGATTTCTAATTAACTGTATTAGATTCTAATATTTGCCTGAGTTAAAATTTGTGTAAATTGCTTGAGTTGTGTAAAATGTGTAAATTGTATAATTAAAATATATGATATATATATATATATATATATATATATATATATGAGTGAGTGAGGCCCATGGTGTAATGGTTATCATATCTGACCGGCAATCGGAAGATCCCGGGTTCGATTCCCGGGTGGTTACCTCATTTTTTCATTTGTTTCGTTCTCTCTCTCTCATCTTGCGCGGAATATCTCCTATACAAGCGTCGTTCTTTACGTTAATTATACTGCGTGTTTGCAGTTAAATGTATATATATATTCATCTAATAATTAGGTGGTCGTAAATAAAGATCGTTTGATAGCTTCATATTCTGTGTAAATTGTATAACAACATTTTTATTTTGGAAACTGAGGGGGAGGAGGTACGCCATAATAAAAAAACAAACTAAAGGGGTACGCCAAGGAAAAAGTTTGAATACCACTGGCTTAGAGGATAAATGGCAGGACTCATGGATAGCTTGGATGATCGGGTTGGTTGATTTTTTAATTCTTTGCATTAGACTGTATTGAGCACGTCTTGCTACCTCCGGGAAGCTCGGGACATTGCGGGTAGCAAACATTTGCGAAGCTGAGCATCTCGGGGGTAATTTATATAAGAGTCTAAAAGACCTGTTGTACAGCAAACTTAGGGTTCTGCCAGAACCTTTTTTATAATTCACCCAGAGTTGCTGTCCGTATATATTACTGCAGAAAGTACGAAAGAGAGTGTCTTTAACTTCACTTGTACAGAATCGAAAGTTCCTTGTCGTCATATTTGCTTTAGCACACAGGCTTCGAGATTGTTTTCTTATATCCGAGTCATCACTCAAGTAGCTGGTAATAGTTTGACCCAAATACTTACTCTCTTGTACTTCCTCAATTACCTCACCATTCATTTTAAACCTTATATCAGCTGACTGATTACAGCTTTTAGGATTAAATTGCATAACCTTAGTTTTTGTAACATTAAAAAGAATATGTTTCTGCGAATACTCTTCGCAGACTTTTAGTAGCCGATCCAGCCCGTTAACAGAGGGACTTATTAACACCATATCATCGGCATAAACTAAGTTATTTATCTTTGTGTTATCTATACAACATCCCACTGTTGCCTCGTTAAGTGAAGCAATTAATCCTCAATATACACATTAAACAGCACATACATGCATGCATACACACACACACACACACACATATATATATATATATATATATATATGCACTAAAATCACAGAATAACACGTGATCTTATTAATAAGCAAACAACCACAGGGAAAAGGAAAAGGAAACACGAAGTCCGAGCTCTTTCGTGATATATTCACATCTTCAGGGAGAAACAAAAAATACATATATGCATATATATATATACATTAGACCGTTTCACGATTATATGGTAATTTTTCAAATTGAATTTTGATAAACGCACACACTTTTATTTTTTTATATAAAGGAAGAAAAATAAATAGACAAAATATCATTTTATTTGAATGATAAAAAGGCACCCCTCAGATGGCACTTCTTTTACATTAATGGATAATTAGAGCAAATATAAGACTGAACGAAAAATATGTTTTAAAACAAAGCGACTTAAATTCTATTTAAGACATATATTGATTAAGAATATAAGGATTTCAGTGGCTGAGGGACCTCCTTTCTCTGATTTTCAATGATTTGAAAGGCCAGTTGTCTCTCTTCCTCACTCTTTGTGAGCTTCTCATTAAACTCTGGAGCCAGTTTGACTCCTCGTTGAGCACAGTCGTTGATTACTTTGACTGCCATGACCCGATTACGGTGCTCCTCAATGTCTTCAAGTTTCTTGGGATTTTCTATTTTCAAACACTTGAAGAAGTCTTGTGTTTGAGTTGTGACAAAACTGGTAATCTTTAAGTCATTGGGGTTTTGCAACATTCGGGGGTCCACCTTTCTTGCCCTCACTTTTCGAGGAGGCGCGTGGTGAAGGTTGTGGAGCATTAGAACCTTATCATCTTCAGTCACGAGGTTTGAGAAAAAGCCAAATCCTACAAGATCCTCACTCAAGTACCAACCATGGTTCTGAAGTTTTTTGAGGGCTGTAGCACCCACTTCCTTATCAACCTGGATCTTGTAGATATGTAGCATCTTGAGGAGGGCCAAATCATTTGCTGAAGCATCAATTCCAACTGGAGATGTATACCAAGCTTGAAGATAAACTGTCACTGAAAAGGCGTTTATTCGTATCAGAGCTTGTTTTTCATGAGGGGTGAGAAGGAATTGGTTCCTAAATAAGTAAATTCTTAAGGAATAGATGCCCTTTCCCATCCATCTAGCTCTGCTGTAAGCTCCTGGGTAGTGGAATCTGCTATCAGAGCCTTTATTTGTTTTAGGCATTGGACAACCAAGGAAGATAAGTGCAAGTTCTAAGTATTCCCTGTAGTCACCTCGAGTGTGGCCCTCTTGAAGTTTGGAGTTGATGAAAGAAATAAGCTTGTCTCTGTGCTTCAAGATCCAATGATCTAAAGATTCTGAGGTGAGATCATTGGGTTCATAGGGCTTGTAATTCTGCTGATCAATGTTATCCCAACAATCTCTGAATCGATTGAATAAGGGAATTTGTGGACCCGAAGAAGAGAAAAACATGTCAAAAACTGCAGTGATAAGAAGCTCGTGGATATGGTGGCGGCATGCCAGAAAAAGGAGTGATCTCTGAAGGGCCTTTTGGATGATGGTACAAGCCCCAGCATGGATACCTGTATTGCTTGCAGTAGTATCAAAACAAAGGCCTGCTACCCACTCATTTACTTGTGGCCATTGCTTCAAGACATCTAAAACTGCTCTCTCCCCATTTCTTCTCCCGTTCCAGAAATAAGCTTTGGAATAGACAGTAATTTTTCTAATTCGCCTGCACCAGTCACAACAATGGGCATTACATCAATCTTACCCCCATGCATGGATGGAAGAAGCTTTCCATCAAAATGAATTATTAAAGGGGTATTTGGTTGGAAACTGACTTTAATGTCTTCTCCCATCTGCATCCGTGTTGATCGCCGAGGCCTGTAGATAGAGGATGATGAAAGTGTGATCTCTTCAATTTCCACTCCAGCAGCTGAAAGGGCAGGCGCCACAATGTGCATAGCAGCTCTTGCAGATGTTCCAGTGCGGTCCAGAGCAGCCAAGAACTTTTTATCCCTACAATTACACCTGGTTCAAGCTTCTCCTTTTTTGAAGATGATGATGAGAGTGCTCTGTAGAACAATTCATCACCAGATGATTCACTTCCTCCTGAACCGGAATTTTCACATTGGTTGAGATCCACAACCTTTGTCAATTGCCTCATTTCTTCCTTTGATTTCCTGCGAAGTTTTTCCATTCTTTCCATGCTTATCTGTCGTGCTTTTGCCTTTCTTGAAAACTCCTTGTCTTCTGGACCCATAATCATTTTCCGATCGTTCCTTTGATCCTTAAGAAAATCTTTATCCTCCTGCAATTTTATTTCTGTTTCCACTTCTGAATGAGCTACATCGAAAAGCTTCTTTAAGCTGGTGACAAATTCTGCTTCATTCTTCTCTTGGGTAGGAGTTCGTCGAGTTCGGTTCTTGACCAGCCCTTCATGCTTATTGTAAAGCCTTTTAAGCTTTGAGACAATATAAGGCTTGTGGGATGTAATTAAGGAGGCTTTTTCCCACATAGCAATAACTTCGTTGTCTACAGTTGCGCAAGCTACAGAGACATTTTGCTTTCCACCTTAATGTGATAAAAAAGACGTTTAAGGACATCACTGTTAGTTGAAAGCTGCTTCTCAGAAAAACCCTCTTCCAGCACTTGTCCGACCAACCAGACTTCACACTTGTTTCTGGTTTTTGCCATAATTCTGAGGGAAAAAGTTACCACCTGTTTGTCTTAATAATAATATAATATAATCATTAATCACTCACCTAAATTATATTATGACTTGATTACTGTAAGAAAGCTGTAAAGTAACATGAAGTAACCTTTCTAGAACAGTAAACTTGTGAAAATATCAGTAATTATAGATGAAAAAGCAAATAAAACATCATATAATCCATAAAGGGAAAACATGGAAATTCTAGAATAGTTATCCTGAAGGAAGAATTTTCTAGAATTCTCTCTAAAGAATATAGGGGGGTTACTGGACCATTCCTGAAAATGACCTACTTATCTTCCAATTTTATTTATGAATTTTATATACCAAATTTAAGAGGACATCACAAAATAAATAAATATATTTGCCAGAAAAATGAAAATTTTCTTATGAGGGGTAAAATAGATATGCATTGAGGGGTGGGATAACAATAAGCTCTTGTCTTAATATTTTGCATGAAGTCTTTATTCATGACATATTACTTTTTTAGTATGTGTGCGGTGAGCCATCATAAATTTCGATTTTTCGAAACGGCCTAATATGTACACGTGTTAAGAGTATTTAAATTAAATATATATATATATATATATATATATACACACACACACATATATATATATATATATATATATATATATATATATATACATACATACATACACACATACATGCATACATATACATATATACGGGGTGTCGGGAAATGATTGCCCCCCCCCCCCTGTAGAGCAAAAACTAGAAGAGATAGATAAAAACCGGAGAGACCACTTGAAAGAGCGTTAAAATCTGAATAAAAACCATTATATTCTATTCCTGTGATTTTAATTCTTACCATTTTTTTCCCCACAGAAACCATGGCATCATCTATTTTGAACGATTCAGAGAAAAAGCGAGTTCTTGACCGCATTCGAGCTGTCACATTTCGTGAAGCAAAGGAAGCTGGTGCAACTTTCATAACTCGACACTGGGTGGCTGAGAGATTAAAAAGATCAGAAGACTTTGTCAAAAGGAATTGGAATAAGAATCCTGAAGATTGTGAAACAGAATTTCGAGGAGGAAGACCGGAGAAATTATCTCAAGAATCGAAAGACATTGTGTTTGCTGCATCACGGCGCCGAAAGAAGAGCTGCTCTGAGGTAGCGAAAGAGATACTTATCCGTCGTGGTAAGATAGTCAATCGGCAACTTGTGCATCAATTTCGAGTTCGCCAAGGCTTGAGTGCTTGGCATGAAATAGCTAAGCCACGGAAGAGTGATCTTAATATTGAAGATCGGCTATGGTTTTGTGATTATCTTGAGGAATGGACGGAAGACGATTTCCTTCACTTGGTTGTCAGCGATGAATTCTTCGTTTATGTCTCCAGAAAACCAAATTTTCAGAATGATCGGGTTTGGGCAACAACTCCTGATGAAGTCCCAGACGACCAGAAGTGTCGAGAAATAGTAAAAAATCCAGCATGTGTGGGTGTTTTCATTATGTTCTCTATTCGGAAGCTCATCTGGGTTATCAAACCAAGAGGAACCAGTTGGGATGGGCCTTATTTTCGAAATGTAATTTTAGCCCAACATGTAATTCCGTTTTTGAAAGACCTCGAGTGTATTTTGGATGTTGAACAGGCAACCTTTCTTCACGACAAAGCCCCCTGTATGAAAGCACTTGCGACTCAACAACTGCTTAAGGACAATAACATTGATTTTTTCGGAAATAATGAATGGCCTGGCAATTCTCCCGATCTTAATGTCTGTGAACATGTCGGATCCATCATGAAGGATCGGGTGGAGTCCTTAATGCTGGAACAACCCATTCAGAATCGGTATTCAACAAAAATTATGACTGCAAAGATCAACGAAGTCCTTGAAGAAATGAGTCATGATACCGATCTCTTTGAGACACTTCTGGGATCATACCCCCGTCGATTAATGGCCGTCAGAGCTGCAAATGGGGGCAACACCCGATATTAAAACAAATGTTTTTTATTCAAAATTAAACGCTCTTTCGCGTGGTTTTATCTGTTTTTTTCTATTCCTTTCAGTTTCTTCTGTACAGGGGGGGGGGGGAATCATTTCCTGACACCCTTTATATATATATATATATATACAACTTAAAGAATTAAAAGATAGCATTGTTGTGCCGCTAACAAAGATTTTTAATGCGTCTATTTCTGAAGGGTGCTTACCAGATAATTTCAAGTTAGCAAACGTAACACCTATCTTTAAGAAAGGCGATAAAGGTGCGGCGGGAAATTATAAGCCAATCAGTTTAACGTCTGTTGTAGGTAAGCTACTGGAATCAATAATTAGGGATCGTATAGTCGAACACTTAGAATTGCATAACTTAGTTAGAAATACGCAGCACGGTTTTAGGCGAAACAAATCTTGCTTAACTAATCTTTTAGAATTTTTTCAAAGCGTGGTTGACGTTTACGATAGTCATCGGGCGGTTGATGTAGTGTATTTAAATTTTCAAAAAGCGTTTGACACCGTACCGCACAAAAGACTCATTGAAAAAAACTAAGGCTCATGGAATCAGTGGTGTAGTAATAAATTGGCTAGAAGAGTGGTTGCGAGGTAGGAAACAGAGGGTGGTCGTTGATGGAGCGGAGTCGTGTTGGGCTAATGTAGCGAGTGGCGTTCCTCAGGGTTCTGTATTGGGCCCCTTGCTTTTTCTTATATATATTAACGATTTAGATGTCGGCCTAGTCAGTACAGCCTCAAAGTTTGCGGATGACACGAAGCTCTGTGGTAGGGCGATTAATGACGAAGATAGAGGTAAAATCCAGGAAGATCTGAATAAAATCGTTGATTGGTCAGTCACATGGCAAATGAGATTTAACGTTGATAAGTGCAAAATTTTGCATATAGGTTCGCGTAACGGTAATTTTGCCAATAGTATGTCAGGGAAAGATTTAACAAGCGTAGAGCAGGAAAAAGATTTAGGAGTTATAGTCACTGGTGATTTAAAAGTAGCGAAACAAACTACAGCAGCGGTCAATAAGGCGAACAAAGTGTTAGGTTTTATAGCTCGAAATTTTGAGTACAAATCGCGCGATATTATAGTTCCTCCTTATAAATCATTAGTTAGACCCCATTTGGAGTACGCGGTCCAATTTTGGAATCCGCATATGCGCAAAAATATAGACAAAATCGAGAGTTCAAAGACGAGCAACTAAGATGATTCCGTCGCTTAGGTCAAAAGTTGTACGAGGATAGGCTTAAGGAGTTAAAATTGACTACACTCGAGACTAGGAGGCTAAGGGGTGATCTAATCCAGGTTTTCAAAACTATGAATGGGTTCGATAACATAGAGATAGCTTTTTCGAAATATCTCAATATAATAGGACTAGAAATAACGGGTGTAAGTTGACAAGTAGAAGATTCGAGACAGCAGTTGCGAAAAACATTTTTACGCATAGAATAGTAAATAGCTGGAATAGTTTGCCGGTAGAAGTAATTAGTAGCACGTCTATAAACATGTTTAAAAATCGATTAGACGCATATGTTGATAGATTGAGTATAGTTTAAGGTAGTAAAATTAAGGCTTTGTGGTGATAGATCCCACAGCTCAACACAAGTGTTGTGGGATATAGGGAGAGGAGCACCGACAATTCAGCGCATGTCGGTTATAGATATAGAGTGTAACATATTTGTGGATAGTAGTCTATTATGACTTGATCCTCTGGATCCAGAGATTCTATCTTTCGTTTTAAATTGATAATTATTTAGTTTTGTAAAAATTGGTCGTTGCCAATGTACAGGCAGGTTTTACATAAATTTCTTATGTTCTTGTGGTTCGGAACCCACGTAAAATTGTAGGTCCCCTCCGCCACCACGGAGGACTTACACAATACACAATTACGAACACAGTTAGGTAGACCAGCCATGAGTGAATCCTAGGGTCTTTGTTGGTCTGAAACATTATATATACATACATACATATATATATATATATATATATATATATATATATATATTATTATTATATATATATATAATTATTATATATATATATATATATATATTATTATATATATATATATACACATACATATATATATATATACATACACATTAGGGTGTTTCACGGCAGTGTGGTTGATGGATGAAGTTGAAGGAAGTTCAATCCACATTGATGCCCCTGTTCGTTTTGCCGAGGAAACTCGTCTGAACAGGTTTCAACCAGATCAGAACACGTTTAGGGGTCCCGAGATTTGACGCTTCAGATTGCTTAGGTATGTCTAATTTCAGCTGTTCTCAGGGTTGCCAGGTCTGTCCTCTTGGGGACAGTCTGTCCTATTTCAGGTTCGGTTGTCCTAAACATTTTCAAATAAAGGGGACAACCCAAAACTGTCCTCTTTTGTCCTATTTGAGAAATTTATCACATGCATTATAAAAAGAAACATTTAAGAACAAATATAATTTTAAACATAAAGTATAAGAGAATATAAATATAACGTACATATATTTACGTTTCTTCAAATGGTTTACACAGTCTCGCCGCCACTGAAGTATGTACAATGTATGTATTACGTATTGAAACGTTTTATTACATTTTGGCTATGCATTGCAAAACATTAGTGTGCCGCGTGGTATGCCGCTTAGTTTTAATGCATAGACCCTAGGCAGCTAGACTATAGAGCCTATCAGTCGCGAATCAAACATAAATCAATGTGGTTGTGATTTTGTTCGTTTGATCATGTTAAGTGAATAACGAAGTTTACATAATATAGTTACATCGCATTATTTGAAATATAAATATATAGCCCTTCAATATGGGAAAGTAGAAGAATACATATAATGATAAGAGACATTATAATAAAGACTGGGGAAACCAATTTAAATGGCTTTCGTGGAAGAAAAGTTCTTGTATGTGTAAGTGGTGCAATTGTGTATTGACTTTTAGCATAAAATAACTCGGTATGGTAATAATTTCAACCTGTCCCTTTTTAAAAAATTTATAACATCGGCTGTCCCCCTTTTTTTTTAGTGTTTGTCCCATTTTAAGAGATATCACCTGGCAACCCTGGCTGTTCTAGTGTTAGTCGACTGCCTTGCTTCCTGACGGAAGGGTGTACTGCTCTCTGTCCTTCGTGTTAGTCGTCGAGTTTTGTCCTCGTTGTGTATTTGTACTCTTTTCTAATTCGTATATTTCCTCATTGCAGATAAACATGGCAACTCGAAGCAAGAAAGAGGTTTGGCACCATCGGACACCCGAATAAGGAGATCCTGGGTAACAGCCTGCCGACGAAGTTGCAAGTCTTGCAAAAGTGCTTCTTCCATCAAAAACAGGAAAACCTAGGACGGAGAAAATGTCTGAACCTCTGTTTGAATGCTGTGATGGTGTTCTGGAAAAGAGCAAGGATCCCTACTATGAGGCGGGACAGCGCCCTTCGGAAAATGGAAGCTCTGCTCCAGCGTTACGACAAGTTGGTGAAAAGCAGGAACAGATCCGAGGAGAGCTGTGGTGTTGCGGAGGACATGTTCAAGGCGGAACTCAAGAACGAAATCCTCGATATTGGTCATTCCAATGCCCTTTCTATGATGACAAACGAGGAAGACAAGCTCTTCTACAAGAGTCAGCAGGAGGACCCAACAGAGAGCAGTATGGGATCGGCAGACATGAAGCTGGCCCAAATGGAGAGTAGGAAAAGGCGTCGAGAGGAACAGCAGGAGGAGAGACGACACCGGGAATTCGAGCGGGCCAAGACGGTTACAGAAGCTGCTACTCTTGAAGACAGCTCCTCGGCGTCGCCATCTGCGGAAGATGATCCCTCCTTGGCAGCCTCCACGTCTGCTTCATGTCCTTCTACGAGGAAGCGGTCGAGGAACCTCATCACTCAGGATGTGGCTGTCGCGTACGACAGGATGAACATTTCTTATCGTGATGCAGCGATGTCCTACGCCGTCGTCGCGCAATCCTTGGGGCACGATTTGAACGAGGTATCCATCTCCTCTTCCACAATGTATCGTGCTCGCCAGTCGCTTCGGAAGCAAGCAGCAGAGGCGTATCAAGAGGGAGAATTCTGTCCTGAGGAGCCCTTGGTGTTGCACTGGGACGGGAAAATGCTGCCTGAAATCACAGGTGACGGATCTGTGGACCGGATTGCTGTGCTGGTCACCGGAAACGGCCAGAAGCTGCTTGGAGTTCCGAAAGTTCCAGCTGGCACGGGAGCGGAGACGGCACGCGTCTGCATTGATCTTGTGCGGGAACACGACCTGTCCGAACGAATCAAGGGGTTATCATTCTCCACAACGGCATTGAACACCGGGATTCACGTGGGAGCCTGCGTCAAGATTGAGGACGGTCTCGGGAAGCAACTTCTTTACCTAGCATGCAGGCACCATATGTACGAAATCGTCCTGGCCCAAGTCTTCCGATCTTCGATGGGCCCCACCTCTGGGCCCGAGACTGGGATCTTCAAAAGATTCCAAGAGCAGTGGGGTTTCATCGACCGATCTCTTATCACCACTGCTATTGATTCAGATAGCTGCAGCATCGCTGGACCTCTTCAGGGTCTCAAGGACCGAACTGTCCTTGTCGTGAGGGAAGCTCTGGCTTCTGGTCAGCCGCGGGATGACTACCAAGAACTTCTTCAACTGGTTATCCTCTTTCTCGGGGAAGAGACTGTCGCCAATGTGCCACTGCGGAAGCCAGGAGCATACCACCATGCGCGGTGGATGACGAAAGCCATTTACGGATTGAAGCTGTACCTCCTTCAGGACCAGTTCAGGATGACCGGGCGGGAGCTGAAAGGAGTCACAGAAATCTGCCTGTTCGTCGCCCTGGCCTACGCAAAGGCTTGGAGTCGTGCGACGAGAGCAGAGCAGGCTCCACATGTGGATCTGGAGTTCTTGCTGGACCTGGAAATACTGCAGGAAGATGCCGTGGTCGTCGACGTCGCCAAGCAAGCGCAAGCGGCCATGAAACGACACCTCTGGTACTTCTCCGAGACGCTGGTCGGCTTGGCATTCTTCGATCAAGGGGTTCCTCAGGAAGAGAAACAAAGGATGCGAGAGAACCTCGCCAAGCCGGCATCGAGGAAAGCGTTGAAGCGTCTGGAGGGGAAGACCGTCCTCGGCTCCTTCAAAGGAAAGAAGATTTCGGATTTCGTTACCTCGAGGACGAAGGATCTCTTCACCGCACTCGGGATCAACGGCGCCTTCGTCGAAAATCCCGCTTCATCTTGGGAAAGCGACCCACACTACCAAGCAGGCCTAGCTAGGGTCCGCGTCCTGGCTGTGGTGAACGACTCGGCTGAATGGGGGATCGCTCTCATCGAGAAATTCAATACTGCCCTAACAACGAAGGAAGAAGACAAACAGTACCTGCTGAAAGCAGTTTTCAAGAACAGGAAGGATTTTCCGAAGCAGAAGGGGGAAATGATGAAGTGATGAGTCTGTGCTCTCCGACGTAAGGCGTGATTTCTCGGGACCCCTTATTGTTGTCGAAGGAGTCTCATTTTTGGCCAGGAGTGATAAATATGTAAAACGAACACGGGCATCTATGTGGATTAAAAATATAATGTGGTTCTCATTTATGAAACACCCTAATACACACACATATATATATACATACACACACACATATATATATATATATACACAGGGTGTCCCAGAATTAACTATCTATTTCAATGAAATCGGACAAATTTTTTAAAAACACACTTTTATTTATGTTTATCATGTTTAATATGTGTTAAAAATGTATAAATTTCTAAATTTTTTTCATAATTTTATTTTCATAATTTTTTCAGTTTTATTTTCATTCTCTTTCAGAACCCTATTAATAATGAATACACAAGAACGCATCTTTGTTGTAACATCCCGTATCAAAGGAATGCAATGTAATGAAAGAGAAAAATTTACAAGAAGATTCCACAGAACCGGTCCTACAGACAAAGCGATTCGTGAACTTGTGAACAAATTTAAAAGAACTGGATCCGTACACGACGAGGTGGGAAGAGGACGCCCAAGGACAGCACGTAATAGTACCGAACAGGTACGACAATTGTTTGAGGATGAACCAACAACTTCGGTTAGGGAGGCCGGTCGAAGACTCAACATATCCAAGACAACAGTTCAGAATCTTGCGTTCGACACTGATGAAAAAGGCTTTGATACGGGATGTTACAACAAAGATGCATTCTTGTGTATTCATTATTAATAGGGTTCTGAAAGAGAATGAAAATAAAACTATGAAAAACTATGAAAAAATTATGAAATAAAATTATGAAAAAAATTTAGAAATTTATACATTTTTAACACATATTAAACATGATAAACATAAATAAAAGTGTGTTTTTAAAAAATTTGTCCGATTTCATTGAAATATATATATATATATATATATATAATATATATATATATATATATATATATATATATAGAAAAGTGTTTCTACGAGAAAATAAATTTGTGTTAAAATTTAAAGATATCATTCTGTTTGTATAAATTAACATATTAATCCTTTGAAAGATATTATTCTGTTCAACTAAATTAAAATATGATTCCGTTACATTTTTAATGTTTGTATAGAGTGCTTCGATGCCCGCAGATTCTCTGGCACCTTTTCGATAAGCCTAACGATGCTCTCCACAGTTACCACATCTATAATCTTAACAGAGATTCCTAAAATTCTAAATGTTCTTTTCGATTAGTATAAAACTACAATTGTATAAATTCTTTTGCTAATATCATTTTATACCAATTCTCTTGTTAATACCATTATTAGAGTAGGCATATACAAGTAAATAAAGCTTTGGTAAACGTGGCACCACGAGGTTTCTCAAGGAGGAAATGAACACGCCTTGAGAGAGTCTGCCTCAGATTTGAGACAGGGAGTTAGAGTCTCGCCTCGGCCTCGAGTGGGTGTGAGTGTTCCGCCCGTGGGCCAGCCGGGTTTGGCTGGACCCCTCAGCTTATTTAAATGTAATCAGTTGTTGTAACTTCTCTAAACCAAGTGTTGTGTTAAGGGTGTTTATTAGTGATTTCAACTTTGAAGAAATAAAGGACTAACAAAGGAAAACTCGTCAGTTTATATCCTTCCAAACGGAGAAAAGCATTCCCTTCTCTCAACGGACTGAGAGAGAGCGGACGCCATCAACCGAGGGTATAAATTGTTGTCTTCGTAACTCGCAGTCAGAATAAAAGAATTAAACGGTATAAACTTTCTTGTGGGTGCGAGGAAGTGACATACCGAGAACACCTGTGAAACGTCGGAGATGGTGTAACGAAGCATATCATCATCACGCCGACACACACACATATATATATATATATATATATATATATAATATATATATATATATATATATATATATACATACACACATATATATATATATATATATAGTTATATATGGGAATGAACTCAGAATGGTTCCCTGAGTTTTTTATGATACACACAGACCGTGCATGGAACAAGGAACTCTTCTGGGATAATTAATTATCCCAGAAGAGTTCCTTGTTCCATGCACGGTCTGTGTGTATCATATATATATATATATATATATATATAAATTAGTGGACAAGGAGACTGCTGCAGGAAAATGACATTAATGGAATAATGGAATGCACGAATTAAATTATCCCACATGGTTTCACAATGAAAGCAAGCACATGGAATAATTCGTGCTCGGATGATCGTATCAGCAGATTGATATAAATATGAGTGCGGCATAACGATTGGACGTGATATGACGCTGCAACGAGCGAGAATTACTCCCGGTAAAGGAGAAATAAAGAATGCCGTCGGCGATGTGAGCCAATCCATTGTTGCCTTTGGAATTTGCCAGTTGATACTTGAAGCTCCAGTTAGAGAGAGGCTCTTTTACATCCCTCCTAATTCCCCTACAGCCCCATATACACATTTGGAGAGGGATTAAGCATCGCCCGGGGACATCAATGGTCCAGCGTTTAAGGAACAAGCTTCATTCATAGTTATTTGTGCGGTGTCCGCAATATCACATTCTGGTTGATCTTCCAAGGTTGAGGCCAGTCAGCCTCCATGCCACAACTGGAATTTGGTTAGGAATTGCATCAACCTCTTACATGGTATTGTCACAACTAACTAACTAACTAAATATATATATATACACAGGGTATTTCACAATCGGTCTGCCATACTTTCGGGGGTGATATCGTGTAAAACAGCTAATACAACATAGGTACTTTTTCCAACCGTTGCGGAACTACGGACGTTTTAAGATGTGCAAACAACAAATCCTTACTTGTGTGTAATTCGATAGATGGCAGCACTGGCAAATATCGTGGCCCCCAAGATCTCCGGACCTAACCCGTTAGATTTCTTTCTAGAGGGCCTTATGAAAGAGATGGTCTACACTCTACAAGACCAAAGTACAAACGAGAGAGCAACTCTTGGCCACTGCTTACATAAGAGAACACCCCGAAATGATTCAATGGGCAGTGGACTTTTGTTTGAACGAGCAAGGCTGTGCGGACATTTTTAACATTTATAAGGTGTATCTCATAAGATGTAGCAATAAATACGTCAGATTAATACTCGTTTATTTTTTTTACCGTGCACCTTAAAACGTCCGTAGCTCCGCAACGGTTGCAAATAGCACCGTTGTTGTATTAACTTTTTTACTCGATATCACCCCCAAAATATGGCACACCGGTTGTGAAACTGTGTGTGTGATATATATATATATAATATATATATATATATATTATATATATATATATCGAAAAAACTGGTACCAAACCTAACACTAAACCCAATTACCATTCAAACGACACTGGAAAATAGGAAAGGCAGAATGTGTAGTGTTCCCAAATTAAAGGCCCGACAAGGGACCTCCTGAACTCTGAAGGAAAATAGCTTGGTTGTCCGGGGGCCAAGACTTTTCAACCAGCTTCCAAAGGACCTCAGAAACGTAACGGGGGTCAAAGTTGAAGTCTTCAAGAGAAGACTGGATGCCTGGCTCAGGACGGTACCAGATGAGCCGGGCGTGCCTGGCTATGTACGGTGGAGAGCGCAAGAAAGCAACTCGCTCCTCCACCAAGCCAGACCTAGAAGCGGAGCCACCAGCTTGACCTCCGTGTGAAGAGAGACCAACGCACGAAACAACATAAGGTTCAAAGGTAAGGTGTGTGTGTGTATATATATATATATATATAATATATATATATATATATATACACACAGGGTGTTTCAGGAGGAAAGGTCAATACTTCGGGAGGTGATAGTATCGGTCATTGTGAAAAAAAAGTTCATATGAACGTGTGTCTAATTCTGAATGGTTACGGAGATAGAGCTGTTTGAATCTGATGCGCGCGCAGCTCTTCCTTCCCCCGCGGTAGTCCCATTCAATGGCCACCAAGGTCTCCAGACTACTCTCCGTTAGATTATTGTTTGTGGGGGTGGACGAAAAGTCAAGTTTACAAAAGAAAGGTGGATACACGAAACGAATTGTTCGCGCGCATTTTGGATGCTGCTGCCCGCATAAAGGAACGTCAAGATCAACTCAGACGAACAACATGCGATCTTCGCACACGAGTTGCAAAGTGCATTGAGGTGACGGTGGGATTTTCGAAAACGTATTGTAAACTGTAATAAATTTGTCATTTCTGTATCTGATACCATTCAAAATGCCAATGTTTAAACATTAAATGTTAGAAACAGTAATTGGTTTCTCTTTCTTGATTACCATTAACAATGCTTTTGTATTTGTAGATTCAAACAGCTCTATCTCCGTAACCATTCAGAATTAGACACATGTTCATATGAACGTTTTTTCTCACAATGACCGATACTATCACCTCCCGAAGTATTGCCCTTTCCTCCTGAAACACCCTGTGTATATATACATGGGATTTCACAATTAAACACGTGAAATGAATGAATGATGCAAACCCACAAGGAAAAAGAAAAATGATTCCAAGGCCTTTCGTGTATTCAGAAGTACACCTCGTCAGGGAATGTCCCTGACGAAGTGTACTTCTGAATACACGAAAGGCCTTGGAATCATTTTTCTTGTAGGTTTGAATTATGTGTGTGTGTGTGTGTGTGTGTGCTCTCTCTCATGGGCTTACTCTTGTCCGGATGTTCTCTTCAACACATCTTTTCGTTTCTCAGCGCCGGAAGCTCAGTATTTCCATAACAAATGGAATATGCTGTGTAGTTCTGGTCGCCCTTGTGAAGGATATAGAAATGGTAGAAAGGGTTTGCTTTTCAGGCAAAAGTCTTTACTTCTATTTTCACATTGGAAAATGTCACATATAAATAGAATTCGTGGAAAATAAAATAATGTTACGTTTAGTTAACCCTGTCATTACAGTATAAAGAATGGCTACTCTAAGTACATAGTGTTTATTTATCGAAAGAGCAGTAGTGATTTTCCCTTAAGATGTAATGTAGCAGGAGGCGGTGGGTGGTGACATTGTGAAAACGCTCGAGAGTCAAAACCTCCAAACAGATGTTTTAAATTTTCAATAAACGTAAGAGGTACTGGTCGGGTCTGGATTCAGAGTACCGAAGGTTTTCAGATGATACCCCATTGATAGATAAGGGAAGCTTGATGGGATCTCTCGGGAGCCAAAGCCTCCAAATAGATGTTTTCAAT
This sequence comes from Bathynomus jamesi, assembly GCA_023014485.1. Classification (NCBI taxonomy): domain Eukaryota; kingdom Metazoa; phylum Arthropoda; class Malacostraca; order Isopoda; family Cirolanidae; genus Bathynomus; species Bathynomus jamesi. The sequence goes on along the minus strand of JAJOZX010002959.1, from coordinate 159,930 downwards.
TTTAGGGATGCTAGTTGGGTTTACAGTGTAAGAATGTTAGTACCTTTTAGGTAAATCGCGGAATACGGAGATTAGCTAGATAAAATTTTATAGTTTTATATAGAAGTAGCGATGTTCCCTTTTGCAATAAATGTAGTAGGAAGCGCTGGCCGGGCCTGGTTTCAGAGCACTGGGAGTTCTCAGACGATGGGAAGCTTGTGATCTCTCTCGAGTCAAAATCTCCGAATCGTCATGCTCAACTTAAGAGTGGAACTTCAGTTTTAAATATTGTATATCAAAATTTCGCAAGGAAAAAATGGGCATATTATGCATTACACTAGGCAACAAATTTCAACTTTTTTTTTGTTACAGACACGTGAACTACTGATTCCTACTAAAGCGCTGATGCTGATTTCAGATCTGATATCAAAATTTCTCTATCACGTCCAGATTTTGTGTAACCGAAAACCCCTATTTTTCATTTTTTTTCTCACCCGCTTCTATTACGAAAGCCGTCTAAGCTACTTTTCCGTGCCACGTTTTATGTTAAGCATACTTAAATAATTAGTGAACAGGGATGTTCCTCCTTTATTCTGGCTTAAGACAGACAGCGGAATTCCGCTGGGGGAGTTACCACCCCTGCGCCCAACCATCCACCCAAAGCGCGTTAGTATTTTGTTGTTACTACTGAAAGGCAAATTCCTGTTCTTAAGTGAAACTTTGGTGTCCTCTTCCTTTGTCGCTTGTAGGATGACGAGCTCTCCTTCTGCAGGAACCAACAATAATCTCCCATCATTTGGGTTGAAATTACCTTGGTATCTGTTTTCCATAACTGAGATCTGTTGGTGGAAGCGCTCACCATGCTCGTCACTTACAGCCCCAAGGTTGGCCGGGAAGAAGTCAAGATGAGAATGTAAAAAATGAATTTTCAAAGACATTCTGCATCCCATTATTTCATAAGATTTAAGCATGTTTTCTACGAGTTTACGGTGGTTTTCAGCTTTGTGGCTTCCAAGAAAATTTTTGACAACTTCAACGAAAGATGTCCATGCTCCTAGTTCATTCTCATTTAGGTTAGATGGAAACGATGAGTCGTGGATGACACTGCGGATCTGTGGTCCAGTGAAAACTCCAGCTTCTAGCTTAGCATCTGTCAATATTCCTTTGAATTTATCCTTTAAATATTGGAAACCACTACCTTGATGATCCATACCCTTCACGAAGTTTTTCATAAGGCCAAGTTTAATGTGAAGTGGTGGAAGATGTACTTTCTGAGGGTCAATAAGTGCTGGGTGTTTCACATTGTATTTACCAACAACATGTTCAGTTCTAGATGGCCAATCATGTTTTTTGTAGTGGTTCTTGTCATCTCTGCTGTTCCATAGACACAAAAAGCACATATGCTTTGTGTAGCCCAACTGTAACCCAAGAAGTAATGATACAACTTTAAGGTCGCCACAAATATTCCATGTGGTCCTTATATTTGATGAGTCTTAGCAGCAGTTTCATCGATTCATAAGTCTCATTAAGGCCAGTGGCATGTGCTACAGGTATTGAAGGTTTTTCATTGCCGTTGTGCAGTAATACAGCTTTAAGGCTAGCTTTACTAGAGTCAATGAACAGTCTCCATTCTTTTGGATCATAGCGACAGCCAATCCCTTGCATCAGACCACTGATATCGTGGCAGAAACAAACGTTTTCTTCCTGTAAGTAAAATGATGAAAACTGCAAATGGCGATGGCGGAAATGGGAAACTTTGGTGTTTGGTTGGAGAAGATTAAATTCTTGAAGTCTTGAACCAAGCAACTCTGCCTTTTCTTTTGGTAATTCCAAATCGCGCACTAAGTCATTTAACTCCGCTTGACTTAACAAATGTGGGGAAATATTTGCATCTGGAACATATATGCCATCTTTCCCTGTTTCTATATCACTAGCAGAATCTTCAGATGAACTGCTGTCTGTTATCGTTGCTGGTGGAACTGGTGGTGGATTTGTTTCATCATGTGGTACTGGTTTCATTGCTGATTCGCAGTTTGGGTACGTGATCTTTGATTTGTTTTTCTTTGTGAAACCAGCAATCTTTGTCAAACAAAAATAACAATCATTGAAGTGATTTTTCGGCTCACGCCAAACCATGGGGACTGAGAACGGCATAGCTTTTCTTTTACCATTCATCCAAGCTATTAACATTGCATTGCACTGTGCACAGCAAATATGTGGTGCCCAGTCCCTCTGTTGGTCTCCTAACTTAGTCAAAATAACACTTGTAGGCAAGTTTAATCTTTGTTGTTATGTTCTACGTTGTGGCTTAGGTGTATATTGTTCACAGACAAAGCAGAAGTTGTCTGGGTGATTTACACAAGCACGTCTATTTGATGCCATTTTTAATTACCATACAATATCTGAAAAAACGTAGAAAGTAATTATTACGATGTGCAAAATAAAAAGAAATACACACCGTAGTACAAAACAAATGCTATAAAAACACAAGTCACCACAACCTGTCACTTGCTCATCAGCAGAGAGCTTCAACAACCGTTCTGCTTGACTGTCACGTAGTGACTGACCGTTGGCAAAAAAAATTGCTTTAACCTTGAAAAGCAAGTTTCATATTACTGGCATTAAGCCGATTAAAACCAAAATCTGGACGTGGTAGAAAATTTTACTAAAAGTGATTTGCATTTTACACAAAATCTAGACGTGATAGAAAAAATCTAATTATAGATTTGAAATCAGCATACCGAAATTAGCTAGGAGCACCTATTTGGTCTTCTGTAACAAAATCTTTGTTGCCTAGTGAATTATCATTCCCCATTATGCATGGGGAATTCTTAAATTGTAGGTCTGGTCAACTAGAGGTGCCTCTAAACCAGTGCTCCTTTATCCAGGTAATTCCTGTGCGATGGGTATATAAATTACTATATACCAGTACTAAATCTTCAGTAGATGGCCTTGAAGATGGCTACGGAGGAATGATGACTTCTTGTACATAATAAAACAATCCTTAAAAAAAGTATGATGTAGATTGGAGTAAGTAGTTTAATATTCATGTTATCCTTTATTTTCCACTGTCTTCTAATGCGCAACGAAGTGCACAAGGTAAGTGTATGCATGGTGTAAGTGAACTCAAACTATTCTCTTTATTAGACTTTTTCCTACTTTCCTATAAATCTTCTTTCACCACTATTTTCTGTCAGCAGTGGCAGACGGAGGAGGGAGAGAGCCTTGTCCGTTCTATACTTTATTATTACTACTATTCCTGTGTGAAAGCTTTACACGCCTATAAATGTAAGCATGGTATAAATTTTCAGTATGTTTTATTTTCATTACCATTTCTAACTTTTCTACTTCCTTCTTGGGCTAGCCTAGAGTGGATCTTAGGGTCTTTGTTAGCTTGTAACTCTTAATAATAATAATAATTATTGATTTTGTTTAACCTCCTTCGTAACATCTAAGGTCATATGATGGAGGGGACCTACAGCTTTACGTGGGATCTGAACCACGGGTCGCTACATAGTCCGGACGCAGCGACGGTCTCCCATCCAACTACTACCCAGACCCAATGTCGCTTAACTTCGCTGATCAACGGGAAGAGGTATTACGACATTGGCTACGACGTAGCCGTAACTCTTAACTGTAACAAATTTCATACGAGAGAGAGAGAGAGAGAGAGAGAGAGAATCCCTCCTCCCCCAATCGAAGAAAGGGGAGACAATAATCTAAAAATCCCAGAAGGTCAATCTTGTAATTGGTTCTCATTCGATCAAGGGGAGACAAAAGTTCAAACAAGAGCCGAGGGAAGAGAAATATTACGAGGGGTTCAATCTCTGACAAGGTGAAAGAGAGCTTCTACAGAACGCTCGAGAGAAACTTTCGACATTCAACAAAAGGAAAACGAGTAAACAATCAAACCAACCAGCCATCCAACTAACCATCAAAAGTTTCCCCTCAGCAAACGAGTTAAAACCATCCTTACGTCGTTTTTAATCAAGTTATTTCATTATGAAGACCTCTCCTTTTCATTTCTCCAACCCAAGCTTAATATCGAGACCGCAATTATTCTCAAATCCTATTTGCTTTACGAAACGCCTTTTAAACAAAGGCAATTTACAAAAGGTAAAGTCGATATTGGTAAGTCAACATCGTATATACACCATGTGTATATACGTACTTCGACGCACGCACGCACATTTGAGTATGTTAAGTGTATATTATTATTATTATTATTATATATAACAATGAGGGGTCCCGCGTCTTAAGGTACCTAGGCGCCAAAATTAAAATTCGCCAGAAATCGCCTCCAAAGTTCAGCAATATTCTCGCAATAGTATCTCTGTTATTAATTGAGCTAGAACGTTCATTTTTGGCTAAATTAGAGTTCTAAGTATGCTAATGAAGATGTTGATGAGTTTTTGGAATAGATTTTCATATTTTATATATATATTTTTTAAATTTGTTTATTTTCTTATTATGTCGAACTTTGGGTGAACTTTTGGCTGGCGATAGAGGTGAAAAAAGTAGTTCACTTCATAAGGTTTTCAACCATACTTCTAGTGTCGTATGGTCATTATAACCCAAACCACGCGATAGAGGAAGGGTGAAAATAGTGATATCCATCAAAAACACGTTTTCGCCTGTGGTGGCGCTTAGGTATCTTAAGACGCTCGGATAGATAGACAGACAGATTCTGTCTAGCGTAAATAATAGACACTGATATTTACAAAAAACATTCACTATCTCCCTCTCTTTCACACATACCTCCGTATACATGAGGTACGGTACTGATTTTTCTAAATACATATATCTAAAAAATTAATTTATCTAAAATATTAATTTAACCTAATCTAATCCAACCTTAGTGCCATCGAACGGAGAAGGGCGTGATGAGGGTTTCGGACGCAATTGATGGCTCGAAGCGTGGTTTCTGTTAAGTCATTAAATAGTGAGCGATTAGCTAACTAGTTAATTTGTACTAGCTAGCCTAGCCTAGCCTAACCAAACCAAACCTTAAGTAGCGTAACCTAATCAGGTCTGGCATATCTTTTTTCCGACAATAGAAATGTTTCTAGTTTTTTCTATATAAATTTTCCAATGTTCCGAGGTATCAAAAGTATTACCTCACAAAAAATACTCCACTACATCCGTGAATTATCACACAGTCGACCTCACTCAGGCTAAGTTGCCTACACATAAACACACACACACACACTAAATTACACCTATCTATATAAAGAATTAGACAAATAGGCGAGGGGGAGATTCCAATACAACCTATAATTACGCGAACTACAAAGGACATCCTGCGTTCGCGGAAGACCCGCTAGCGAGTCTCAAGGGATAAATCTTGGAGGGAAGCGAAGCGTGTCATTTTCAGTTCCACGGATAACTGAAAGGGGACCAAGAATAAAGACTGCTGACGGAGCCACAATCTAGCCAAGTAATAAAAATGAGAACCCCCCATTTTTATGCCCAAATAAAAAATGGGTGACTAAAATATATTTTCCTCAAGTTTTACGAGACGCGTCATCCTTCAGTATGTAGAAATGACACACGAGGAAAATTATTAGTAATCTAAAAATGAGAAAAGTGTAAAGTGTGTATCATGACATTAAATGTAGGATGAAAGCAAGTTTTCCGGGGTTCAGAGACTATTTATGAACTTTGTTACAATTTCAATCCAATAATGAAATTGAACGTGTCATTAATTTTTTCATTTCGCACTACTGTACAAGCAATAATTTTCTTGTCACACTAACATCAAAACTCTATGACACACTAAAATTAAAGCAACAACATTAATTTTCATGTCATACACTGAAAATACATATTGCGTAGGCTATATATATTATATATATATATATATATATATATATATATATATATATATATACTGCGCCTCCGTGGAATTGTGGTTAGTGTCGCTGACTAGTGACTACGAATCCATCGGCCCCGCGATCAACACCTGGTGACGGCAGGCGGCTCGCAGTAAAACCCAGCTGTTCATCCTTCCACACAATAAAGAAATTGGTTGGTAGATAAATGGGTACCCTGGGTAGCCTAGTGATTAAGACGCTGGACTGCTGGTGAAGCGTGGTTCGGATTCCACGTTAAACTGTAGGTCTAAGGTGGAGTGACAAGCTTGATCTTCGTCAGAATGAACATTTCAGGCGGAAGCAAATGTAATGTTAAACCTTTGGTTAGCTTCCGCCCGAATTGTTCATTCTGATGAAGGCCAAGCTTTTCACTCCACCTTAGACCTACAGTTTAACGTGGAATCCGAACCACGCCCCACCAGCAGCCCAGTGTCTTAACCACTAGGCCACTTTCTTTATTGTGTGGAAGAACAGCAGCTGAGTTTTGCCGCGCCCGGCTGCCGTCACCAGGTCTCGATCCTGGGGCCGATGGATTCGTAGTCAGCGACGGGTGGGGCACGGGAACCAAGTGTTTTTGGAATAATCAGGAAAATGATATTTATTTTTGTAAAGAAAATATATTGGTAGAACAACATTCGTAAGAACATAGCATTTCATGTCATAATAATCATGTACCGAAAATTATATCTGGCATATGATGTCCTTGGCCGTCGACGCATTGTTGAAGGCGTTTACGAAAATTGGCCTCCACTCTTCCCAGCAGGTCTCTGTTGATTTGGATGATTTGTTGACGGATCGCTTCCTTCAATGCATCTAATGTACGGGGCTTGTCCTCGTAGACACGTGACTTGAGGTACCCCCATAGAAAGAAGTCACATGTGGACAAGTCAGGGGACCGAGGGGGCCATGCAATGTCACCAAATCTCGAAATGAGATGGTTGGGAAACAGGGGGCGAAGAACAGTCATTGACGCTCTGGCGGTGTGTGGCGTGGCCCCATTTTGCTGAAACCACAAATGTCGACGAGCAATACGCCTTCTTCGTAACTCAGGGATGAAAAAGGTGTTCACCATCTCAATGTAACGCCCAGATGTTATGGTAACGGTAACCCCATTTTGTTCGAAGAAATAGGGACCGATGACGCCAAACTTTCCCACCGCGCACCAAACTGTAACCTTAGGGCTATGCAGCGGTTTTTCATGGAGTTGTCGCGGATTTTCAGCAGCCCAATACCGACAGTTTTGATTGTTGACGGCCCCATTAAGGTGGAAATGGGCTTCATCACTCATTACCACCATCATGTTTTCATTCTGCTCATAAAGTGCAAGCATTTCCTGTGCAAAATTCAGTCGTTGGGGGCAATCGTTTACATTCAATTCCTGCACCATCGCTAACTTGTATGGGTGAAAATGTAATTCTTCATGCAAAATCCGTCTAACAGTACGATTGCTGATTCCGAGTGCAGCTGAATGTCTCCGAGCAGAGCGGCCTGGGCTTTGCAACATCGCTTGTCTGACCCTTTCAACGTTCTCTGGAGTACGCACAGTGCGTTGCGGCCCCTTCGGTTTTGTTTTCATTA
>JAJOZX010002959.1:0-147500 GCA_023014485.1 Bathynomus jamesi | reverse complement strand
CAGATCTTACCGTGAATGCAGTACGCGGAATTATCACTGAGGAGCCACGTACGTCCGTTCGTGCTGCATCACACAGACTCGGCCTCCCGACGTCATCTGTGCACAAAATTCTGAAAGTTAATTTGCAGAAGAAAAGCTATCATTTGCAGGTTTTACATGATTTACATGAGGAAGATTTCCCTCGACGAGGTGCTGTGTGTGCTGATCTCGTAGAACAAATCTGGAGTGATAATTTAATGGACAACATTCTCTTTAGTGATGAAGCCACTTTCCATACGCGTGGAAAAGTAAATCGCCATAACTGTCGAATTTGGGCAGATGAAAGACCGAATGATTTCGTCCAAAATTGGGAAAGAGACTCACCTAAAGTTAATGTCTGGATGGGTTTAACAAAATCTAAGGTTTATGGTCCTTTTTTCTTTGCTGAAGCTACAGTTACAGGGCTTATTTATCTGGACATGTTGCAGCAATTCCTTGAACCTCAGCTGATTGAGGATAGGATTGTTAGTACCGGTCTATCAACATGATGGTGCTCCTTGTCACTATGCCAAAATTGTTCAGGATTATCTAAATGGACGTTTTCCAAATCGCTGGATCGGACGCGGAAGCAACAGACTTTGGCCAGCGAGATCACCAGATTTAACCCCTTTAGATTTCTTTGCATGGGGCTTTATCAAATCGCACGTCTATCAGACGAAGATTACGAGTCTTGAAAACTTACGTACACGTATACGAACTGCTGCAGATAACCCCGCAAATGCTCCAGAATGTGTTTAGAAATGCTGCGGAACGATTTGAGCTGTGCAGGGATACTGATGGGCGTCACGTCGAATCCTACTCTTAATTATTTAATAAATGTTACCACTTTATCATTTTATGATTGAATTCCATATAATTTCGAAGTGCTTCACAAAAATAGATCCTGACTTTATGTACACCCTGTATATAGGGACAATGTTCGCTCTTTTCAAAATGCTCAGTATTTCCCCAGGGTCTAGGGATCTTCTCCATATCCAGTATAAAGGTCTAGCTATTTCATTTTTACAGTTTTTAATCAATAATGCGTTCCAATTGTCCGGACCTGCAGCTGAATGTGGTTTCATTTGTCCTATAGCTCTCGCTACATTTTCTGGGGTAAAATCAGTCTGTTATACACTCTCCTTGCAATTTCTCTTCGAAGAATGCATCTATGTCAGGTATCGCTTTGTCACTTTCTGGGGTACTGAAAACTGATTCATACTTAGGCTGACCATACGTACCGTTTTTTTTATGGGTTCTGTATGGGTTCTGTCACTGAAGAATAATTGTAAGCTCAATATGTTTATGTACTTACTTTTTCATGAATACAGAATATTACATAACCCCCGTCCCTTTTTTGCCATCCCAATGTCCCGTTTTTGTCTCAAGGAAATATGGTCAGCCTATTCATACTGGGCTCTCAATATTTCAGATATTTCTTTTGGATCGTCTGTTAGTTCATTATTTCTCTTCCTTAAGGGCCCCATAGCGGCGCGCGTTTTTGTTTTCCTTTTCGCATAGCTATAGAAGTATTTTGGATTTTCCTTTATTGCTTCTACCGCCTTTTCCTCTTCCCTCTCTGTATGGTCCTTAATCAGGGCTTGTATTTCCCTGTCGATACCCTCCAGTTTTTCTTGTTTCACTTTCCTGGCATTATCTCCGCAGTTGGCTAACTTCGCCTCCACTCTCTTTCTTTTGCGGAATATTCTTCTCTTTGGCCTCTCCAGCCACCTCCTCTTTCCTTTTGGCTGTGATTTCGGAGCATATTTTCTTAAAATTCTCAGCGTTTTTTCTTCCAAGGTTGTTAGCATTTCTTCAGTTGTTTTATTCTCTAAAACTTGTCTCCACTCTATTTGGGCCATGTGCGATCTGATTGCTTCCCAATTTATAGTCTTGGAGTTTAAGTTAAAGGCCCCAAATTTGCTTCTTTCCTCAATATGTGTATTGTCTTTTAATGTTGTAGTCATATTCGTCGATATCTCGATTAAGTTGTGGTCTGAGATAATGGTTGGAGTTATTTTTATATCAGCAATCGAGTTCGTGTTATTCGTGAATATCAGATCTAGGCAGTTATTTTTTCTGGTATTTTCTGTTATCTCCTGTGTCAGCATAAACTCATTTGTGAGAGCCATCAACATTTTTGCTTGCTACTGGTCTTCTCTTGTGCCCCCCTTGTCCTGGTATATATTTATATATATATATATATATATATATATATATATATATATATATATATATTCCTATCCACCTTTTTGTATTCTATAAATGGGAAGTTGAAGTCTCCACAGATCATTATATAGGGGGATGGAGAGTTTATGGCCTTTATTAGCTTTCTGATGTCATCAATGGCCTCCGAGAATTTTTCGGTTTGGGTATTTGGAGGTCTATAGATGACTATTACGAGGGTAATTCAGTAAGTATCCGCACTTTTTATTTTCACAATTTTATTTTCACATCTGATACATTATAAATATAAACACATCACTTCTCAATATAGTCTCCCTGTTTCTCAATGCACTTAGTCCAGCGATCTACAAGCTTCCTAATGTCATCACAAAAGAATGTTTTTGGCTGTGTGCGTAGCCAGTCATGCACCGCCTCCTTCAGATCATCGCCTTGGAATCGCTGACTTCTCAAAGCGTCTTTTAGTGGTCCAAACAGGTAAAAACCCGAAGGTACCAGGTCTGGACTGTAGGCTGGATGGTCGAGAACTTCAAATTTAAGATCTTGAAGGCATTTTCTAGTGTGTGCAGCGGTATGAGGGCGCGCATTGTCGTGTAACAGAATAACACCTTCCAACAATCTCCCTCTCCGTTTTGTGCGAATTGCTTGCTTTAACTCATTCCGAAGCATGTCAGAATACGATGCACTTGTTACTGTAGTTCCACACTCTAGATAATGTTCAAGGATAGGGCTTCGTTTATCCCAAAACAGTGTTAGCATAACTTTACCTGCTGACGGCTGCGCTTTGAACTTCCTTGCCACGGGAGATGTTGGATGCTTCCATTGCATGCTCTGTGACAGAAGAGCACAAGCGTAATCGTATGGACGTCTGCTCTCGTCTTTTGGCGCGGTATCATAATGGAAAAAACTTTTTTGGAGCGCATTATCACTGGAGATGAAACCTGGATCCATCACTATGAACCAGAAAGCAAACGACAGAGCATGCAATGGAAACATCCAACATCTCCTGTTGCAAGGAAGTTCAAAGCGCAGCCGTCAGCAGGTAAAGTTATGCTAACACTGTTTTGGGATACACGAGGCCCTATCCTTGAACATTATCTAGAGCGTGGAACTACAGTAACAAGTGCATCGTATTCTGACATGCTTCGGAATGAGTTAAAGCAAGCAATTCGCACAAAACGGAGAGGGAGATTGTCGGAAGGTGTTATTCTGTTACACGACAATGCGCGCCCTCATACCGCTGCACACACTAGAAAACTCCTTCAAGAACTTGAATTTGAAGTTCTCGACCATCCAGCCTACAGTCCAGACCTGGTTCCTTCGGATTTTTACCCGTTTGGACCACTAAAAGACGCTTTGAGAGGTCAGCGATTCCAAGGCGATGATGATCTGAAGGTGGTGGTGCATGACTGGCTACGCACACAGCCAAAAACATTCTTTTGTGATGGCATTAGGAAGCTTGTAGATCGCTGGACTAAGTGTATTGAGAAACAGGGAGACTATATTGAGAAGTGATATGTTTATAATGTATCAGATGTGAAAATAAAAAGTGCGGATACGTATTGAATTACCCTCGTAGTATCACGTTTAGTTTTTCTATTTTTACTGCTAGGAGTTCCACATAGCTGTTTGATTTACTTATTATTGTCTCTGTCATATGATCTTCATGTACATATATAGCACAGCCACCTTTACGTCTCGTTGTTCTATCCGCTCTTAGTAAGTTGAAGCCCTCATATTTGTCTCTTTCTTATCAATACAATGTTCGCAGTTTTCACAATTTCCTTGGCAATCCTTAAGATGAGTTTCTGTGAGGCATGCAATGTCCGCCCATGTTTCGTCCATAAATCCTTTCAGGTACGAAACTTTGTTGAGTGATTGGTTTGGTCTTACTCCTTGAATATTAGCCAGGACAATATTTATGTTCTTTGTTTTTCGTTGCCCCTTGTGTATTTTAAGTTCGTTTTCCTTCGGTTTCGCTTGTTTCGTTGCCCTATGATCCTCCGAGAGAGATCCGTTTCCGCCTACCTCTTCTGGTAGCTTCTTGCCCGCAAGCGGTTTGGCTCGGGTGTTTCCAGCTCTGTCAACTGCATGTGTTGGATGACATTTAGCAGCCGTATCGTGTCTTCGATGTTGAAAAAAAATTTTGTTCGCTTATTGTGTTCCTATCGTTGTTATTCCTATTGTTATTTAAACTTTGTCCTTTGTTCTTTGGGTCCGTCGGGAGATGTTGATAGTAGCATTTTCCCCCGATTTGCAGGTTCCATATTTTGCGTAAGTCCTGCAGATGTCGGGTGGTAGAATTTCATCAGTCTCCAAATTTACAATGACCATTATTATAGAAGAAATTGCATATTGGGGGATGTTCAAATAGACATTGGCCTCTTTTAAATCTGCTATTCTCTTTTATATAATATCTGCATATAATTCCTTCCCCATATTTACTCGTGGCCTTTGTTTTTTGCTCCTTATTAGGGGACAGTTTCACTCCGTTTTCTTGATTGCCCTCTTCTCTTTTCCTATTTGTGCTATTTATGTTAATGTCCTTCGTTGCCCTTAACTATCTGTTGTCATCATACTCTCGACTGCATGGTTTCGGCCTCGTTGTGTGACGGTATTTGATTTTTTCTACTTCGCCTTTCTTCGTTTCTTGTTTTCCTCTGTTCTTTATTCCCACTTTCCTCTCATTTTCTTCTCGTAGTCTCTTTTTGCTTTAAATACTGTAAGAGAGTTTATTTCGGTCATGCAGTTTTCGCAGAAAAATTTTATCCCATTAAGTTGGTTCGCGTTCGTTATAAGGGAGATTTTTTCATCTTCTCATTATAGGCATCTTAAAATAAAAAAGCAGCTAACAAAAATCGCACCTCATCGCCTTTGTCTCATCTGTTGCATCTCTGCAAATACCACAGAGTTGCAGGAATTTATTTACCATTTCCATGTTACTAATACAGGGTAGCCGGTGGTGCACAAAATTGACTCAAAAAAGGTATTATAGGAAGTATTGGGTGGAGGGTTGACTCAAGCTGAGTGAGGGAAAGTTCTCCGTTACTGCGAGCGATGGGGGATGTGGCACGCCGTATACTTCTCACTGATTGGAGCTCGCGACCGTGACTGCGGGGAATAATGGGAGGGGGGGTATTTGTAGGAATTTCGATAGGCAGCTAATTTTCTTCACAAAGAAACACTCGGAAAAATGCTGTATAGATTAATTCGCTTTGTTTTTATTTACTTTTTTTTATATATGCCGCGATTTTTACTTTTCAAAAGAAATACCACTATGCACTATCAATTAACTCAATATCGGCACCATTTAAAACTGATTAACTGCAGGATTTTTACTGTAATACCACTTTTATTCGGACCTCGATCGAAACACGTGTAACCGTCACACCAGCAAAACAAATATATATATATATATATATATATATATATATATATATATATATATATATATATATATATATATATATATATTCAACTGCAAAGAACACGCAGTATAAATAACGTAAAGAACGACGCTTGTATAGGAGATATTCCGCGTATTTAGGGCGTGATAGGCGTGAGAGGGCGGAGTTGAAATGAGCTGATGAAGTAGAAGTTTCATAGCACGAAAGATATCACGAATTCCTTCGGGCCAAACTGACACGACATGATATCGAGCTCAAAATTGGAGTTAAGAAAGTTAAAACAAGTTTAAAATGTAATAATCATAGATAAGAATCCTCTTTATTTATACTCTTTCGAACAGATGATTGGTTTCGGGTTTGAAACAGTACTTTATGTTGTAAATCAGGGGTTCCCAAACTTTTACCACCAAGGACCCCTAAATATTAATTCCGTACGGACATAGACCCCCCACAAAAAAAATTATGAATTCAGTTACAAACTATAGTATATTTCATAAACATAGATAGCTTTTAAATTAATGTAAAATTAAACATTCTACTCTCATTAAACCAGTTTAATAAACACTTACCGAATGTCTAGTGTGAAATGGAAATTTATTTTAATATAGTTAATATTACTATTTTTCCAAAAGCTTAGAGACCCCCTGGAAGCTTCCTACAGACCCCTTTGGGAATCCCTGTTCTAAATTATACGCGTTCCACCAACAAAAATAAATCAAAGGATTCCCGTCCCAATCACAATAGAATTCATTTACTACTGACGAAAATTAAGCGTGAATTTTAATACCAGGCCAGACCTAGAGGCGGGGCCACCAGCTTGACCTCCGTGTGAAGAGAGACCAACACACGAAACAACATAAGGTTCAAGGTAAGGTGTATATATATATATATATATATATATATATGGTGCAACAAAGATCCTTACTCATACGATATTTATTATATAAAATAGTGTTCGAACTGCATACCAAATCTGCGTTTGCACGTAACAAAAATTCTATCCATAAGATATTTTTCATCGAGTCTTACTGTATCCATCTGACGCCATTATATTTTTTCCCTTTGAAGTATCTCAAATCAGTGGTTTACTCATCACGACCACGCATCATTGACCATTTGAAGAAAAAAATTCACAGGGAATGTGTCAAAAATTAGTGAAAAAGTGTTCTTTACTAGTGGATCTACCGATCTACCATAGCCTACTTACCAGAATTCGTACATTCAAACAGCTTTCTGGTATTCAATTCGAACATTTTATATATACTGTGTGTGTGTGTGTGTGTGTGTGTGTGTGTGTGTGTGTGTGTGTGTGTGTGTGTTTAAACACAGACCGTGCATGGAATAAGGAACTCTTCTGGGAAATTACATCCACTATAGTTCGAATAAGTAATGATAAATGACACAAATACTATAGTTTTTCTTTTTCATGATGGAAAGCCCAACGTGGGCACCGAGTTACTCGCAAAGAGGCCCAAAATATAGCTTCCCTCACCAGCTATCTGCAAAGCAGATAGGATCTACCTTTGGGACAGGATCTAGGGTTTACAGCTTATACGTAGCCTACTACATTCAGAACCTCAATATACGCAAGAAACTCGTTGCATTCACGTCGGATTGAATACATCAAAGAAAAAGGGGATAACTATTGTATTTTTAGCGAAAAAACAAAACTTAAACCTCAACCGGGACATTGAGCGTCCACTTTTCAAGGCACAACACACACGTTTAATATACACAAACTCAGAAGAATTCCTAGTTCCATGCACGGTCTGTGCTTAACATATAAGTTTCTCAGGGGACCATTCTGAGTTTGTGTGTGTATATATATATATATATATATATATATATATATATAGATATAGAGAGAGAGAGAGAGAGAGAGAGAGAGAGAGAGAGAGAGAGAGAGAGAGAGAGAGAGAGCGCCTCAAAAGGCCTTCCGGCCCATACCGAGGAGGTACCAATGGCAACGGGTGCCAGGGAAAAATTCATACACCCTCAAATACTGTGCAAGATTTGGTCTAACCTTTTCTTGAACTGATCAACAGAGGAACTGTTCACAACTTCTGAAGGTAACCTGTTCCACGTGTCACAGATCTTATAGGTAAAGTAATTCCCACACACACTAGTCCTAAACCGTTTCAAATCCAACTTCCAACCATTGTTGCGAGTTGGGTTATCATTTAAACTAAACATACTTCTAAAATCGACATCGTTGAACCCGCGTAAGAGCTTGAAAACCTCGATCAGTTGACCGCGCAGCCTCCGAGTTTCAAGCGAAAACAAGTTCAGGGCGCGTAACCGTCGATTGTAGCCCATATGCCTAACGGAAGGGATTAACTTTGTGGCCCTCGCCTGCACTCGCTCCAGCCTCTCAATATCTTTCCTGAGGGTGGGCGACCAGAACTGCACAGCATACTCCAGGTGCGGCCGAACAAGGGAATTGTACAGTGAGAGCAGGGTTGTGGAGTCGGTCCAAAATTTTCCGACTCCGACTCCACACATTGTAAAAAATCTAAAAATCCGACTCCGACTCCTCACATTTTAAATATACGACTCCGACTCCTCTAGTGTTTCACTCTATAATTATCATAATAATAAGACATTTCATCACCACCACACTAAGTGTGAAATTTTATATTTTATATTTTATATTTAAATAAATATTAATTGTATATTCTGAAAATGTAAAAAAAAAATATTAAAAAAACTTAATCTAGGGGCTATCAATGAATAAGGTTTATTGACCAAAAAAACTAAATAACCTAAATGTTAGTATTTAGGATTTAGAAATTAAGGGTGACACAGGACACAGAAATTGGAGTCGGAGTCGGAAGTTTTTTACCAACTCCGACTCCGCCCTGAAACGTGCGACTCCACGACTCCGACTCCACAACCCTGAGTGAGAGCACAATCTCCTTGTTCCGAAACTGAAATTGCCTCCTGATATAACCCAATAGTTTCTGGGCTTTCTTTTCCACCTCTACACACTGTTTCGTAAACTTAAGATCGCTGCTAATTAGCACACCCAAGTCCTTCTCTAAATCAGTCACCTCGATATTACTACCCAACATCGAGTAGTCCGACTTGGGATTGGCGTAGCCAATGTGCATCACTTTGCATTTACCCAAGTTAAACGGCATTTGCCATTTTTCGGACCACTCTCCTATCCTACCTAGGTCTGCACGCAGTTCCTCGATCGCTTCGGGCGTCCCAACATTGGCCCCAAGCTTGGTGTCATCAGCGAATTTGGCGATCCGACTGACGATGCCACCGTCGATATCATTTATGTAAATGATAAACAACAGCGGCCCCAAAACGGAACCCTGAGGAACCCTAGTGACCGAGGCCCAACCCGAACTAGCCCCTTTAATTACCACCCTCTGCCGCCTATTCCTCAGCCAGTTTTCAATCCACCTACCTATTTCCCCACCGATACCCAGCGCGCGCACTTTCGCCATTAGCCGGCGGTGAGGTACCTTATCAAAGGCTTTCTGAAAGTCGAGATAAAGTATATCAATCGCCCTACTCTTATCGTACTCACTCAACATGACGTGGAAAAACTCGAGCAAGTTGGTGAGACACGACCTATGCCGTCTAAACCCATGTTGGGAGTCCCCAAGCAGCTTGTAGGAATCCAAATGGTCAACGATCCTATCAGCTATTATCCCTTCTAATAATTTACCTAAACTGAAGTGAGACTAATGGGACGATAGTTCCCTGGACTTTCGTGATCCCCTTTCTTAAAGATAGGGGTCACGTTGGCTTCCCTCCAGTCACCAGGCACCTGGCCCATCTCCAACGATTTGTTGAAGACTGTAGCCAGGTGGGGAGCCACCTGGTCGCGCACTTCTCGCAACACTCTGGGGAGAAACTGGTCTGGCCCAGGAGCCTTAAACGCGCTCAGTTTGTCTATTCTAGAGGCAACGACTGTCGCGGTACATCTAACACTATCCAGGCCAGCACCTTCGTGCCTCACGCCTGGCTCGGGGATGACGCGGGTATCCTCCCTGGTGAACACTCCCGCAAAGTACTCATTAAGCACATTAGCGATGTCCGCGTCGGAGGTCCGCAGAACGCCGCTTCCATCCTATTAACATAACTGAAGAATTCCTTAGGGTTCCCCTTGCAGAGGCTTGCCACCCGTAGTTCTTCGTTACGTTTCGCTAGCCTAACCTTCGCCTTCACTTTCCTACACAGTCGGACATACGCTTCAGTGTTCTCGTGGGAACGATTGGCCTTCGCCCTCCTATACACTACTTTCCTATTTCGGATAGCCGAAGCGATGTCACGATTGAACCACTTAGGCTGCGTTGAAGCAGGGGTGACCGGTTTTGAGGGTATGGCAGCAGACTGCAGCACCATAAACTCGTCCCGGAATGCACTCCACACTCCCTCAACATCGCCGCCAACCTCTAACCCCATCTCTCCTACGCTATCCCTGAGGCTAACAAAGTTCGCCCGCCGGAGATCGAGCTTACTGCCTCTCGAGTTACTACGCTTCACCCGAGGGACGCACACACGGAACCTAATAAGACCGTGATCACTCCCGCCCAATGATTCGTCAACGGTGAGGCCAGTGACGAGGTTGTCTTCGGTCGTGAATACGAGAGAGAGAGAGAGAGAGAGAGAGAGAGAGAGAGAGAGAGAGAGAGAGAGAGAGAGGTTACAAGGAGGAGTTACAAGGAAAAGAAGTACCTCAAAAGGCCTTGCGGCCCATACGAGGAGGTACCAATGGCAACGGGTGCCAGGGAAAATTTTGTCTTTCAAACTATGCTAGCAGTAGTAGAAAACTGGATAGAAAAGTAGAAGGCTCTCCCCCACCCTCCGCTCCCTCCCTGCCAGAGGCAGGTACGGAAAAAGGTTGAAGAAAATACCTTGACCCTGGAAAAGTAGCCAAGGAAATTTTACAGGAAAGTGGAGAATATATAAATAGCTCTATATTTAGCTTGCTCACAGAGACACCGAGCAAGCGAACTCCTGCAGAGTTTCTGAGGTTTTAATCTTAAACTATGAGTGTGTTCTGTACTTTGTCTAGCCTATTTTTAAACAGATTTACACTTTGACTGGAAACATCCTCTGAGGGAGAGAGAGAGAGAGAGAGAGGAGAGAGAGAGGAGAGAGAGAGAGAGAGAGAGAGAGAGAGAGAGAGGAGAGAGAGAGAGAGAGAGAGAGAGAGAGAGAGAGAGAGAGAGAGAGAGAGAGAGAGAGAGAGAGAGAGAGAGAGAGAGAGAGAGAGAGAGAGAGAGAGAGAGAGAGAGAGAGAGAGAGAGAGAGAGAGAGAGAGAGAGAGAGAGAGAGAGAGAGAGAGAGAGAGAGAGAGAGAGGCAAATAAAGTAAGGTTAAAACAAATTAAATAATAATCTAACATGTTTAAGATATTACTTAATTGATAAAATTAGATTTTATTAGAAATATTTAAATGTTTGTATAAAGGAACTTACAAAGGTTACCTTTGCAATCACAGTACTTGCGAAGACAATGTTATTAACAACTGTTTACCCAGTTACTGTACAGTTATATCAAACAATTTTTGGTACTAATAAATAAGTTGGGTCTTCTTCCGTGCGTACCTTTGTATTATTAAGTACCGTGTACTGTAAAAATTAAATACAACTCAACGTTACTGAAAAGTAACGCATAAAGTTTGCCGAGCACGAAATAAAAAGTTAACAATTAAATAAAGCATGGTTATAATTAATAGATTTACGCGAAATTCGTTTGAGCATAGTTGCATTGGACAAAAGAGTGTCCGGTTAGGTTATACAATTAACTGAATGAATTTTGTTGATTACGCGATTCCTTCGTAGAATATTGAACAACTTCCGTTCCAGTTGGTTAAGTAAATTATCATTCTTCTTCGACAATAAGCATTCTTATGATTATAAAAATATGAAGCATTATTGCTTCGGGTAGTGACGAACCGCGTAAGGAAGCTTCGTTAGTACTAGGGTTTCTTTCCCGGGATCCCGGCTGTTTTTATTGGATTTGAAAATCCCGGGAATTGGACAAATATCCCGGGAAATCCCTGAATTTTAAAATGACTAAATTTATTTGTTTTTTCTTTTGTTATTAGAAGGCTCTTGGGTAGAATTAAAGAAAACTGCATAATATTTACCACATTTTATTCTACTTTTCTGCTTTCTTAAATGAACACATACTAGCATTAGCAACTTAGAGCAATCTAAAAGTGGGCCCGTATGCCAAAAACTGGCCGAGGGAATGTCGCTAGCGCTGCGTATAATACAAGGAACAGAGTCTCAGTATATTATCTAGCGATCGCAGGCAACTCATCTTGCTCAGAGTTTAAGCAAGCATTTGAAGCAAGAACTGCAGTTATTCGAGACAATAGGGAACAGAACTTCAAACATCATGAATTTATTTGATGCACTGAAAACCATTCCGCCAACCTCTGTTGAATCAGAGAGTCTTTTCTGCAGCAGGTTTATTTATCACCAAGTTGAGAACTCGTCTTAGTGATAGAACAGAAGTATCGATTGTTTATGTTTTTTAAGAAGCTATTTTAAAAATGTTGATTAACTCTTTAAATATTTTAAGATAAAAGGATGAAAATATTTTTTCTAATGAAGTTTATTTTATTTTTATTTTTTTGTATTGGCTAAATATTTTAAGATAAAATATGTTGAGATAAAAGGTATAAATTATTTTTTTTAATGAAGTTTCTTTTTCTTTTTTTATTTGCAAATGCACTTAATTATAATTAAAGGAATATAATATTTTAGCCTTTTATTTGTCCCCTGCAGATGAATAGCATGATAAATATTATGTTTAATAAATAATAAATAGCTACCACTGATTGGTAAACTCAATTCAAGTATTGCAGTGCAAAAGTAGTCATCTAGGCATAAGTAATTGGTTATCCCAATTCTAAAAGGGTATTTTATCACTGAACAATAAAAAAAAATTACCGTTCTCTTAAATATACGGGTCATTCCATGTCAAATCAGACACCAAAAATGTCAACCGTCTCTGATTTCGTTAATACTTTTAGTACACTTAAGGACCCTTATGAGAAATGTAGATACCCAAAATTTCACACCTCCGTTACCTCAGGGTGCCGAGATATGAGGTCACGAAAGTTGACCTTTTGACCAGATTTTTTTCAAAATTTAATATATCTAAATTGTCATATCTCGGCTTCTACTGGACCGATTTACTTCATTTTGGTGTCATTTTAAAGCTTGAAACGAGTAGAATCGTTTGTATATCTTGAAATATATCTCATAAATGATTCATAAAAAAGTTATAGAAGTTGGAAATATTTGACTTGAATAAAAAAAAAATATCGTCTCCGATATTTTTTTTTTTTTTTTGTCCCAAGGTACCTCTATCCAAACACAACATTGTGTAAAAATTTCATTATTCTCTGGCAAATACTTGAGAAAATATAGCACTTTCAGTGTGACGAATTTTAAAAAAAAATATAAAAAAATTACAGAAAATGAAAAATCGTTGCTATTCCTATGAAAAATGATGTGGAGTAACTTTTTTTTTTAAAGTATATACAGCATTATGACAAATAAAATACCTAATTTGGAGCTTTAAATTTGGCACCTATAGGTGTACCTATTTTTGTCTATGTAGGGGAGATTTTTTCTAAAATTTTCCAAACATATATAAAAACTAATTAATTTGTTTTGAGTGTGGTATTTTCTAGTAATTTTAGCATTTATTTGAATTGAATTTAATATTATTTTCATCAGCCCAGTTGAAAAGAGACATCTTGCCTTCTTGTAAAATTTTGTGATCCCGTTGTTAATCTGTGAAAATAATTAAAGTTTGTTACATAAAGAAAAATTATTGACTAAAACTGAAATTAAATAGAGAAATTATGAAAGCGAATTGCTAGTGATTACATTAAATTATTGGTATATAGCATGGGTTAGATCAGTGGTCGGGGAACAGGGGTAAATTACCCAAATGGGGTAAATTTAAAACTTTTGGGGGTAATGCGTGCGGTATGAGACACTTTGTGCTGATATTTTTTTCGTATAATTTTTATTTTATTTTGTTACATAAATGTGGCGTTATTCTAAATTTTAGAATATTACGAATTTACGTCCTGATTACGTCCTCAAATATATTTTGGGGTAATACCCAAAAAAGTTCGCCGACCACTGGGTTAGATGGTTGTTAATTTGAAAATTTTAAATTTAAATAGGTATTTTAGGTTATCTTTCTTTGAAGTAATTCTTTATGAGATTTCGAGACTTTTGGTACGTCTTCTTTTACTAAATTGTACTCTCTCCCGTTTCTCGTCATTACATCGACTTTTCTGATGACACTTGAAAATCTTATTGTCAAAATATCTGGATGTTGGGGATAGAAAAACGATGTAAGAATGACACCTTCACCTCTCTGGATTCTGTTGATTTTTCCAAAACATATGATAACCACCAGTGGTCATCATAATCTATAGCAACAAAACCATTTATATCATTTTCTTCTATCATTTCCTCTTCCTCGGTTACTTTTACGATTGTTGACTCATTAGATGCCGAATATCTTTTAACAGTAATTGATGAAAGTGAAACAGGTTTCACATGGTGCAATTTTAGAGTTCCGAAAACGGTTTTGGTTTTTGAATTTCGGTCTTTTAAAAATTCTTCTCTTTGATGGTCTTCAATTGTTAAAAATTTAAAATTTATGTTTTTAATGTTACAGTTAGCAAATTCAAACAAATTTCGGGGTGTTATTATTTGGTTATCACATGGTCTTTGGAGGCTTGCTTTTGCAGCTAATCTTTTAATAGTGCCCCCCAATCCATCGCATGGTCCTTTTCCATGACTTGTAGTGAAAAAATTCCAATCCGCCTCCAAATTAAAATCATTTTTATGGTAACAGAGGTTAAGGAAATTTTTACAATTTTTGTATTGGGCAGCATATCCGTCCGAAAAATATTAAAAAAAATTTATGAATGGAATTTTTTCTTCTATAAATTTACACAGGTGGAGTTGAAAAAGATGAACCGCGACAACATTGTGGTCATTACATTCTGAAATAATTACAAAATTTAAGTTCTTTAGATTTCCTTGGGCCTTGAAATATAGAATGAACGGATGAATAGTAGTCATTTGGTTGTTCCAATGGAACGATTGAACTTCATCTTAGAGAACAGCTGAATAATTTTCTGAGAAGTCGCATACAGCCAAAACTTCATCGTTTTCCAATAGTAGTTTCATTGCATATTTGTTAGGAAATCATGGATCTGAAAGTAAGTATGTAAATTAGAATTTAGAAGGGCTTGTAGATATTATTTTTTTGTTAAAAACTAATTAGAATTCAGCCTTTTATTTCATTGGATTTTTCAAATGATATTCTAGTACAAGGTTATTTTGTCAACATCAAGATATATTATTTTATATGATTTTTTAATAATTATACATGATATGTTCAATAAGTGTTATTAAATTATTGTTATTATTACCTGATACTGCTTCGATTTTTCACAAAATTCTTCTATGTAATCATCTGTAGACAACTGCATCATTTCTAAATTTGACCTATCGGTGTTGGTCCATTTTTTTAATTGAATGTTGTCAACATAATTTTCATCGAATAACGTTTGGAGCTGAGTGGTTAAATAGGTGGTATCACCAGAGAGATTACATTCCATTAGGCAACATACTTGCGAGGGAGGATTGCACATTAGGGAAGGTAACAACTGGCGGACGTGACTGATTTTAGGCTCTGTAATTTTATCAATTTTTGCCCCGATGAACATAAGTGTTAGGTTTTGGTGGATAACACAAACGCATACTGAGTGCGTACCAGATCTGCCCGCAATTACACATTGTTTAGGCCTTAACGAGGCAAATTTACTAAACCCAATTTTCATCCTTGGGTATTTATTTTTAAAGGCCTCACATGCCTCTTTTAAGCTACAGAGAAGGAGGTGCTGCTGTTTATGTTCCCTTTCACCTTGTTCGTTAATAACACACAAAATCTTTTTTACCCGGCATTAATCTACTTATGTTTTTATTTAAATAACATTTTTTAACTGAATCTTCTATTCCCATTTCCAGAACTTTCCCAGATTTTGGATTTGGTTCTGACAAAATTCCAGAACTTTCTACCATTTTCTTAGCAATTCACGCAGTGTGCTTGGTAGTATTGAATTCTTGGCATATTTTTCTTATACAGTACTCCAGCTTTTGGGCAGAACTGTTAAAATTTTAATTTTTTCACTTCTTTTAGTGCTTGAATCGTTAAATTTTTCTTTTAGCTGCTCTAAAATTTCTTTATAATCCTTTTCTTCCTGTCATGTCTCTTCCTCTTCAACTATAGTTTTCCCACTAGCAGCTTCTATTTTTCTTTTGAACGTATCTTTAACTTGTTTAAATTTTTTCAGTCCATATGCCTTTTGAGTATCTAATTTTTGTTTTTTAACTGAACTATTCAGCGTCGCTAATTCAAAATTTACTGTTATGTAGAGACGCTGAACTTGAGCCTGACCTTGATGACACAAGTTCAAGGTGGTCTTTCGGATATGACAGAGCCAGAGGGATGAGATGAGTCACTGTCTGAATTTTCAGTATTTTCTTTTAATATTTTATCAACAAAAATTCTGCACGGATTACATAGTCTATGATTTGCAGTTAATTGAAGATCAGGCCGATTAACGATTATTTCGGGTGGAACTACTCTTAGTCGCTTAGTTCGCCATTTCCCTTGATGCTCATTGAAAGGATCAGCACATTTTCTTTTTAAATTAAGCGAATCCATTTCAAAATTTCCTAATTGAAATAGAATAGGTACCTGGCTAGGAATTTCTGAATATATTACATATAGATGATTTATTTTATAGTTTCCTAAAAGATCTGAAAAAAAGCAAAAAGTACATATACACATAAAACAGTTATTTGTACTAGGAGTTAATGTTTGCATACAAATAACAGATACAAAAATAGGTATAACTAATAGGACGTGTCAAATTTACAGCTCTCAATTAGTTCTTTTATTTGTCATAGTGCTATACTTTCAAAAATAAAAGTTACTCCACATCATTCGATAGGAATAGCAATGATTTTTCATTTTCTGTCATTTTTTTATATTTTTTTTAAATTAGTCACACTGAAAGTGCTATATTTTCTAAAGTATTTGCCAGAGAATAATGAAATTTTTACACAATATTGTGCTTGGATAGAGGTATCTTGGGACAAAAAATTAAAAAAAAAAAATCTGAGACGATATTTTTTTTTTACTAAAGTTCAAATATTTCCAACTTCTATAACTTTTTTGTGAATCACTTATGGGATATATTTCAAGATAGACAAAAGATTCTACTCCTTTCAAGCTTTAAAATGACACAAAATGAAGTAAATCGGTCCAGTAGAAGCCAAGACATTACAATTTAGATATATTAAATTATTTTTAAAAAATCTGGTCAAAAGGTCAACTTTCGTGACTTCATATCTCGGCACCCTGAGGTCACAGAGGTCTGAAAATGTGGGTATCTACATTTCTCATAAGGGTCCTTAAGTGTACTAAGTATAAACAAAACCGGAGATGGTTGACTTTTTTTTGCCCTTATGTGTCTGATTTGACATGGAATGACCCATACAACCATTTCCTGGATTTCCCGGGATCCCGGGAATTGGCTTAATTTTTTCGGGAATTCCCGGGATGAAGAAAGCTGCATATAAGGAGAAACCCTCGTTAGGTTGACCCTCTTTGTTACTGCGTTGGGACAGAAAATGGCACAGCGCTCAAGCAAACTAATGCGGCTCATTCCTCTAACTCCTTGACTATTACTATTATCATGCAATACCATCGGGATTCGAATTAACGACCTCAGTACCTTCACTCCGCTTACAGGAAAGAGGCGTTACCTGTTGAGCTACAAACGCTGGCGACCTTCTGTATGTAACTGGCAATGATTCTGCGAGACGCTCGTACCCTGAATGAGTGTATAAGTGGAGCAGTGTTTTATTTAAAAAAAAAAAAAAAAAAAAAAATTGTGGACTTTGTTTACTACTGCTTAACCTATTACTCTGTCAGACAATGGGGTGCGCTGACCGGCTGGAGGTGCCTCTAGATCAGTGCTCCCTAATTTAAGTGCGAAAAATGGCAATGAAAACAATTTTAAATTATCAGTTTCAAGCACGGTGGTCTTTGGCACTCATGAAAGAAATGATGCGGAGATGAAATGATGACTCTTTGTATATTTAAATAAATAAATAATCCTTTAAAAATGTATGGTGTACATTAGATTAAGTAGTTTAGTGTTTCATGCCATCCTTTATTTTCCACTGTCCTCTAATACGTAGCTGGGTATACGAAATAAGCGAAATAAGCGTGAATGAACTCTGAAGCTATTTTTCATTATAACTTCTCCTAGTTTCCTATAAATCTTTTTTCATAACTATTTTCTATCAGCAGTGGTTGGCAGAGGAGGGAGAGAGCCTCATCTGTTCTACTACAACTATTTCTGTGTGAAAGCTTTACTTGTCCACAAGTGTAAGCAAGGTACGAGTGTTTCACTATTCTTTTATTTTCATTTGCTTCTTTTCTTCTTTTTATATACTTCTTTTTAGGCTAACAATGACATATATATATATATATATATATATATATATATATATATATATATATATATATATATATATATATAAAATTTAACGGGCGACGTACATGCTACACGTCATTTAAAATAACATTATAACAATGAAAGAGGAACACGTTTCATGCAATATCTGAAAGTAACTTTAATCATGCAACTGCTGGGTGAAAGAGAACAATGAAGCGGTGTGTGTGTGTGTGTGTGTGTAAGAGCTTTCCTTATACACTAATATATATATATATATATATATATATATATATATATATATATATATATATATATTGTGCATGAATGTTCAGCATATGTAATGCTGAAATTCACACAATGCCTATTATTATATTATTATTATTACAGTATATATATATGTCCGCCCGATAGGTCAAAGGAAATCCATTTAAACTAAATGGATAAGAATATTAAAAGTATAAAACGCTAATCAAAATGACGCCAATTCCGAGTGCTTTTAGAATTCCTCTTTTCATGCGGTTAGGACATAGTTGATGTGGCCACCACATAACGCATGAACTTCTACGTATCGCATGCGTTCCTTCCCTCACCCGAGTGGTAACCTTACTGACCCGTCCATCGAAACTATCGCGTTATCGCTGATTTATTATTTTACGAGTCATTCTGTAATTTTTAAGTAATTTGTCGTAAAATGTTTCGTCAAACCACAGAATTTTAAGACTGCGTAAACGTATCCTCGTTCGAAATTTTTGCTGGCGTATAAGGGACCAACCTTCTTCGAGGGAAAAATAATCACTATTAATGTAGCTAGTCGGGTTTGATTGGCTCAAGCCAGGACAATTTTGATATAAAACTCGTGTACAGTTTGACTGGGCAGATAATCTTGAAAAATACTTTGGGCTGACACGCTCCTTTCCGTACATAGTGCCGTTCTGTGCGCATTTCTGCTATACTCGCTTCAATAATTTAAGTTCTTTCTTTTTTTAAATTGCGGCCGTTGCATTCGCTTTGTTATATGCGTAATGCAATTTTGAAAACGAAAGACATTTTCCTCGTAGTGAATAAACATTATAAATTGGGACCAAAATCATCGTCTGAATTTACCTTGACTTAATTATTTGAATGTACTTTGTTTTTAAATTTGAAAGCTAAATGCGGAGTATTCTGAATGAAGTCTCTACAAGAATTCATACTTTGATGGGCAATTACTGATCAAAATTACGCTTAAACTGAAGAAGGGTAAGTGATACCTAAACTGTACAGTGTACAGTGATAAAGCGAGTCTAATTCACGAAATTATACCGATTCAGCGAGACAAACTGAAAGTGGCATTGGTTAAAGAGAAAAATTGATTGTGATACACATTACCACCTTGGAGACGCGCTGATTAAAAATAACCGTTGCGCATAACGGGCAAAATAACCACTCTAGTTCTCAGGGTACCTGGCCCCCATGACACAGTTTTACACACAATTATATATATATGCCAATATCATACCCAAAAACACCATCATTATTCATATAACATTATAAACACTAAACATAGGTACTAAGATGATATAACCCTAACCACGTTTACCCCTAATCTCTTAACTCTTAAAACAAAACCTACAAAGAAGAAATCAATGTCCAAGTTTAAAATTTTAATAAAACAAAAGGAAAACGCAAATCAGTTACAAGAACACTGCAGTAAACCCTAATCCATTCATTACAACTACAATGGTCTTAACTTCGGTATGCGTAGTAAGGTCATGGTCGCCGAATAACTGCATTATCAGTTCAAACCCGAGGACAAAAGCCTTCATGTATGCGCTGCCACTAATTACAAGTGCTCATTAGATCCAATTCTGAAGAGATCTCTTTGGTTTAAACAACAAAAGCTTCTATTAATTTATTAGAGAGATATTAAATTAGGATGTTATCTAGCTTAGGTCAGGGAGTAGCCGATGTTTCTTTTGTAGTAAACGTAAATGGAGCCGTTGGCCGGGTCTGGATTCAGAGGAATGGGAATTCTCAAATGGGAACTCTAGGGAGTGAAAACTAGCGAATAGTTAATTAAATTTATAGGAAGGATACTCTGTTAGGTGTTGCGTTTCTTTTTAGTGACAGAAGCAATGATATCTCTTTGTGGTAAATACCGTATAGTAGGAGTTTGGGGCCGGGTGTGGTTTCAGAATATTAGGTGTTGTAAATAAAAGAAAGCTACAGAGGTTTTACGTTTTAACTTTTCCATTGTAATTGCATATTTAAAAAAAAAAAAATTACTGTTCCATTTTTAACTTACATTTGCGATGCACATTTTGCTAATTCTTTAAGCTTTTAGTATGTTCTTAACTGCAAACTCCTTAAATCCATGAACAACCGCTCAGAGCATACAGTTTTAAAAATAAAACTACTTTTATTTTTTCAGGACTTTCATTAACATAACGTAATTAACGTAATTTAACTTGAAACTTGTTTTCCTAGCCGTTTTAAATTTTCTATCTATTCATCAAGAACTACGCACACTGCGTTTTCAAACTTCGTAAGTACCGATTCGTTTTGTTAATTTTAACCGAAATTATCGTCATTCTATCATATATATATATATATATATACGGTATATATAGTCCCAATATATAAAGGAGTCATATATATATAGTCCCAATATATAAAGGAGGAGATCGATCCGAGGCCAAAAACTATAGGCCAGTGTCGCTTACATCTCATCTCACTAAAATATTTGAAAGAATAGTTACAGAAAATCTATGACTTTTTGGAAACTCAGAAAAAATTCAATGATAACCAACACGGGTTTCGATCAGGCAGATCATGCCTATCACAACTAATGGAACACTACAAGAACATTATTGATTCACTTGAAAGTAATGAAAACTATGATGTACTATACACCGACTTTGCTAAAGCATTCGACAAGTGTGACCACGGAATCATAATACATAAACTGAAATATATGGGAATAACAGGAAAAGTAGGGAAATGTATATATAATTTCCTTAGTGAGCGGAGGCAAGTCGTTACAGTACAAGGAGTATCTTCATCAGAATCAGAGGTCCTCAGCTCGGTACCACAAGGAACAGTATTAGCTCCACTACTCTTCATAATCATGCTAACTGACAAAGATGAGGACGTTACCAGACAGCACAGTAACATCCTTTGCGGATGACACAAAGATCAGTAGAAAAATAAGAAATCCAGAAGACATAGGATCTCTACAAACCGACATAAACAAAATCTACAAGTGGACTGAAGACAACAATATGAAGTTTAACACCGAGAAATTTCAGCTATTACGGTACGGAAAAAGAGAAGACCTAAAGTCCAAGGAATATTATACCCCAAATGGACAGGAAATTCAGAGAAATTCCAGAGCAAAAGATTTAGGGGTTGTAATGACAGATGATGCGAAATTTGAAACACAAAATAAGATAGCAGTAAACAGAGCAAAGAGAATAACGGGTCAGATATTGAGAACCTTTAAACGAAGGGATAGGAATGTAATGATTCCTCTACTGAAAACCCTGATAATACCCAAATTTGAATACTGCTCGCCGCTCGGTCCTAACATCCCCATATAAAAAAGAAGACATTAGACAGCTGGAGGGGATCCAAAGAAGCTTCACAGCCAAGATCAATGGGTGCAAAGAACTAAATTACTGGGAAAGGTTACGAGAACTAGACCTATATTCACTGTAAAGGAGAAGAGAGAGATACACCATTATTTACACTTGGAAAATAATGGAGAAACTAGTCCCTAATCTTACTCTGAATCCCATAACTCCCCAAACAACGGTGGAAAGTAGAAGCGGTAGACTGTGTCGTATTCCCAAATTGAAGGTGAGACAGGGAACATCCTTAACCCTGAAAGAAAATAGTTTTGTAGTGAGAGGACCAAAACTGTTTAATCAGTTGCCCAAAGACCTAAGAAACACGAAGGGAGTTGCAGTGGAAATCTTCAAAAGAAGACTAGACGCCTGGCTCAGAACAATCCCCGATGAGCCGGGCGGACCTGGCTATGTGAGGTGGAGAGCGCAAGAATCCAACTCACTACTTCACCAGGCCAACTCGAGAGGAGGGGCGACAAGCTTGACCTTCGCGAAATGAGAAGTCATCGCGCGGAACCTTTGTAAGGTAAGGTAAGGTGTGTGTGTATATATATATATATATATATATATATATATATATATATATATATATATATATATATATATATACACACACACGGGTTGGACAGAATAATGGGAACACTCATTTTCGGTGCTGTATTTTCTGATATCATTAATGGCGTTATGTAATTTATTAAATTAATATATAACTGCATATAATATTGAGAAAATCTTCTATTTTAATATGTTCATATTGGTTTTTCTGTTCTTTTAAAATAAATAAAAATATAGCGCTTGGAAAAGATGTTACTGCCTGTGAAAGGGGCATGATAGTAGGAGCCCGTTTGGTTGGTGTTTCCGTAATAAAAGTCACATAATTGCTCCTGTATCTCGAGGAACAGTCCTCAAGGTTATGAATACACGCAAAAATAATGAAAAAAGAACATCAAATAAGGAATATAGTGAGCGTAAAGCAACTGACAGAATTCGACAGAAGAACCTTATATGATAATTATGAGCTGTGAAGAATCAATCAAAGACTGTTGCATCAAAACTTTTTTGTTCAAAATTTAACAATAGTCCGCAAAGACCAGTGTCAGTGATAACTTTTATGGGAACTGTAGTAAAGCGTATTTTAACACTAAACCAGTACCAAAGTTCTAATGAATTTGGAGTTGGGGAGAATAATGGGGACAATTCTGTGCTTATGTGTAGTTTTTTAAATTTCTTTCCATGTATTCATAACAATGGGACTGTTCCTCAAGGTGCAGGGACAATCACACGCCTTTTAATAGAGACACCAACCAAACGGGCTCCTACTATCATGCCCCTTTCACAGTCAGTAACATTTTTCCCCAAGCGCCATATTTTTATTTATTCTACAAGACCATGAAAAACCAATATGAACATATTAAAATAGAAGATGTTCTCAATATTATATGCAGTTACATATTAATTTAATAAAGTACATAATGCCATTAATACCAGAAAATATAGCCTCGAAAATGCAAGTGTTTCCATTATTGTGTCCAACCCATATATATATATATATATATATATATACACAAACTCAGAATGGTCCCCTGAGAAACTTATATGCTAAACACAGACCGTGCATGGAACAAGGAACTCTTCTGGGAAAATTAAATCCCGGTTGAGGTTTAAGTTTTGTTTTTTTGGCTAAAAATACAATAGTTACCCCTTTTTCTTTGATTTATTCAATCCGACGTGAATGCAACGAGTCTTTTACTTATATAGAGGTTCTGAATGTAGTGGTACTAGGCTTGCTTTCCCTAGATCCATGTCCCAAAGCTGGATCCTGTCTGCTTTGCAGATAGCTGGTGAGGGAAGCTATATTTATGGGACCTCTTTGCGAGAGACCCGTTGCCCACGTCGGGCTTGCATCATGAAAAAGAAAAACTATGGTATTTGTCATTTACCATTACTTATTCGGACTATAGTGGATTTAATTTTCCCAGAAGAGTTCCTTGTTCCATGCACGGTCTGTGTTAGCATATATATATATATATATATATATATATATATATATATATATATATTATATATATATATATCAGGTAATTACAAAGATCTTCCCGATTTTAAACATTTATTATGAAAAAAACTAACAAAAAGCTACAGCGAAAAGCAAGATATACAAAATAAAGAAAAACTGAAACAGTTTTATTTACCAAGCTACTGATGTTCAATAATAAGTTATATATTTTATATCTATATATATATATACAGGGTGGGCCGAAAGTCTGGATCCATAGGAAAATATTTATTTTAAATACATAAATTACAACAATGGTATAAATACTTAAAATGAATATCAACTTTAACTCGTAAATGCGTATTCCGTGTGACTGTACAGTAGTTCGTACTCAGTATAAATACTCAAATACTTTTTTTATTTCAGCCCAGAAATGGCTTCGAAATAACAACAGAAGACGGGTAGGGAGAACTTGTGCTCATGTACGCAAGACAGGGCGCTACACACAGAGAAGTGCTACCGAATTCAATAGGAAATCATCCTGATAAGCATCCAGTAACACATGCGACTGTTGGCAAGTTGTTTTAAACGTTCAAAGAAAAGGAAGTGTACATGATCGACGGCGGCGTTCTGGTCGTCCAAAAAACTGCAAACTGATGAAAATACTCTGCAATGGTATGTGAAACTTTAACGAATAGTCCAGTAAAGTCAACAAGAAGAGTATCAAATGAAACACGCATCTCGCGAGAACGTCAATTCGAAGAATTACTAAAAATCATAAATTCCATCCTAAGTGTCTCGATGTCAGAGGCCGCCAATTTGAGCATTTGTTATAATTTGTTGTTTTATACTGGAGTACGAACCATGTTACAGTATCACGGTACGCAATTTAGAGTTAAAGTTGATATCATTTAAGTATTTACCATTTGTTGTAATTTATGTATTAAAATAAATATTTTCCTAGGATCCAGACTTTCGGCCCACCCTGCTATATATAATTATATATATATATATATATATATATAATAAAACCAAAGGTTACCAAAGGTTTTATATATATTATATACAACACAGGGTGTTTCAGGAGGAAAGGTCAATACTTCGGGAGGTGATAGTATCGGTCATTGTAAGAAAAAAAGTTCATGTATGAACATGTGTCTAATTGAATGGTTACGGAGATAGAGCTGTTTGAATTGATGCGTGCGCAGCTCTCCTCCCCCTTTCCCTCCCCTGTAAACCTTGAACAATGTAAAGCTGTAACAAAATTTGTCATTTCTGTATCTGATACCATTCAAAATGCCAGTGTTTAAACATTAAATGTTAGAAACAGTAATTGGTTTCTCTTTCTTGATTACCATTAAAAATGCTTTTGTATTTGTAGATTCAAAACAGCTCTATCTCCGAAAACATTCAGAATTAGACACATGTTATAATATGAACTTTTTTTCTCACAATACCGATATATCACCTCCCGAAGTATTGACCTTTCCTCCTGAAACACCCTGTATATAATATATATATATATATTATTATGATATTATATTATATTATATATAACCTTTGGTAACAAGTCAACTGGGAAACACTTTCAGCAAAACCTGTGGCTCTAAACATTATAATAATGCTTATGGGTCACCAATTTGATCTTTCGATCAAATAATGTCATTAATAATGGAAGGTGATTAATAAACTTCGTTGGATTTTAGTTTAATTAGCAAAATTGAAAATTAATTACTTAGTGATTAATAATTTAATCAGATAGTTTGTATTAGAATCGGTAAATATTACAATTATTGAATGCCGAGAATAAGAGAGTCATTACACGGAGGATAAAAGTATAATGATTCAATGGTATTAAGATCTAATAATAAAGATGATAAAATACGGTACGTAATGAACAATAAGAAGCCTACATGCGGTATTATTTAAAGTTACAAAAAATACGAGTTCGACACTGGAAACACTTTAGAATGCCTATTTGGTTAGAGCAGTCCTTCCCAACGTGGGCATTTGAGAATCTTAGGGGGGCGCTAGGAAACAAATTGTTACCTTCTATTAATAAATCACTCGTCACTTACCCTGTTATATTATCATCTTTATGTGGGGGGCACTAGCAAATATTGATGGACATAAGGAACCGTTGGCCTAAAAAAGGTTGGGAACACTGGGTTAGAGCGTTAGACCGAGTTTGTTTGCGTGCTGTAGGCTGTGTAACAGGGAGCCTAATACGACAGTGTAAAACACTGTAAGCCAAGTGAGTTAGGCCTATGCAAATGGTTATAGACACTGAGTAAATTTATACGAAAGGTACAGGCTATAGGGTGCGAGAGCCTATAAGCAAAGATGTTTATGTGATGGTGTTTGAAGACTGACTGTCTTTTGAAACTTCACCAGTTATCCGTTCGAGGAATTAAAACGTTAAAATGTTTTTGAGGCTTCTTACGATATAACTGACGAGGGTGTAAGAAAGCCTTCGTCAGCGTTTTCGAGCGGTTGTCATCTTGTACGAATAATCACAAAATCTAACTCCGAGGACGAGGACAAAGACGTTTCTGTTGTTTTGTCAACGGTGGTGCGAGGAAACCTCCCTTAAAAAAGTGTCTTCCTGCTGACGGTGCCGAATTCTGACGTAGTAAGTTAAGTGCTCCGAGATAAACTTCAGGTGTTCCACGGCAATGTAGGAGTTTGTACAAGCACTTGAAACTATCCCAAGCTTGACTTTTTGTGATGACCTCCGATACAAGCTTCAAAAAATGTTTAAAAATAAAATCCGGAGGAAATTGTTATGTATCCCCCCCCCCCGCTCTCTTCTTCTCTATCTCCACACACACACACACACACACACACACACACACACACATACATACATACATATATATATATATATATATAAAACGTGTCTTCAAACATGGTCTCAAAGGGCGATGTTTTAAACTTTAAACCTCGGTATACGATATAGAGCGCTCCTGTTTCTCCCGTCCATAAATGATTTAATAATTGAATCAATCCGTGCGCCAACCCGGGCTCCTGATACAGCATTAGCGTCTTCGCAAAAAGGCTTTCATGCTAATTTATGCTAATGTTCTTCGAGGGCCTTTAACAGCACGAAATGAAAGTTCAAAGCTGGCACGAAAATGCCTTTACATCGAGGTCTTTGCATCTGATTGAAAACATAAAGGAGGCGTTCAATATCGTCATCTTGCACCGTATCAAAGAGTGTTGTGTATATACAACCGTAAGCTCGTGCGTACGCCCAACTACTTGAATCCTAACTTAATTACCAATTAGATCAAGCTTTGAAATCTTTTGAAATCGAGTAATGAAGAGGAAAAAGAATCTCGCTCCGCTTCGCTGCTAAAGTGACTCAACGGAGTTGCAACGACCTGTTTTGTTAGTGGCCTTGCGTGTATTAAAACTTTTTTGTCAAACCAAACCTCAAAATTCTAGTGTGTATGTGTGTGTGTGTGTGTGTGTGTGTGTGTGTGTGTGTGTGTGTGTGTGTGTGTGTGTGTGTACACAGAGTGGGAGAAAAGTCTAAGGGTTTTATACATATAACTATAATTTGTTAATAATAATAAATAAATTCCATTGACATCACTGCAGGGAATGCGATACCTTTCAAAGCAACTATACAAGGACAGGAATGACCCTAGCTAGAACAGGAAGGATAGAATACAACAATGAAGAAAAAGTGTATCTTGTATCGTAGGCTATTTCTTATAATAATTGTGAAGAAAGTTTACATTTATTCCAACAAAAATATAATAAACCACCACCAAATGCAACCACTTTTCGATACTGGAAGCTCAAACTTTAGAAACAGAAACCTGGTAAAAGATCGTCCAAGAAGCGGAAGGACAGTAACGGCGACAGGAGACAACAACAAAGAAAATGTCCTCGCCAGTTTTAGAGTTGATCCAAAAACTTCAACGTGAAAAGTCGCAGAGGAATTGGTATTTCCAAATTTTCAGTTGCAAAAATACTGAAATCACAGAGGTACCACGATTACAAACCCATTTACTCTCAGCTCATATACGACGATGATTCTGATAGACGGCTGCCGTTTGCTGAAACAAAAGTTCAACAGTGATCCAGATTTCCTTGGAAAGATCAAATTTTCAGATAAATGTGTCCTCGGTTTAATGAGTAAAGGAAACAAACACAACGTTCACGAGTGGGCAAAGAAAATCCCAAAATACGATTGGGTAAAACCGTTAAAAGGGCTACACTAACAGTTTGGGCGTGCACTGGTTATTCAGGACTCGTTTCCTTTGACATATCGAGAGATACGATGGATGAAACGCTATTGTCAGGTAGTGAGAGAGAAAGTTTTGCCACAGTTTACTAATGGCATTGGCAGAAATTGGCTTTATCAACATGATGGAGCGCCGCCACATTACTCTGCAGCTGCCTGGGAGATTCTGGATACGAAAGAACCTTGAAGGAAGATGGCTTGAGCGGCGAAGTCCCATCGAGTGGCCAGCCAGATCACCTGATTTAACCCCCATGTGATTTCTGGCTTATTTACGTGACAAACTCGACATTCTTGGTTTCATCTATCCAAAGGTGAATGTCCTTGGCCGCAGAATAGATGAAGAACTGAAAAGAATCATCCTACTCGATATGTTCAGAACAATGAAGAGTTTCACAAATGTATCATAGCGGATAGAGAATTCTTTGAAGATTAAATTACAATTTAACAATATATTTGTATGAATAAAATTTTTATAGACTTTTTGTTTGATTTGTTCATTTGAACACTTATCTGTATAATAATGTTAACTAAATAGTTGTATGTATGAAATCCTTAGAGAATTTTCTCCCATCTAATAATATATATAATAATATATATATATATATATATAATAATATATATATAATATTATATAGATATATATATATATATATATATATATAATATATATATATATACAGGGTCACTCAAAAGTCACTATCTATTTCGGTGACATTAGATGTTTTTTTTTAAAATGCTATGCTGACATAAAGATATGTACTTCTGGTGAAAATTTGTGTATTTAAAAAAAGTTAATTGGTTTATTATCTTGACATGCTTGAACAATTCCTCGAACCTCAACTTCTTACAGATGGCATTCTGAACACTAGTTTTTCAGCAGGATGGAGCATCGTGCCATTATGCAATAATTGTACGTGATTATCTTGACAGACGCTTCCCCGGTCCCGGTCGCTGGATTGGTCGTGGAGGAACACAACCATGGGCAGCACGTTCACCGATTTAACACCATTAGATTTTTTCGCCTGGGGTTTCATTAAGTCTAAGGTGTACACTGGTAGAAGAATTAGTGATGCAGCCGAACTTCGAAATCGTATTACCGATGCAGTTCAGAAAATAACACCTCAAATGCTGGAAAGTGTGTTCCGGGAAACAACTTATCGATTTGAGCTCTGTAAAGCCACTGATAGTCGCCATGTGGAGACAGATAAATAAATAGCACTAATTCTTTGTGGCACTTACTTTGAAATAAATATATTTTTCATGTCTTAAACCAGTTTTTCTAATTCCCATTATTTTTCAAAATAGATAGTGACTTTTGAGACACCCTGTATATATTAGGGCCCTACGAAGTTTCGAAATTCAATTTGATTCGTTAGCTTGGGCTCCGAGTCGATATTTTCGAATCTCCATTAAGTGTGGTAAACAACATCAGTGTTGTTGTTGTTTTCAATAACACTTTCGTAAATAAACACTTTTCTTTTTACTTAGATTATAATTCAGTCTATATACTGAGACCAATCTCTTGTGCAATAACACTTTTATCATACTTTAATACCATTATTCCTCCTGATGATCAAATACTTAATACATTTTTTTAGAAGGCTTTACTTTGTCCTTTGTTCTCAAGATGATTTAATTAATTTTATGCTTATTAATAATTGTGTTTAGAAACACTATAATCTATATGTGTACAGTTGATTCGATTCGATTTGAATTGTTTGGGATGATTTGATTCGAGATTCAATTAAAAAAAAAAAAATTGTGATTCGCAGGGCCCTACAATATAATATATATATATTATATATATATATATATATATATATATATTATATATATATATATATATATATATAATATATAACCTTGGTTTGCTTCTGGCCGAATTGTTCAGTCTCACGAAGGTCAAGTTTGTTGCTCCACGTTAGCTTAACGTGGAATCGGAACCACGACCAACCAAGAGTGGTCAGAAATTACAAAGTCCTCGCCCGGACTCGATCCCACGACCTCCCGATCAATAGCCCAGCCACCGAGAATAGAACCCGGGGCCGGTGGATTCGTAGTCAGCAATGTTAATCACCATACCACTATATATATATATATATATATATATATATATATATATATATATATATGTGTGTATATATATGTACTTTTGTTGAGTTTGAACGACGGTTCAGGATCGACCTGCGGTCGACCCCTCTGCAGCATCCCGCCTCATTTGCGGGACTTGGTGAAGGAGGGAGGGAATTGCTGTCTGATCTCCTCTCGCCCTCGTAGCCAGACACGCATGGCTGGTCAGGGACTTTGCACAAGAATCTGTCCAGCTGGTTCTTGAAGTAATTCAGGTCGGTGTGCTGGATATTCCTCACTTCTTTTGGAAGGACACTGAAAAGCTTTGGGCCTCGTATTCTGAGGGTATTTTCCGTCCTCGTTTTCATGGCCCCTTGTCCCACTGTAGCTGGGACCGTACAAAATCTGCCTCTTCTCTCATTCCAGTTTGTTTCTATTTCATTTCTGAGGTTAGGGACAGAGCCCTCAAGTATTTTCCATATGTATATTATTGTGTACCGCTCGCGCCTTCTTTCAAGAGTCGAGTTTCAGGGATTGCAGTCGAGACCAGTAGTCTTCACCTTCCGTTTCTTCTATCTTAGACGTAAAAGTCCTTTGTATAGCTTCAATGTTCGCAATGTCTCTTTTTCTGTGTGGGCTTGTGAGTACTGAGCAATACTCAATTATTGGTAGGACTAGACTCTTCCATAATTTGAGCATGATATTTGCTTTTCTGCTGCGGAAGCTCCTCCAGATGATTCCCATTATTTTTCTAGCCGAGGTGATTTTGATTTTATAGTGCTCTCTGAATTCTGCATCCGACGACATTATTACTCCAAGATCCCTGACTTGTGGATTTGGTGTTATCTCTTTGGTTTGCAGAGTTTTGTACCCCTTTTTTTCTGTAGCTCTTTGTTATTACCATATCTTAGAAGTTGAAATTTTTCTTCGTTGAACTTTATATTGTTGTCTTTTGCCCACTGGAATAATGTTTCAATGTCGTTTTGTAATTTTCTTATGTCATCTTCGTTCAATATTTCCTTACATATCTGTGTCATCTGCGAAGCATGATACAATACTGTCCTTAATATCTGCAATCATTATTATGAACAGCAAGGGAGCTAATACTGTCCCTTGTGGGAAAGAGCTCACGACTTCCGATTTAACTCCGTTTACCACCACTCTTTGCGTTCTTTGCGTCAAGAAATTAAATATCCACCTTCCTAGCTTTCCAGTAATTCCTGTATCCTTAAGTTTGTGTGCTATGATTCCATGGTCACATTTATCGAAGGCTTTAGCAAAGTCAGTATATATTACATCAATGTTTTGTCCTCGACACAATGTTCCTAATATTTTCTCCTGGTGGTCTAGTAGCTGTGACAGGCATGATCTACCCGCCCTAAAGCCATGTTGATTTGGGTTGTATAGATCTTTTTCTTGTAGGTAGTAGTTAGTTTTACCTCTAATTATGCGTTCAAAACACTATAATTTATAAGGTGTGAGGTGAGAGCCACTGGCCGATAATTTTTGGGCATTGCTCTGTTACCACCTTTAAATAGGGGGGCAATGTTCTCGTTCTTTAAGGGGAGTGGAATTTGTCCTGTGTCAAGTGATTTCCTCCATAGTAAATATAGCGGTTTTGCAATAGTGTCTCTGCATTTTTTTCAGAAATGTGGCACTCCATGTGTCTGGCCCTGGCGCTAAATTGTCTCGCATCTATGATAAGGCCGTAATTACATCTCCTTCCGTGAATTCGAAGTCCATTAATAGGTTTGTGCCGGGATTTGTTCTTGGTTGATCTGTA
Source organism: Bathynomus jamesi (assembly GCA_023014485.1). Lineage (NCBI taxonomy): Eukaryota > Metazoa > Arthropoda > Malacostraca > Isopoda > Cirolanidae > Bathynomus > Bathynomus jamesi. Next base: position 115,635 of record JAJOZX010002959.1, on the reverse strand, counting down.
TCAATGTCGAAAAACTCGTCTGGGTTTTCCACTTCTATCTCGGACTTAGGGGTGCTAAACACAGATTTAAATTGTTCCCTAAGCAATTCACTTATTTCTTTCGGGTCATTTGTGTATTCGGCCTCCCCGTCTATCAACGGTCTAATACTCTCCTTACACTGCATTTTCTTTTTCGCAAACGTGTAGAAGTATTTTGGGTTATTTTTTATGTTTTCTGCTACCTTGCTTTCCTCCTCGTTTGTCTTATGTATGACTGTTTGCTTTAGGTCCATTTCTATTTCGCCAAGTTTCCTCTCTAATTTGAGTCTCTTTGCATCAGTTCTGCATCTGTGGAGATGTTTTACGGTTTGTCTTCGTTGTCTGAATAGTCCTGATTTTCCTCTCGAGCTTGCTACGTTTTCTTTCCTGTCTCTCTGGAATATGTTTCAGTATTATAGGTTTGGTTTCCGTCTCTATTATACATAGTATTTCTTGTGGAGTCTTCTCGTGTAGCAGCAATTCCCAATTTACCTCCTTTAAATCTTTATTTACGTTTTCCCAATTTACTTTCTTTGAATTTATGTTTAAGCCTTCAAATATTCCATCTGTCTCTCTCGGATGCGTTTTCGGACCTCTGGGTGCTAACTTCAGTTGTATATATATAATATATATATATAAAGAACAGTCAAAATTTCATCAATTCGGAATGTTTGAATGTCATAAACAGAAACTGCGGAAGGAAAGTGAGGAAACGGCAATCCTCTTCCAAACATTCAGCCCCCTCCCGCCAAAAAAACTCGCAGCTGTTGTACGTAACATGACTGAACAAGCACAAAAAAGAACATACAATCACTGTGCTTAAAAAGAAAAAAAATACTAATACCACGGATAACTTACAAAATCAACAGCTGTGTGCAATTAAAAAAAAAAGACAAGACTCGCTTTACATTCTTCAACGATGTTACCATACAAGGATGGTCTCGTAAATATCTTTGCGATATATATATATATGATTCACGGAAAATTGTTCGAAAACAATTATTTGAAAAACAATTATTCAAAAACAATTCTTCGAATCAACAATTATTCGAATCAACAATTATTCGAAATAATAAGTTTAAATATAGGTTTAATAAAATAAATAAGTTTAAAAGTTTAAAAACTAATTCATTAATTACGACTTGGCAACTTTGTAACCAACTCGTAATTAAAGAAGACTACAGATTAAGTATTTAGTTAACTAACAGCCTTGAAAAAGTTTTGCAGCGATATCACCCTTACAGAATGGCACAGTTTTCTTTCTGCCCGAATTGTTCATTCTGACGAAGATAAAGTTTGTTGCCCCACCCTAGACCTAGAGGTTAACGTGGAATTCAAATTACAACACATAAGGGAAGTCAGATATTATAAAGTCCTCGCCCAGACTCGATCTCATGACCTCCTGATCAACAGCTCAGCGTTTTAACCACTAGGCCACCTGGGGTACCCATTTATCTACCAACCTCTTACTATGGAAGGATGAACAGCTGAGTAAGCTGCACGCCGCCTTTGACCCAAAAAAAAAGCCAAGCACTTCATATCAAACCTTACTATAGGAGAGATTGTGGACACCAATCGACCTGGGAAGTACAAGAGGGGGTACGTTAGGCAGGACAGGACAGGGCGTGCTGGAACTCTCCGTTTCTCCTGTCACTGACCTACTTAGCTGACCTTTTTCCATGTCTTATCCACCCTGTGAGCAGTCCAGCATGCTCTTTGGCTGTTGCCCTTATTTAAGTTGCAATTTTCAATGTGAAATTGACATAAGCCTTGTGCTGATAGGCTTCCATGGCTTATCTTTTTTTATGTACGAGGGGCGGTCAGAAAATAAGTTTACACGGCGTTTAATTTCGTAACTAAAGGACCTACATTGATTATGTTTGTATCGGGTGAATTCGTTAATCATTGTTGGCAACACTGCACGTCGATTCGGCTGCCATCTACCGTACATTGGTTATATGAGTCAGTTGAACATGGCGGCTCGACTGGAACAGTGCCCTGTCATTTCTGCAACGATATTCCGAGTTTGTCAGTGGCCAAGAATTTTTCGAGTGCATTGTCACACGAGACGAGACATGGGTTCATCACCGTACTCCGGAAACAAAACGTGCCAGCATGGAATAGAAACACCCTGGGTCCACGCGACCCTCCAGATTGTGAGATCCGGTGGCAAAGTGATGGTTACCGTATTTTGGGCCCACAAAGGCGTTTTGCCCGCAGACTTCATACATATTATGCGACAGATGCAGTCCAGTTAGTAGGGTGCAGGGTTGCCTGATATCTTTATAAATAGAGCCAATTGGCAATTTTAGGCATCATTTTCGTATTCAGTGACCCAAAATTAGTAAAGATTGACTACTTTTATTTCCGAAGCATTTTGGCTGTAGACCACTGTAATCAATGTATGGTAGATGGCAGCCGAATCGACGTGCAGTGTTGCCAACAATGATTAACGAATTCACCTGATACAAACATAATCAATGCAAGTCCTTTAGTTACGAAATTATACGCCGTGTAAACTTATTTTCTGACCGCCCCTCGTAAAAAAGAGGGGGAAAGGCCGGGTGCCCGCAAAAATACCCCCTTTATAAGGAAGAGAGAGGGCCAAAATCAAGGTATCTGAGGCTCATTGAAAATGTGTGCAGTGATACATTTGGTTCTATATCCGATATAGAACCTAATGTATCACTGCGCAAATTGAAATTATTCCAGCGTAAATTGGTTATCACTACACACTAAAATTAGGAATGCCTTAAATAATAAAAATTTATTACTAATATCTAATTTAAATTTACTTTATGTATAAAAGGTTAAGAATTTAAAAAAAAAAGTATGTCTTACGTTATCTTAATTTACAAAAAGTAGGTTTATCTGAAAAGAGAGAAGAGCGAGCAAGTTATTAAGTATTTACTAACCGATCCCAGAAATAAATTAAATGAATCCAAACTAATCCCACTTCAACGGAGAGAGTAAACTAAACCGTTTCATCAAGTTTGAGTGGGTCGAAGTACAAGATAAAATTTTGAAATCTTGGTACCGACCTCTAAATTCGAATGTATTTTGCTAAAAATTGGTCCAGATCAGTTTTTCACTAATCCTCACAAATCCTTAGGGTGCCCAATAAAATATCGAAAGTTCGGAAATAAGGGCCACCCTATATATATATTATATATATATATATATATATATATATATATATATATATATATACAGGGTGGGCCGTAAGTTTACATACATAGGAAAAATAAACATTTTTTTATGGACAACCATTTTTATTTATATAATATGCTCTACATGGTTGCCATTGTTTTGAAAACACATTTCAATACGTGTTCCCCACTGTTGATGAACACGCATTAGCACAGTTGACGTTATGCTTGTAATGGCGTTGGTGATACGTTCCTTTAGATGATTTATGTCTCGTATCTTTTCCTGATACACCATGGCCTTCAAGTGCCCCCAAAGATAGAAATCAAGGGGGGTGAGATCTGGGGATCTGGGAGGCCACTCCACAGGACCACGCCGACCAATCCAAGCATCCGGAAACTGCTGCTGATCCAAATACCGACGCACGTGAAGACCATAATGAGGTGGAGCTCCATCTTGCTGGAAGTAAACTGGGAAGTTACCTTCCTCGTTTAGCAGGGATGGGAAAATCTCTTCTTGCAACATGTTAAGATACCTTTCGGCATTAAGATTTCACTGACAAAAATTGGTCCAATAATTCTGTCACCCCATATCCCGGCCCACACCATCACTTTACCGGCACCTTGCATCTTCGTCGGACTCAGCCAGTTAGGGTTAGCATTACTCCAATAACGTATGTTTTGCCGATTAACCTCTCCATTGACGTAAAAATTTGCTTCATCAGTAAACAAGATCTTACAAACGCATATTCTTAGGGTATCTGAAAACAAAAAACAAACGTTTAAATTTTCCTATGTATGGAAACTTACGGCCCACCCTGTATATATATATATATATACTATATATATATATATATATATATATATATATATATATATATATTGCATCGCTAATGTGAAAGGTTTACAGAGTAATTTTGTCTCATCTCGAGGCCGAGAATGAAAGAGGAAAAGGACTGGAATTATATGGACGTAGAAAGCTTTTTCATTATCTTAATTAAGAGATTCGAATCAACGAGACAGGCTCAATGGATTCTCGTAAATATGTAGTCGAAATTCGTCCTTTATAAAGAATTTATAAAAGAAGTTCTTGATCTTTATGCAGGAAAAAGAAAAAAAAAAAGAGTTCGGTACTACTTTCAAAAAGGATACCCAATCTTTTCAAGTGTATATCAATTTCGGATGAATTAACAGTTACGTAATTAATGTTCACAGAATCGAACTGCTTCTAACATGGGAAATTTTTGTTGAATCCGAAGCCCAAATCGGAAATTTTTTTCAAACTTCGGACTCTGTCCGAAGATTTGTTAATAACAGGCCTGCGAATGAGAACTTTGTGAGAGTTGTTTTCTTACTAATAACCGATTTCATATAATTCAACTACGCTGATTTCGAATAAGGTGTCCATTTTTTTCTATCACGTAAGGATTTTCTGCAAACTGGAAGGGAAAAAACATAAATAATTATTATTTATTTCAATTTACATTAGGTACCTATTTCGCTTTGTTATACTAATTGTAATTACAAATGCAAACAACTTTAAAAAGAAAGAAGACTATTAACGTCAATGCATACATGTTACCGTTGTGAAGGAGGACGCCTTTTAGACTTCTTTTGGAGGAATCAATGAAAAGTCTCCACTCATTTGGGTCATAGACTGCAGCGCCTAGCTTAAGTATTAGTTCCGAGACATTGTTGCAATATACCAGTGAATTTTCTTGAGAAAAATATTGGATGAATTCTTTTTCTCGATTTCTGTACCAGTAAAATGACGTCCCCGGAGAAAGCAAGTTCTTTGCACGAAGTCTGGATCCCAAAATCTCTGAAGAATCCTTCGGGAGACACAAATCTCTTACCAAATCAAATTCACTTCGTGTGTGAACAATTTGGGTTCACCAGATGTTTCGGTTTGAAAGCAATCAATATCATCGTTTCCATCGTCATCAGACATCGAATCACATGAAGTTATATCAAGAGTATTTGGTTTAGTAGGTACAGGTATACCAGGTCTATGAGCAACAGGTCTTATAGCAGACTGAAAGTTTCGATAAGAAATTTCCTTTTTATTTTTAGTATTGTAGCCTTGGACGTTACATGAACAAAAATAGCAGTCATTGCTGTGATTTCTAGGCTCACGCCAGACTATTGGAATCCCAAAAGGTAAAGAATCCTTTTTACCTTTACTCCAGTCTAAGTTTTTCAACACAAACACTGCAAACTTTATGTGGAGCCCATGATTTGTCTTGATCCCCAAGTTTCATTCCGAAGTACGCATAGTATGCTTTCTTGACGAAGTCTGTAATATCTCGCCTTTCTTTTTCCACAGTGAATTTCCCACAAATATAACAAAATGTAGGGGCTATTTACACACCCTCTGGTTGCCATAGCGACAAATAAACAAATTTCAAGAGAGAAATATAGTCACCGCGCACCTTTGAATAATAAAGAACTATAACCTCGCACGCACTAGACAGACTGACTCATCTCGTGGCTTGTCAATCATTTATATACTAGCAGTGCGTTTCTCAAATGTTCAGAAGACGCTATGACGTCGCTTCTGATCTGGAAGCATTTATAGGCATTTATAATCATTTGTAAATATATTTTTGTGATTGTACAGTAATATACAATGTTCTGATTTTTTTTTATAATTCTCTTCTGTATTTATCGTGTTGTATTTAAAAAATAAATTACATTTATTTATTTATTTAACTATATAAGACCTTTTCTGAAATATATAATTAGTTATTTAATGTAAACGGAAGTAAAGCCATTATTTCTTTTACCTTCTAGCTTTCGGATTCTCTGCTTTACTAATGTCAATGCTTTCTTCTGTTCAAAGGTCCTAAATCAGTACATCCGCGTATCATGGCTCGTTCTAAGTAGACTCGAAAGGCCACGGCTTGTAGACCTTCGCTAAGCCCAGTTCACTGGCACGAGGCTTCCGTCCAAAAGATAAGTGACGGCTCTCTTTTTCACCATCATCTGACTGAAAAAGATATGGTTCGTTAAAGTGCCTCCTCCGTTGCGGATGCAGTTCCCGGAGGTGTGGAACAGAGCTAAGATCAAGAAGCGCATAGTTGACAAGGTCGAGAAACTCTTTGACGAGTAGAAAAAACTCAAAAGAATGAAGAAAACAAGGCGAAACGTCCAGACACCCTGAAAACCATGGAAGTGTGTTTCAAGGAGAATCTACATTATCTCTGAAGATAATGACAATCGAAGAGGACAAGGCGTTCCTCTAAACGCAAAGAGAGAAAGGACGTCTAGGCAAAAATGGGAGCGGTGGACGCCACTTTGGCCAGAAAGGAAGAGAGGAAGAGGAAGCGAGAGGAAGAAGTGCAGTAACGACGCGTCAAAGGAAACAGCGTTAGAAAGACGAAGACGAGACATTGGCCCTGACTAGCTCATCTAGTACTGATGGGGCTGGTACCGATGACAGACTTCGCTGTTCCTGGTTCCTCCAGAAGCTAGGTCATCTGTGCCCCGAAGTAAGCTCGAACAACCTTTCCAGTCCTGGATTGGTAGAAACACTGGACCGCGCCAAAGTAAATGACCGAAAAGCCACTTTTCTCTTGACTTCAGCCGCGGATAGTTTGGGTCATGACATATCAGGATTGAGTTCGAACCGTTTGTCGATTCAAAGGTAGCGAGCGAAAGTCTGGGAGGAAATTGTACGGATAATGAAGGAGTCATTCGATCCGACCCATCCCTTGACTGTTCACTGGGATGGAAAACTACTTCCAGAAATGATTGGGAATAAGACTGTGAATCGACTTCCTATTTTTGTGTTTGGAGGAGAGGAGCAACTCCTGAGTTCTCAAGCTGGGACGTGAAACTGGTGTGGTGATGGGTACTGCAGCGGAATAGGCAATCCGATACTGAAAGATTGAAGGTATGGTGCGAACCATATGCTTCGATACCACGGCCTCGAATACTGGGAAAACAATTGAGTCTGCGTTCTTCTTGAAAAGAAGTTTGAGAAAAGCTCGCTTCACTTCGGCTGCAGACATCACATCTTCGAGGTGGTGCTCGAGGCAGTCTTTTCAATTCGCATGGAGACATCAGCTGGGACAGACATCTTACTCTTCAAGCGATTTCGGTATAGGTGGGGATTCCTAGACAAAGAAAAGTTCCAAACAGCGATGGATGACGATTACTTCAGCTTCCGCTGTCTCGGATATCCGTGACAAAATTCTTGCGGTCACTGAAGAAGTGCTCCGGACTCAGCAACCCAGAAACAAGTATAGGGATTAGGGAACTCTTGGAGTTGGTGATGATTTTTCTCGGAGGAATGCTACTTCGAGGAGTTCAGTTTATGGCTCCAGCAATGAATGGCGCCAGGTGGATGGCGAAAGCCATCTACGCTCTCAAGGTCTTCATGTTTCAAGACCAGTTTATCTCACGGTCAGAGAGAAGGGCGCGATGCGAAGAATTTGCATATTCGTGTCCACCATTTACATCAAAGCATGGTACCGAGCCCCCCCTCCCAGTGTTCGCTCCAAGGAACGACCTACAGCTACTCCAGGCTCTTCAAGCCTATAAGACCTCGGATCCATAGGTGGCGAACGCCACACTGTAGTAATTCATTCGCCACCTTTGGTATTCTTCTGAGGAGCTCGTCGTTCTTGCCTTCTTCGACGACGATGTGTCCATGGAAACCAAGCGCCGTATGGTCCAAGCTCTCGACAACCACGGGGATGACTGGAAGAACAGAGCAACAATCGAGGACTTGGAGATAAAGGCCATACCACCGGAGAACTTCCTCACGAACAACAGCATCCAGTTTTTCGAAACCATGGGCTTCAAATCGGACTCCTTCCTCACCAAGGATCCAGGCCACTGGGAACAAGACGAAGAGTTCATGAAGGGGAAAGAAACATGCACTGGCCATCAATGACATCGCGGAACTCGGCGTAGCCCTCATGGAAGAATTCAACCGGCTTCACTCCACAGACGAGAACCAAAAACAGTACCTTATTTTGGTGGTCAAGGAGCAGCACAAGAAGAAATTTCCTGATGCAAAAAAGAGCACCATCATTAAAGTTGAAGGAGCGAATCTTCTTTGATTCTATAATATAGGAGCATATTAGTAGCTTCGAACAATTATTTTCCTAAGGTTTTGTAGTAAACTTGTACACTATTCTTTATTTTTTCCCCCTTTTCACTGAATGTTTCAGACTCGCATCACATATGCAGCTTTTTGTTTGTTTTGGTAGCTCGCTGTATGTATGATGCACACTGTACAACACACATCACAAGGGGAGAAATTTCAAGGGGAGAAATTTCAAGGGCTAGTAGCGACCCCTTAACATGCTTTGATCCCTTCCAAATTTTGTGTACTTCAGTTTTCAGTCAATCCTAATAAATGTACGGGGTGCTCCAAAAGAAATTACTATTTTTCGCTTTTTAACCCCCTGAATAAGGGCAACCCTAATATATATATATATATATATATAATAGTATTAAATATAATGAGACAAACAGACGGAAAAACAGAAATACTGGATGCAGTTTATTAGCAGTTTTAAACCCCAGTATGTAAAGCGGTGTTGCCATTCAAATTTTCGTCTGCACCAATGAAATACTCATCAAGGGCAAAAACAGGTTTTTCTACAATCCGTTCATTTAATCGATTTTCGAATGTTTTCTTCCATTAAAAGGAATTTAAACCAAACAAATAAAATACGGGACATTCAGTTCGTTTCACTAGTCAAAATGAGACCATTAAAATCTCCGCGAAATTCGATTTCAATATTTTTTAAATAAAAAACAAATTAAAAATAAAAAGTAAACAAATCTGGAATTTAAAAATTAAATATTCCCAAATTCGGAAACTTCCACCGAATCGTGAACACATTCCAGAAAATCTCAACTTCGAAATGGAACATATACTAAACTTTAAATTTACTGTAAAACACTACTGCCCACGCACTGTACTAGCGTATAATAAAAATAAAATGATACAGTAATAATAATGTTTTAATACTACACATTAATATACAGTGTGATTCGCATGAAGAGTAAAATAATAATTTCACGTCTCACTTTCTACACTCGTAAGGGACACACCATACCTCTAATCAGCCCCAACTTTGGGACATTTATTAACCTTTGGTTAGCTTCCGCCCGAATTGTTCATTCTGACGAAGGTCAAGCTTTTCACTCCACCTTAGACCCACAGTTTAACGTGGAATCCGAACCACGCCCCATCAGCAGCCCAGCGTCTTAACCACTAGGCCACCTAGGGTACCCATTTATCTACCAACCACTTTCTTTATTGTGTGGAAGGATGAACAGCTGGGTTTTGCTGCGCGCCGCGGCTGCCGTCGGGTCTCGAACCCGGGGCCGATGGATTCGTAGTTAGCGACGCTAACCACTACACCACCGAGGCGCCCACTACACCGTGTGTGTGTGTGTATATATATATATACACACACACACAGAGTTTACCGAGAATAATGGAATCACCCTGTGAAGAATATATTTCATTTACGACAGAAATTATTCAGTGTCCTCCATCACGTTCAATACATACGTTGCATCTCTGAACCACTGAACAAATAGGGCAGCACGGTTCTTTGTTATTATTCAACGTCTCGAACTCTTGCCGTATACCCCACATTGAATAAGCACTGTAATGCGAGTATTCAATGTGGGGTATAATCAAAGATAGAGTTTATGGACAGAAACCTCGGGACTTCGATCACACGAAGACTTTGATACGCCAAGAGTTCGAGACGTTGAATAATAACAAAGAATTATGCTGCCCTAGTCGTTGTTCAGTGGTTCAAAGATGCAACGTGTGTATTGAACATGATGGAGGACTGAATAATTTCTGTAGTAAATGATAAATATTAGTCTTCACAAGGTGATTCCATTATTCTCGGTAAACCGATTTATGCCGCACCCTATATATAATATTATATATATATATATATATATATATATATATATATATACGCACACAAATTTATCTCAAACTGCACAACATAAACTGTAAATAAACCTGACAAACAAAAAATGGACAACAAACACAGAACTAAAGGAAGAGCAAATAAATATACTTATCTTCTTGTTTAAAACAAACCCATTCTATGTTTGGTTAAACAATAAAATAAATCCTTTCAAGTTACCAGAGCGCTTCGCTCAACAGATAAGACCGAGCTAGGGCTCGTGAAACAAATTTATATATACACACAGAATATATATATTATATATATATATATATATATATATATATATATATATATATATATATATATATATTACCTCATTAACCTCGTTCAGGTTCTGTGCGTTGGTCTCTCTTCACACGAAGGTCAAGCTGGTGGCCCCTCCTCTAGGTCTGGCTTGATGGAAAAGCGAGTTGCTCTCTTGCGCTCTCCACCGTACATAGCCAGGTACACCCGGCTCATCTGGTACCGTCCTGAGCCAAGCATCTAGTCTTCTCTAGAAGATTTCAACTTTGACCCCTGTAAACGTTTGAGGTCCTTTGAAAGGTGGTTAAAAAGGCTTGGCCCCCTGATAACCAAGCTATTCTCCTTCAGTGTTGAGGAGGTCCCTTGTCGGGCCTTTAATGTGGGAATACTACACATTCTGCCTTTCCTATTTTCCAGTGTTGTTTGGATGGTAATTGGGTTTAGTTTGAGGTTTGGTACCAGTTTTTCGATCACTTTCCACATGTAGATTATGGTATACCTCTCACTTCTTTCCAGGGAGTACAGATTTAGTTTACGTAGTCTTTCCCAGTAGTTGAGTTCTTTGCAACCATCAATCTTTGCTGTGAAAAGTCTCTGCGTTTCTTCGTTTATTAATTTCTTCCTTTTTACATGGGAACGTCAAAACTGAGCAGTATTAAAGTTTTGGTATGATCAGTGTTCTTAGCAGGGGAATCATTAATGTCTTGTCCCTCCTTTTGAACGTTCTTAGTACCTGTCCCGCGACTCTTTTTGCTTTGTTTATTGCGATCTGATTTTGTGTCTCGAATTTGGCATCATCGGTCATTATTACCCCAAGTCGACCGCTTTCGTGCTTCTCTGAATTTCCCGTCTATCTGGAGCATGATATGTAATCTATTTAAGTTCCTCATTTCTACCATATCTCAAGAGCCGAATTTCTCGGTGTTAAAAGTCATTGTTGTCTTCTGACAGTTTGTATATTTTGTTCGTGTCTCTCTTCAAGGCCTCCACTTCACTTACATCGCTGATTTTTCTGCTGATCTTTGTAGCGTCCGCAAAGGATGTTACTATACTGTTGCTGTTTACTCCGCTGTCTATGTCTGTTAGCACGATAATGAACAGGCGTGGGACCAGTACTGTCCCTTGTAGTACTGAGCTGCGTACTTCCGATTCTGATGATATATATATGATATACCTTGAATTTTGACGACCTGTAGACGTTCTCTGAGGAAGTTGTAGATCCATTTTCCCATTTTGCCTGTTATTCCTATATATTTCATTTTGTGCGCTATTATACCGTGATCACATTTGTTGAAAGCTTTAGCAAAATCTGTGTATATGACATCGTAGTTGTCATTGCTTTCCAGTGCATCTAGGATATTGTTATAATGCTCTATAAGTTGTGATAGGCATGATCTTCCTGATCGGAATCCGTACTGATTTTCGTTGAATCTTTCCAGTCTCCAAGAAGTCATAGATTTTCTCTCTGACTATTCTTTCAAATACTTTGGTGAGGTGGGACGTCAATGACACTGGTCTATAGTTCTTTGCTTGAGATGTATCCCCTCCTTTATATATAGGGACAACGTTCGCTCTTTTCAAGATGATCGGTATTTTCCCAATGTCTAGGGATCTTCTTCATATCCAGTATAAGGGTAGCTTCGTTATACTTTTAATAAAGTGAAATTAAAGAAAGAGTTTAACATTCAGTCATTAATTAATCACAAGCTTATTTTTCCTTTTTCCTCTTTTACTTTTCATGGTTTATTTCCCCCTCTTCGTTATTCCTTTTTTTGTTGTTTCCTTTTTCTAATTTTTAATTATACAAGACTAATTTCAATCGTAATCCCTCTAAATTTCCTTCCAATTCATTCCACTTTCATCTTTAGTTTCCCCTCATTTTTCTCTTTTTCCCTCTTCCCTCGTTTCCCCTCTTGTTAGCGCATTACATCGCCTCATCGATTTCGAATTACTCACTTTCCTTCATGGAATTTGCATTCGTAATAATTCATATTTGAGATAATCTTTTTTCTCCGAATTTACTTCCTCTCTTTCCTTTCAGAGAAAGAGAAATCTCTCTCTCTCTCTCTCATATATATATATATATATATATATATATATATATATATATATATATATATATATATATATATATGGTGCTTCAAGAACATGTTCCCTTAGTATGGGGGTGCTTCAAAAAATGTATTTCAATACTGTGCATTTATTATTATTAAAAAACAAACAAATAAACGTACCAATACTTACATAAACAACAACAAAAAAACCCACAAACTATAGGTAGTAAGCAATGACATATTAGCGCCATATAAGTGGCGAAATTTTTTGAAGCATATATATATATATATATATATATATATTATACACCAATATTCAAAGCCTCTACACGGACCATGCAGGCTGCAAATTACAATACTTACAGAATTTAGCTACCGAAGCCAGCATAGATATCATATGCCTAACGGAAACACACTTGCATAAATGCGAAAAAGGCTGTGAAAACGGCATCGAGGATACTGAATTCGCATTGCTGGACTCCAACATACACAGAGCAGGTAGAATGGCTAGACGAGGGGGAGGGTGTTACATCTACATGAAAAACACACATACATGTGAAGGTAAACAAATCAAACAGCACAGTCGAAGTTATTATATTAGAAGTAAAAGAATTGAACATGTACAGACCACCAAACACCACAAAAAGTGAATTCCAATTTGCTACAAATGAAATAGAAGACATTAAAATTACTTGAAACTCCAGCAACAAATATTCTAATTTTCGGAGATTTTAATTTCCCATTCATAACATGGAAGAAAAATGAAGTTAGATATGTCGAGAAGTTTCATGGCAACATTACTAAAGATGATAGAACCCAAGCAACAATGCTATTAGATATTATGGAACATTACGCCCTTACCCAGGAAATCTGTGAAGCCACGAGAAAAGAGAACGTTTTGGATTTAATCTTGACAAATAACGAGATAATAAATAAAAAAGTAACGCACACAAAGCTCTCCGACCATAACCTCATGGATATACAATTGAAGTTAGCACCCAGAGGTCCGAAAACCTATCCTAGAGAGTCAGAAGGAATATTTGAAGGCTTAAACATAAATTCAAAGAAAGTAAATTGGGAAAACGTAAATAAATATTTAAAGGAATTAAATTGGGAATTGCTACTTCACGAGAAGACTCCACAAGAAATACTATGTGTAACAGAAACTGAAACCAAACCTAAAATAGTGAAACATATTCCAGAGAGACAGGAAAGAAAACGTAGCAAGCTCGAGAGGAAAATCAGGACACTTCAGGCAACCAAGACAAACCGTAAAACATCTCCACAGACGCAGAACTAGTCCAGAGAGACTCAAACTAGAGAGGAAAATTGGCGAAATAGAAATGGACCCAAAGCAAACATTCATACATAAGATAAACGAGGAGGAAAACAAGGTAGCAGAAAACATAAAAAATGACCCAAAATACTTCTACATATTTGCGAAAAGGAAGATGCAGTGTAAGGAGAGTATTGGTCCGTTGATAGACGGAGAGGCCTAATACACAAATGACCCGAAAGAAATAAGCGAACTGCTTAGGGAACAATTTAACTCTGTGTTTAGCACCCCTAAGTCCGAGATGGAGGTGGAAAACCCAGACGAATTTTTCGACATAGATACAAATCAACCAATAACAAATTCCGGCACAAACCTATTAATGGACTTCGAGTTCACGGAAGGAGATGTAATTACGGCCTAATCACAGATGCGAGACAATTCAGCGCCTGGGCCAGACACATGGAGTGCTACGTTTCTGAAGAAATGTAGAGAGTATTGCCAAACTGCTATACTTACTACGGAGGAAATCATTTGTAGTAATGCTTAGTTAAGAAGATTAATTTGTTTAATTAAATAAGATAATGTTTAATATAAATTTACTAAAAATTGTGATGATTACGATAAAGCATGGTTGTTAGATTTGAATTGTTTAAAATGGGTAGGGTTGGTAATCCTAAATAGGCCCGGAGAGTGGACTATACCTATAACGGTTTTTCAGTCTTGAGGCAGAACGCGTTACGCGTAGTTGGGCAAAATGTAACGTAGAATAAATAAGTTGTGTGTGTCCCTCTCCGACCTAAATATATTTAGTAATATTTCATACTCGCATATCCCCTAATTAACTAAACCACTTTCGAAATTAATAAAACGTAAAGTGTTAATAAAGTATTATATACCTTCCCCCCCCTTCGTTTTGTAACGGTCTTTTAGAGTCAGAACTCGGCGTCGCTACCGGAAACTATACGAGGAAAGTGATAAATTAAAGAAAGAGCAATAGAGATATAGTAAAGTAGGAAGAAGCGTAAGTAAATAATGAAGAAAAGAATATAATAAAACGTTCACTACATTCTGGTGCTAGCGGTGGTCTTACATCATATTTTGTGAGGCTTACCCACGTGTTAGTATTTCCATTAAAATTCTTAAAACCCGGTATAATAACAAATAGCGTTAATGAATATTTTATTTCGATTATTAAAATATCTAAATGCAAAATTTTACCCCGTTTGCAGGCAAATTTCGATTTTCATGCCTTAAAATTTCATTGTAAATAAAATTTAAAAATGGCGCTTGCCTTCGCGTCTGATAGCGTCCCTGACTCGCGCCTAAGAATTCAATTTGTTTCGTCCAGTTCCGTTGCTTTTCGTTTGTCCGACTCAGTATTGCGAGTCATTATTACGTTAAATTTTGTTCATTTCGGTTGGAGAGGGTATAGTTTGAAAATTATCGTGCTGCCTGAAGACTCAAATTTTTTTTCATCTCTATCCCTTTCAGCTTACCTTTTTACTTTTTGTTTAAAACTTTTGGAATTAGTGAAATTGTAATAATCATAATAATAAGAATAACGATTTGTACGTAAGTGAATTGTTAGTTTAAATACAGTGATACACGTTTTATATGGTCTTTAAAAATGTTTTAGCGAAAATTTGTACCGATTCAAAACCATTTCATGAACATGAGAAATTTTCTGGGTTTCATTAGCAGATTTTTGATTATATTTCGATTGCCTGTATATAATAATAGGATTATTTTGTAAATATAGGTTTACGGGCTTTTTGCTTTGCTCGCTTCGCGCTAAAATAGGATTACGTTACAGTTAAGGGACAAATCGAAAAATAAATCTTAAAGATATTAAAAATTGTCAGATTGGGCCGTATAGGATTGTGTTAAATTGTGTTGTGAAATTTTCTATAAAAGTTGTTTTGGATATTTTTTTTATACTCATTAATTATATACAATTTGGTAGGTAAGCTGATTATTTTTTTTCTCTCTGTTTCTTTCGATTCATTTCACGACAATTCCGACATATTTGGTAAAATGGCTATTGTATCGTACTTAAGAAGAATTTCTTGTAGGCCTATCGTAAAATATTGTTCGGAGATTAACCGTTATTACGGTATGTCTATTGAGTAGTAAATTTTTAGTTATTTAACAAAATTTTCATTGGTTTAACATAAATAAGCATAGGATTTTTCTTTAAAAACACAAATGTTACTTAAATTCTAAATTGTCTTTTCACGCATAACATTGAATTTATTAATATAGGCCTAAAAGCGGCAGTAAATTTTATTTTTATTTTGGCGGCCAATGTGAGTTACGGTACACATTTTACTAAATCTCGATATTATAATTTTTTTGAATTACAGAAATTTGTGTAGAAATTTTCTTACGTTTTTATAAATTCATTCAATAATCAATTTATTTACAGTAGGCCGATTTTTATTTTTCTTTCCAGTTCAATGACAATGGTAAAATTTTTAGTTCAAATTTAGATTGTATTCTAAAAAGGATGTTTTAATTTGAAATTTTAATTTGGAATTAGAAATGAAAAATGTCCTTTTTTTTAGTTTGAGCGTTTGCATGGAAAATATTACGAAATTATGTTAGGATATAATGCAGTTTCATTCGGTTAGGGATATTTGTATAGAGGTTCGCTTACAAACAAAGCGACCGCTCTCAATTAGGAAATGTTTTAGTTTTGTTTACAGTGGATTGTGTGTAATTTTTTAGTACATATGATCTATTCTTATTTAGTATAACGATAAAAATTTGTATTTTCACTTGGAAACGATAAATTGCTGAGATTTCTGTGATTTGAAAACCATACTGAGGTTTCTGTTGAAGGAGAGAGTTGTATCTCAGATGTAATTTGCGAATTGCAAGTTCAATTCTTATGAAATTTGACGTTTCAAGTTGGAATTACTGTATTAAAATAATTTTTGGTAGTAATATTTAAATTTTTTTTACTTTTTAATAACTGTTTAGAAAATTATTATTGTTTAAACCTTCAGTCGGAGTTAACTAGTGCATTTGAAACATTGACTCAAGTGTACACTCGGAAATGGAGCCTCATAGATAGCCAGTAACGTTTTTGTGGCGTCTGTGTGCTCCTCCTCAAAGCAAGAGGGTTCATGATTGTCAGAGAATGGATGACATGAAGTTTCTGGGGTTCATTTTTGTCTTTTGTATTTAGAGGTATTGAGGTGATTTCTGACGATAGTTTGAACAATAATAATTCTTAAATTATACAAACAGTTACTATGTATGGGCGCTTTTATATTTATACTGTACAATTTTGTTTAGCGTTTTATGACTTTTTTTTATCTTCTCTGCTGTGACTGCCATAAGTGACCTTATTGGTAACTAGATTTGATTAAATTTTTGCGAAATTTTTTTTTTTTTTTTTCCGTGAATTTGGCCAGAGCAAATGTGTAGTTAGTATTTCGAAGTGAATTGTCGAAAGAATTTGATAAATTAAATATGAAATGATAAGCAGTACAGAAACACGTTTAGAATAAACTTTTTTTTCAAAATTGCAAGACTCAGTTTGGGGTCAACCAAGTTGAATCCGAGTTCCATCAAGTGAGTTTAGTCGACCGGATAGGTGATCGATCACCAATGAGAGAGAGAGAGAGAAACCAGAATGCGCATGGACTTGGCGCAGGATGGTTTCGGAAGAGAGAGAGAGAGGAACCGAATGCGCAGGGACTTGGCGCAGGACAGTTCCGGAAGAGAAGAGAAATTTACGTCTGCAGGGTCTTGGCACACGAAAGTTTCGATCGAAGATGGTCTACTGGTATTTTTCGGGCAGTAGCTGGTCACGTTGCTCGAATGCTTCGCTAAATATGTGTCAACAAAGCGCGCGGTAGACAAGCCACGAGCTTGAACGGGCGCCTACGACTGTACTGTCCATACAGACATACAGTAGGTTCGTTGGGAAACGGCCTACGGCGGAGTCATCGTTTGATTGTTGCCAGTAGAAGAGTCTTTCAGCTGGACGTAGGAAGAGCAGCGTTCACCGACAAAAGTGGAGATGAGACAAGGCGAGTTTCTTCATCGACTTCTAGAATTGCAAATTCCGTCCAATTCCAGCGCGTGGTCCCGCTTTCAGATATCTCCCCCCCTGATCCTTTTAGAGTTGGACGTCTCTTGTTTTTTTTTTCGCCATTGGAGAGAGAGCGGAACCATTATAGCGTGCTGCCCTGTTGCATATTGATTGATGCAATCCCTTGCATTCTAGCGAAGTGAGCAGGAGAGCTGCGATTGAAAATTGAAATCCGTTGTCAGCGTGCGGAGTGTCATCTAAACAACGTCCAGCAAACAAATGTACTGATTATTATCTAATGAAATTATAAGTGAAAAGGGTGCGATTTGCCCATATTGTTGTTTTTCGTGAAATAGTATGTGCGCTCTTGGTCAGTATTTTATGTAAACTTTTTCTTATTTTTTTTCTATGTTGCCCTGATAGTAACTGTATAACTATACAAATAATTGTTTCGAATGTAAAGCGATCGTTGATGAGAAATCGCGGGAATAGATTGTGAACTTGGATTTGTGTAGCCACTGTAAGAAAATTTTCTGTTATTTTTTTTGGCATGTATAGATTAGTTACAGGTTGTAATTTAATTATTAGAGTGAAATGTTATTTTATGCAAATGTGAAAATTATAAAGTTTTCGGTTTTATAATATGATACAATATATGTATGGGAATTGTCATTCTATTATTTCTTGTCTATTCTAAACTTGAATAAGTGTTAAAAAAAAAAAAAAAAAATTGCAAAATATATAAGTTTGTTGAATAAATTTATTGACATTGTTAAACGATATTAATAAGTTTTCCTAATGGAAAAACTTATTTTCAAGGGGGTGATGCGAGTGTAGTAATGCTTAGTTAAGAATATTAATTTGTTTAATTAAATAAGATAATGTTTAATATAAATTTACTAAAAATTGTGATGATTACGATAAAGCATGGTTGTTAGATTTGAATTGTTTAAAATGGGTAGGGTTGGTAATCCTAAATAGGCCCGGAGAGTGGACTATACCTATAACGGTTTTTCAGTCTTGAGGCAGAACGCGTTACGCGTAGTTGGGCAAAATGTAACGTAGAATAAATAAGTTGTGTGTCCCTCTCCGACCTAAATATATTTAGTAATATTTCATACTCGCATATCCCCTAATTAACTAAACCACTTTCGAAATTAATAAAACGTAACAAGTGTTAATAAGAGTATTAATATACCTTCCCCCCCCTTCGTTTTGTAACGGTCTTTTAGAGTCAGAACTCGGCGTCGCTACCGGAAACTATACGAGGAAAGTGATAAATTAAAGAAAGAGCAATAGAGATATAGTAAAGTAGCAAGAAGCGTAAGTAAATAATGAAGAAAAGTAAATAATAAAAACCGTTCACTACACACTTGACACAGGACAAATTCCACTCCCCTTAAAGAACGCGAACATTGCCCCCCTTAAGTAAAGGTGGTAACAGAGCAATGCCCAAGAATTATCGGCCAATGACTCTCACCTCACACCTTATAAAGTGCTTTGAAGTATAGAGGCAAAACTACTTATTACCTACAAGAAAAAGACTTATACAACCCAAATCAACATGGCTTCAGGGCTGGAAGATCATGCCTATCACAACTACTAGACCACCAGGAGAAAATATTGGAAACATTGTATCGAGGACAAAACATTTTTATAATATATACTGACTTTGCTAAAGCCTTCGATAAATGTGACCATGGAATCATAGCACACAAACTTAACAATACAGGAATTACTGGAAAACTAGGAAGATAGGTATTTAATTTCTTGACGCGAAGAACGCAGAGAGTGGTGGTAAACGGAGTTAAATCGGAAATCTCGGAAGTCGTGAGCTCTGTCCCACAAGGGACAGTATTAGCTCCCTTGCTGTTCATAATAATGATTGCAGATAGTGATGCAGATGGTAAGGACAGTATTGTATCATGTTTCGCAGATGACACAAAGATATGCAAGGAAATATTGAACGAAGGTGACATAAGAAAATTATAAAAGGCATTGAAACATTATTCCAGTGGGCAGAAGACAACAATATGAAGTTCAACGAAAAAAAAATCCAACTTCTAAGATATGGTAATAACAAGGAGCTGCAGAATAAAAGATACAAAACTCTGCAAGACAAACAGATAATACCAACTCTGCAAGTCAGGGATCTGGGAGTAATAATGTCGTCGGATACAGAATTCAGAGAGCACTACATCAAAATTACAACGGCTAGAAAAATAATGGGAATCATCTGGAGGAGCTTCCGCAGCAGAAAAGCAAACATCATGCTCAAATTATGGAAGAGTCTAGTCCTACCAATAATTGAGTATTGCTGAATACTCAAGCCCATACAGAAAACGAGACATTGCGAACATTGAAGCTATACAAAAGACTTTTGCGTCTAAGATAGAAGAAACGGAAGGTGAAGACTACTGGTCTCGACTACAATCCCTGAAACTCTACTCTCTCGAAAGAAGGCGAGAGGGGTACACAATAATATACATATGGAAAATACTTGAGGGCTTTGTCCCTAACCTTAGAAATGAAATAGAAACAAACTGGAATGAGAGAAGAGGCAGATTTTGTACAGTCCCAGCTGCTGTGGGACAGGGAGTCATGAAAACTAGACATCGACCGGTGGTTGTATCGGTATCGGTACCGATGGTTAGTTGCTACCGATACCGATAGTTTTTTGTTTCTAAGAATAAAAAAACCGGGCGTTCACCAAACAGAAACTTCCCGGCTGCTCGAGAAGTTACGTGTGTGTTCGCGATTTATCCCGACGTTTCTAGAAATGTCCATGACTCATTACCGCTCTATATAAAGCGAGCCCGTAACCATCGCGGCGTCATTTCCTCAGTTCGCAAGTTGTGAATCAGTTGAACAGTGTGTAATAATTTTTTGGTAAATTTATTAACTACTGGTATAAATTTATTCGCTTTTGCTTTAGTGAGAGTGACAATGCCAAGCATTGTGTGGAAGTTCTTCACTGCTTCAAGCAATAATGTAAAACAGGCGAGCTGCAATTTGTGCGGTGTCTCTGTCTCTCGTGGAGGAACAAGCGCAAGTACCTTCTCTACATCGAACCTGAGGAGTCACCTTATCAACAGGCACAAGACTGAATTTGATGAAGCCAATAAGAGTCAATGTACAACTTCTGCTACTAATTCTGGTGAGTAGATTTCATGAAAATCTGTAAAGTGATTCTTCAAACATTCTCCGCAAGCGACGCAGCGCCTACATCAAATTCAAAGAAGACTTAAACTTGCCAACTGAAGCTGATTCAAGATGTGCCAACCAGATGAAATTACACGCTGGAAATGTTGCAGCGACTCCTTTTCCAAAAGCAAGCTATCATTGAATATGACGTCGAATGGCCCCTAGAAAATACGTTGACTTCAACGCAATGGAAGCTTATGGTCAAGCTTATTGACGTGTTTGCTATCTTCAAAACTGCAACGCTCAAAATCAGTGAGGAAAACTCGCTTTTATCAGAAGTTTTACCTAGAGTCAAATCTCTATCAAAAGGAATCTGTGCATCGTGCTCAGTGAATGATGTTGGTGTCAAGATTCTGAAGAGCCAGCTGGGCGATTCTCTCGAACAGAGATTTCGAGAGCATAATTCAAATGAGAAACTGCTGCTAGCCACAGCAATTGATCCCCGATTCAAAGGAGCTGGGCTGATAGACGACATGCGAGAAACGGCCAAGGAATTGTTGAGACAAGAGATACGCAGTCACATGGAGGGGGCCCAACGAAAGCGTATTGGAGGTGCAATTGCCGTGAAACGCCGCCGAAGTGGTCCGGTTTCTCCGTCCAAGAAAATCGCTCTTTGGGAAAACCTTTCCGATTCAGAAGGTAGCGATCTCGACGATCACGTTCGTCCTATTCTAGTTGAACCCCAAACGAGGGATACGAACACGAGGTTCACTGTCCCAGAGGCACGAGTGGAAGCAGCCCTGGACGCCTATTGGTCGCAACCTTGGATCGCTGGGGATAGGGATCAATTCATTTTCTGGCGAGAACATTCTGCTGATTTCCCGGAGATTGCCAAAGTTGCTGAGAAATGCATGAGCTGCCCCTCTGGATCAGTTGACTCTGAACGGCTTTTCTCAACGGCTGAAGATGTTATCAATGCGAATAATCACTTTTAAGCAATGTTTTCACCAAAATAAGTGGGGGGGGGGGGTTATGGCAAAAAATCCCGAACCCATATTTTATATATACGCTTGTGTAGAAGAGACAGCCGCACAAGATGAGGAGGGAGAACGAACAAATGAAAAAAGAGGTACCATCCGGGAATCGAACCCGGGTGGTACCTCATTTTTCATTTGTTCGTTCTCCCTCCTCATCTTGTGCGGAATGCTCTTCTACACAAGCGTCGTTCTTTACATTAATTATACTGTGTGTTGTTTGCAGTTAAAATGTGTATATATATATATTAATATATATATATATATATATATATATATATATATATACAGAAGTCGTAGAGTCAAAAAGTTCGTGAACTATTTTAACAGTCGCCTCAGTACTTAGTACTTGCGAGTCTTCATGCACAGAAATGTAGGGAAGGTGTGGGCAGAGACTCGGTCTGACGGGTGACGGGCGCACTCAGTGTGCAGAGCGTGTGGAAGGTACTACTGTCTGTTCGGTTCGGCGAATTTTGTTATTTTCAGAACTTGGCGCTCCAGGATGTTGCAATCTGAGGAGCGAGCGAACATTAAGTTTTGTGTACGACTGGGCGACATTCTCGGAAGCCTACGGGGACGAGGCCATGTGTCGGAGTGCAGTGTACAAATGGTTTAAGCGTTTCAAGGACGGCCGACAATCACTGGAGGATGACCCGCGGGAGGGAAGGCCAGCGGTAGCTCGTAATGAGACCACTGTCCGTGTTTGCGAGATCATCCGACAGGACAGTAGACGAACTACTGACGAAGTCGCCGAAATCGTTGGTGTGTCACATGGCACGTGCTATCAAATTCTGCACAATCACCTTAACATGCATCGTGTGTGTGGCCACATTTCCCACGAAATCTCTCAGAAGATCGGCGTGAAGAAGAAGAACGTTCCCTCATTAACGGGGACATGATTGATAGAGTCGATAGTGATTCAGGTATTCTGAACAGGGTTATTACGGCCGATGCAACGTAATCCTACCTTTTCGATCCACAATCCAAACGTCTAGCCTCGTATTGGAAGTCACCATCACCCAGAAAGCAGACGTTTCGTGCAGACCGCCCAAAGGGGAAGGTGATCCTGGAGGTGTTCTTCGATATCCAGGGCGTCGTTCACCAGGAGTTCATATCAGAAGGGCGTAACGTCAACCAGACCATTTACAGAGACATCCTTCGCCATCTGCGAGAAGCTATCTGCCGTAAACGCCCGCATCTTTGGGAATCTAGAAACCGACTGTTCCCTCATGACAATGCACCAGCTCATCGCTCTTTTGGTACAGAGAGTATCTGACCAAGAATGCAATCACTGTGGTTCCACAACCTCCCTACTCTCCAGATCTTGCCCCGCCGACTACTAAAGAATGAAAGCCCTCTTGAAGGGACGCAGGTTCCAGTCAGTAGATGAGTGAAAGAGGCTACGACGGCGACATTTAAGGAGGTCGCAGGAGAAGGCCTACAGGAGTGCTTCCAGCAGTGGTATGGCCGCTGGCAGAAATGTGTGAAAGCGGAAGTGAACTACTTCGAAGGCAGTATACAGTAAAACCCGCCATGATGGCAGGGTATGGCTGACATGCAAAAGGTTCACAAACTTTTTGACTCTACCTCGTGTGTGTGGGGCGGGGGCGATAAACAGAAGTTCGTTCTCATGGGTATTTTGCGTTAATAATGTTTATATTTTTTATCGAAATTTCTGGTAATTGATTATACAGATCTACAGAAGCTAAGGCTAACAAAGACCCTAAGATCCACTCTAAGGTTAGTCCGAGAGAAAGGAAAGAGTAGGGGGTTAAGAGAAGAGTAAGGGGTTACGTAGCAACACCTATCACTCGTGGGTTAACATTCATTCAGAAAAAGAGAAAAAAGACTCACCATCATCATCCGCCGGCCACTGCCGACAAGTCGGAAAAATAGTCGACGAGAATAGGAAAAGGGTGAAAGATGAAAAGAAGTAAAATAAGAACGCTTACAAACCATGCAAACACAGTCTTAACTCACTGTCATACTATGCAAACTACAGACATGCAAGGGGGGGAAAAAAAAAAAAGAGGTAAAGTAAAACAAAAGTGGGTTAGTTTACGCTACGAGCTACATCTACGTTCGTGTTAATCTAATATTTTTTTTTTTTTAAATAATTTTATTGCTGGCATCACACGCTGGCTGGCATGTCACAAGCTGGCATTAAACGTCAATAGACTCATCCTCGACCACCACCCCCGGAGCTCCTGTTGTTGTTTTTTTATTTTAAACAACGTTAATATTTTTAAAATGCCTATCTAGACGGTTCTTAAACATATTAACGCTGGTAGAGTTCACGACGGGGGCGGGAAGATTATTCCATTTATCAATTACTTTAAACGTAAAGAACCTTTTAGCTATATTAGTAATGAAACGTCTGCCACGCAACTTAAATCAGTTATTACGAGTATTGCTATTATCGAAAGTGAACAGTTTGTCAAAATTTACGTTATCGATGTTATTAACGATTTTGAAAACTTCAATAAGCTCCCCCCTTAATCTCCTAGTTTCGAGTGAATGCAAGTCTAACACTTTAATCCTATCTTCATAAGGCTTGTTGCGCAATGACGGAATTAGTTTCGTGGCACGACGCTGAACCCTTTCTAACCTATCAATATCCTCGCGCAAATACAGGCACCAAAACTGAACAGCATATTTTAAATGAGGCCTGACTAGGGACTTGTAAAGGGGCAATATAATATCCTTCGATTTAAATTCGAAATTACGCGCTATGAAGCCTAACATCCTATTAGCTTTTGCGCAAGACTCCAGGCACTGGTTCCTAACCTTTAAATCCTTAGATACGCGTACGCCTAAATCTACTTCCTCGTCAACGCTCGCTAACTCTCTACCATCCATCGTGTACGTGTAATTATTGTTACGAGAACCTATATGCAAAACTTTACATTTGTCTACGTTAAATTGCATCTGCCACTTATCCGTCCACTCCATAATCCTATTTACATCGTCTTGGAGCCTATTCCTATCGTCCTCGTTAACAACCTTACCGCCTATTTTAGTATCGTCCGCGAATTTTGACGTTACTAGTCAATCCTACATCTATGTCGTTAATGTAAATTACGAATAGCAATGGGCCTAACACTGAACCCTGTGGGACACCGCTACCTACATCGAACCACCCCGATTCACTACCATAACAACGACCCTCTGTCTCCTAGCACGAAGCCATTCCTCTAACCCAGGGGTGGGGAAACTTTTCAGTACCAAGGGCGAAAATCGATAACATAAACACCTCCGCGGGCGTCTGGCAAATTTTAAGCTTATATACAGCGTGTCCCAAAGAAATGTATACCCACTTTGTTCGATAATACCAGCTATGAGGATAATAAATATATTACTTTTTATATGTTTTTTAATAAAGAATTTTCTCCTGAATCTAAATATGTAATTATTTTTATTAAAAATTGAAGAACAAAAAGTTACAGATGTTTAAATTATAATTATTATTTTCGAGACTTCATGTGCGATATTTTCTAATAAGTTATTTTAACCGACTGTTTTGAGATACTTATGTTTAGTGTTGATATTGAAGCATAAATGTTGTAATTATTAGTTAATTCAAAAAATTTACAAATTCCATGGTTAAATGACACTTTATCTAAGATGTTCGACGTCTTCCAGAACGTTGTTTTTGTAAGTTTTGCACAGTGCCGTCGGTTTCAAACTTATTTCGTATACGTGCAAAAATATTAGAAAATATCGCACATGAAGTCTCGAAAATAATAATTATAATTTAAACATCTGTAACTTTTTTGTTTTTCAATTTTTAATAAAAATAATTAAATATTTAGATTCAGGAGAAAATTCTTTATTAAAAAACATAAAAAATAATATATTTATTATCCTCATAGCTGGTATTATCGAACAAAGTGGGTATACATTTGTTTGGGACACGCTGTATATAAGATGTATTTTAAAAAGCTATTTGCTGGGCTGTAAATAAATAATTTTTAGTAAATAATAAATACCTAAGCGGGCGAATTGAAATTAGCTCGTGGGCGAAATTTCGCCCGCGGGCGAGGGTTTCCCCACCCCTGCTCTAACCAGTTAGCTACCTGACCGCGTATACCGTACGCTTTAACCTTCGCAATTAATCTTCTATGCGGAACTGTATCGAACGCCTTTTTAAAATCTAAATAAATAACGTCAGCCGCTCTATGCCTATCGTATTCGCGCACTATTTCGTTATAAAGTTCTAACAAATTAAACAAGATCTATGGCGTCGAAACCCATGCTGACTACTATTAATCAAATCTCGACTTTCTAAGTGATCGATGATACAATCCCTAACTACGGATTCCAAAAGTTTACCGACAATTGACGTTAAGCTAATGGGCCTATAATTGCTAGCTACTGTGCGGTCGCCTTTTTTAAAAATGGGCGTGACGTTAGCTAATTTGAAGTCTTCAGGAATAATCCCCGTTTCGAGTGACTGATTAAAAATCTTCGTTAAGGGGCCTACGATAAGGTCTTTCAAATCTTTCAAATGTCTGGGGTAAAAAGCGTCAGGGCCTGGAGCCTTGCTAACTTTTAGCCTATCGATATAATGCGCAATCTCACCCTCGTAAACAGTTATTTCATCCAAAATAGTCTCGCTACTAAATGGAACGATATCATCCACGTCGGGAACATTATTTACGTCACGTCTTCTACGGTAAAAACTGTCGCAAAAAAGTTATTGAAAATACCCGCCATCGCCTGAGCGTCAGAAGCCAAAGCGTCGTTAACATCCACTAGAGGGCCTATGTTATCTTTTATCGGTTTACGATTATTGGTGTATTCAAAAAACTTTTTTGGATTATGTTGACTATCCGCAGCTATAAGTATCTTTAAATTACGCTTAGCATTCCTAACTGATCTTTTAACCTGACGTCTAAGCTCGATATATCTATTAACGTTAGCTGTCGTGCCATTGCGCTTATTAAGTCTATACGTTCTGTTACGCTCGTTTCCTACAAATTGCTTGAAGCCAGAGGGAGGCATATCACTTATTCCAGAACGACACCCTAATACCTCATTACCAAGTTACCTAGTCAGGGTGTAGTTCATAGAAAAACAGACATGCCTCCCTGTCTTCTCCCAACAACCTGTAGGAAAGAAAAAATTCCACCTTCTCTTCATCTGTATAGTCACCAACATCTTTAATTATCTGAAATCAAAATATGCAAGACGACGGACTTTTGATACACCATAGTGTGTGTGTGTGTGTGTAACACACACACATGGGTGGTGTAGTGGTTAGTGTCGTTGACTATGAATCCATCGGCCCCGGGTTCAAGACCCGACGGCAGCCAGCGCGCAGCAAAACCCAGCTGTTCATCCTTCCACACAATAAAGAAAGTGGTTGGTAGATAAATGGGTACCCTAGGTGGCCTAGTGGTTAAGACGTTGGGCTGCTGATGGGGCGTGGTTCGGATACCACGTTAAAACTGTAGGTCTAAGGTGGAGTGAAAAGCTTGACCTTCGTCAGAATGAACAATTCGGGCGGAGGCTAACGAAAGGTTATATATATATATATATGTATATATACACACATGGTGTGTATATTAGTGGTGGACCGGATATCCGCATCCGCACTTCTGACTGCGGATGTTATGCGGATATTACCTCTAATAAATTATGCAATTTACAATTAAATTAGCTTATAAAGTACGGTAGCTTATAAGGCCCAGCCATGCACATTTCATGTAAAGTATTAATTATTAATGAACAAACAAATATATAAACTTCAAAATATAAATACCTGGTCACAAAATAGAATGAAACTTGTTTCATTCAATTTTCTGTGGCTGAAACTCTTAATTTATTATTTTTATCATAATGAAAACATTAATATTAATTTTAATTCTTATGCATTGCCTGCCATAATAGTAATATCACTAAGTTTGAAAAATTATGTCATATATTCATAATTCTATATTATATTGATTAACTAAATATTCTCATCCGCGGATATTGAAATTAAAAATCTGCAACCGCATCCGCAGATGTTGAAAACTGACATCCGGTCCACCACTAGTATATATATATATATATATATATATATATATATATATATATATATATATATTATTAGTCGTGCGCTGGGTAAACTTTTTTAATCATTCTTTTCCCAAAAGTTCGTTTTTTAATTTACAAAATATATAAAAGATTTATTTACTTTCAACATTTAATAATACTTGTTATATTTTCTAATATATATATATATATATATATATATATATATATATATATATATAATATATATATAATATAATATATATATATAATATATATATAATATAATATAAATATATAATATAATATATATATATATAATATAATATATATATATAATATATATATATATAATATAATATATATATCTAATATATATATATATAATATAATATATATATATATTTTTATATATAATATAATATTATATATAATATATATATATAATATAATATAATATATATATTTTTATATATATATAATATATATATATAATATATTATATAATATATATATATATATATAATATATATATATATATTATATATATATATATATATATATATATATATATATACGGTATATATATGAAAAATATTTCACGAAAGTAACACGTGAAAAATATTTATGATGAATAAAACCACGAAGGAAAGGAAACACAGAATAGTGCTCAAGCGCTTTCGTCTAATGGAGTGGTCGGCGAACTTTTTTGGGTATTACCCCAAAATATATTTGTGTACAACGATATTACCCCCTAGACTTGAAATTATTTGTTCGAAAAAATATAACTTTGATAATTAATTAGCCTCGCTTATTAAATAATAAATTTTTGTGCAATTTTATTTATATGTTTATTGAGCCTTCATTACCCCCGAGATTTTTATTTTTACCCCATTTGGGGTAATTTACCCCGGTTCCCCGACCCCTGGTCTAATGACATCCTCAGGAACACTGAAGTACATAAAGAATTACAGCCTCTATATAGGTTACAGAATGTGTATATATATAATATATATATATATATATAATTATTTATATATATATATATATATATATATATATTATATATATATATATATATATATACAGGGTGGGCCGTAAGTTTCCATACATAGGAAAAATAAACATTTTTTTATGGACAACCATTTTTATTTATATAATATGCTCTACATGGTTGCCATTGTTTTGAAAACACATTTCAATACGTGTTCCCCACTGTTGATGAACACGCATTAGCACAGTTGACGTTATGCTTGTAATGGCGTTGGTGATACGTTCCTTTAGATGATTTATGTCTCGTATCTTTTCCTGATACACCATGGCCTTCAAGTGCCCCCAAAGATAGAAATCAAGGGGGGTGAGATCTGGGGATCTGGGAGGCCACTCCACAGGACCACGCCGACCAATCCAAGCATCCGGAAACTGCTGCTGATCCAAATACCGACGCACGTGAAGACCATAATGAGGTGGAGCTCCATCTTGCTGGAAGTAAACTGGGAAGTTACCTTCCTCGTTTAGCAGGGATGGGAAAATCTCTTCTTGCAACATGTTAAGATACCTTTCGGCATTAAGATTTCCACTGACAAAAATTGGTCCAATAATTCTGTCACCCCATATCCCGGCCCACACCATCACTTTACCGGCACCTTGCATCTTCGTCGGACTCAGCCAGTTAGGGTTAGCATTACTCCAATAACGTATGTTTTGCCAATTAACCTCTCCATTGACGTAAAAATTTGCTTCATCAGTAAACAAGATCTTACAAACGCATATTCTTAGGGTATCTGAAACATAAAAACAAACGTTTAATTTTTCCTATGTATGGAAACTTACGGCCCACCCTGTATATATATATATATATATATATATATATATATATATATATATATATATATATTATATATATATATATATATATATATATATATATATATATACAATGAACGGAGAAATAAAAAAAAATTAAAGGATTGTGGGAGGAGCATACACATTTGTAAGGAAAAACTACCAATTTTAGCACTTTGCTCGAATCCAACACAAGATCAAACGAATTGTTTCCAGCCAATGTTATAGTTAATTAAAAAAATAATAGTAATAAATTGAAACATAAAAATAAAAATAAAACTTATAAGAGGAGCATACAAATTTATACTGGAAATCTGCCCAGGTTTTAGCACTCTGCCTTTCTTGTCTAAGTTCGATATATATAAAAATAAATTGAAAAATAAAAGTTATTAGAGTAGCATACAAGTTTACCAAAGGTTTAGCATTCTACCCTTCTTGTCTAAATCCATTCTGAACGAATTCAAAACCAACAGGATCGAGTTGAAAAAGACCTTTGCTTATGTTGAAGTTATTTGTAAGTTGGATAATGGCAGACTCAAGAATATCTCTATTAACAATGTTGCTAGAGTGAAATAAAACTGAAGCATTATTCCAGTCAATACAGTGGGATAACTCTGACAAATGGACAAAAAGGGCACTGGACGACTGTCCTGTTCTAACGGAATATTGATGCTGTTTTATACGTGTGTGCAAATCCTTTCCCGTCTGACCTATGTAAAAGGAATCACATTGTTTACAACCAATTTTATAGATAATCCCTGAATTATTGGTAGGGCTATTTTTTACTATGATATTTTTCACAATATTGTTATATGAAAATACTACATTAATATCCAAAAGTTTAAGTACATTAGCCATGCTTAAAAAGCCCGGGAAAAATGGAAGTACTAAAATATTCCCAATTTGGAATCAGCAAGGCGACCTGTGTCACACAGCGAAGACGTTCCCATACCAGTGTTTACCACACTGCCCGACCTTCCGTTGTCAGAATTTGAAGAAATTCAGGACTTAGGTGGTAGTAGTGGAAGTGACTATGAAGGAAGCATTTCAACACCTCAGCAGTTCTCCCAAGACGAACTCAATGATCTGATACGGGACCTCAGTCTGTCAAAGTCTGCTTCAAATACATTTGTAGATCGTTCCCTGGACTAAGTATGGAAAAACTAAAAGCTGGAATCTTTGATGGCCCTCAAATCCGTACACTTATCAAGGATTCTAATTTCACAAAATTTATGAATGGTGTTGAAGCTTCTGCCTGGTGCAGTTATGTCTCAGTTGTCAGGAACTTCTTCGGTAACCACAAAGCAGACAATTATGAAGAACTGGTGCAAAACATGCTCACAAACTTTGAAAAGTTGGGTACTAATATGAGCATAAAGGTACACTTTCTCCATAGCCACTTACACAGATTTCCGGATAATCTTGGTGATTTTAGCGAGGAACAAGGGGAGAGGTTTCATCAAGATATCAAGGTGATGGAGGAAAGGTATCAAGGCAGATGGGACAGACACATGATGGCAGACTATTGCTGGAACCTCCAACGTGATTGTCCTGATAACCCACATAAAAGAGAATCGTACAAACAGAGATTTACTATACATTAATTGTAATTATGCGAATCAGCTTACTGTGTTTATCTGTTATTATACCGAATAAAATGCCATTATGTATTTCATGTGTTTACTTTTGTATGATTTGAGACAATTTCAATGCGATTTGTAAGTAGGCTCCGCCTGAACATTACATTTTTTGCATTTTTACGTGTTTCAATGGGGTACCAATTATCTCATAAATTAGAGCCAATCTAGCAAAACCGATGTCATATTCGGAATCAGCACCACAAAGTTACCCCAAAATCACTCTAATATGATTGGCAATAAAATGAGTGTTGACCAGTGTAATGAACCAGGCCTTCTTTAACTTTCTCGAAATCCTTTATTGAGCATTTGTGAAAACCGAAAAATATCTTCAATGAAACCAAAAGGCATACAGAGAGCCTCTGGTGTATTGTCTATTCGAAATCACAAGCATTACGTACATAAAATCTTCATACATATACAATAGGGCTTAGGATATTCGCGATAATGGGGCAGATATCCGGTGCAGATATCTTAAGCCTTTACACAAAATACACAGTCCTAACGAATAGTTATTGCAAGGGTGGGGACATGAGTAAAGAAAAGATTAAGTTTTAAAATCGAGTACAAACATAAATGATTGATTTATCTGCTCTTGGGCAGCTTTGGCAACGCGCGACAAATTAAGAGAAACACTAACAAGGGATGGTATGACGATTCGCGGTGATCGAAAGCAGCTCATTCCGAATTTAGTAAACGGGTCTCATTTACCCAATGGCGGACATCATAATCAGCGGATATATATATAAGGTATCTGAGAAATAAATGGTGTATAAATAGTTGGTTATTTTCTAAATAATCAATACATATGCAATACAATATACCATAATATACTCCATAATATACTCGTGTATATTGCACACTTTTTTTGTCACCATTTTCCAATCTTTAAAATCGGAGTGTGCACTATACGTGCGGGCAAAACACGAAAAATATCAGTAATAAATACAGTAGTTATAACAAAGAGTAGAAGAATACACAGGCATTTTTATTAAACTCTTATAGCCATACTTCCTTAGTACGCGAAATAAAAAGACTATTCAGAACTCGCTTAACATTACACTACTGACAATATTAAGTTAATCAGAGCGCAACAAACATTCTTTGAATGAAAGGTTTACCATAAATAGTAGCTATACAATTTCCGCATCCGTGCCCGAGTCACTGGTGTTTGAGGAGTCGCTCGCTTCTTCAGAGGGGTCATCGGGTCGCTCGTATCCTCCAATAGTAGATCATCTTCAGTACCGACGAGGGCGTCGCTAATACTGCATTTTTTGAATTGGCTACCAAGCAGTGCAGGGGAAGAGCAACAAACGAGTCGCAGCTTGTTTCGAGACTCGTTTATAAATCTGGCCTCTGAAAATCATGGTGCGCATTATACGCGAATGAATACGTTATGGGGTTAGTTAGATTTCCAAACTGTCCAAGTTTACAATACTTCCACATAATGACCATCCATCGCTAGTGTGTGTATTTGACGCTCTAACTCCATCAGAGCACTAACAAGATGCTCTTGAGGAATGGATTCACATAGTTTGTTCGAGTCACGATGCGATCACCAAAGAAAAATTTACTAATTATGCAGTCACATGGCATAGCATACCAAACTAACTTTTGGTGAATCCCGTTCACGTTGAGTTTGAGCGCTGGATAGGCTGTTGCGGGCTGATAACACGGCCACTTCAATCACCCAACTTAGCCCCTTTTGATTTTTGTCTATGGGGTTGTTAAAACAATTGTTTATTGTTACAAGCTCAAGGCTCTGGCAAAACTACGTCAAAGAATCCCAGAAGTTACTCGCTAATGCCCTAATGAAGTTCAAGCTACGAATACGCACTGTTGGGACGAATGATGGTCATCATGTGAAAGTGTTCTATACAGTGACACTTTTGCTACTTCTGAATATTAAAAAATTTATACCTCCTAAAAAACGGGAAATATTTTTATTGTCGGAAAAAAAACAGGTCAGTCCTGATTAAGTTAGTTTAGTTAAAATCTGGTTAGGTTAAGTTAGGCTAGATTAGCGAGTACCTCACTATTTAACGACTTAACAGAAATCACTCTTCGAGCCTTCAATTCCGTCCGAAACACTTATCGTCCCCTTCTCAATTCGACGACATTAAGTTTAAGTTAGGGTTAAATTGGGTTTGGGTTTTTTAGATACAGTATATGAATTTTAAAAAGTGGCTATTTGGTTTATGCAGAGATGCGCACGTGTGTGTGTGTGTGTGTGTGTGTGTGTGTGTGTGTGTGTGTGTGTGTGATTTCATCTCAACGCTATATAGTTACGTTGCAAAGACTAACATAACTAAGGAAAGAAAATAATTAATTTTTTTAACCTAATTAAAAAGATAATATAATTTAATTCCAACATTTTTTGCTTCGCCATAAACTTCAGTAAAAAGAAAACTTGTCTTACGAACCCTTAAAACTTCACCAACAAAAATTACTTCTCAAAAACTTCATAACAAGAGAAAAATAGACTTTTAATAGGAATTTCCTCAATATTAATTTCCGATTCTCTCCAACTTTTTCAACCGGATTGAGAACGGGTCGAAAACGGTTGAAAACGGTGCAATATACCCGCTTTCAATGTCTGCATGGAACTTCACGCATTAAATATTTGGTTCGTATTAATTTGTAGTTTAGTTTTAACTCTACTGTTTATTTTCTCATTTTGGTGCTCAGATGAGAGATTTCGATCATTTTCAAGACCAGTCTAACCCGCAGGAACAGAGGTGAAACAAATAAAAGGTAGGGGAATAGAGGTGAAACAAATAAAAGGTAGGGGAATAGAGGTGAAACAAATAAAAGGTAGGGGAATAGAGGTGAAACAAATAAAAGGTAGGGGAATAGAGGTGAAACAAATAAAAGGTAGGGGAATAGAGGTGAAACAAATAAAAGGTAGGGGAATAGAGGTGAAACAAATAAAAGGTAGGGGAATATAAGTGAAATAAATACAAGGCAGGGGAATAGAGGTGAAATAAATACAAGGCAGGGGAATAGAGGTGAAATAAATACAAGGCAGGGGAATAGAGGTGAAATAAATAAAAGGTACGGGAATAGAGGTGAAATAAATAAAAGGTACGGGAATAGAGGTGAAATAAATAAAAGGTACAGGAATAGAGGTGAAATAAATAAAAGGTACGGGAATAGAGGTGAAATAAATAAAAGGTACGGGAATAGAGGTGAAATAAATAAAAGGTACGGGAATAGAGGTGAAATAAATAAAGGTACAGGTACATGAAGAAATAAATTTTCAACAAATTATAAGTATAAAAATAAGTAATGGTACGCAATAAAAAAATACAAGTACAGTATTGCAAAAAAAAGAATTTATAAATAGGACTGTCTTTCAAAAATTTTCCACATTTAATTTTACTTCTCAAAAACTTTGTTAATTAGATAATAAAAATAATAAAAATAATTCCTTTCAAAGAGGTGTACATATAAAAATGAACTTGGTGCGTGTATATATATATATATATTATTTTTTTTTTTTAACTGCAAACAACACACAGTATAATTAATGTAAAGAACGACGCTTGTGTAGAAGAACGTTCCGCACAAGATGAGGAGGGAGAACGAACAAATGAAAAATGAGGTAACCACCCGGGAATCGAACCTAGGATCTTCCGATTGTGCGGAACGTTCTTCTACACAAGCGTCGTTTTTACATTAATTATACTGTGTGTTGTTTGTAGTTAAAATGTATATGTGTGTACGGCATACGAAGGTGCCCCCTCAGGGCATTGGTTTCTGCTCGTATGTAGGAGAATTGCGACTTCTGATTAATCGAGGCCCATGGTGTAGTGGATAGCATATCTGACCGGCAATCGGAAGATCCCGGGTTCGATTCCCGGGTGGTTACCTCATTTTTCATTTGTTCGTTCTCCCTCCTCATCTTGTGCGGAACGTTCTTCTACACAAGCGTCGTTCTTTACATATATATATATATATATATATAATATATAATATATATATATATATATATATATATACCGGGTGTCCCATTCGAAATGAAAACTTTGAAACCTTATAATTTTTTATTGAATGATGCAAACAATGTAATATTCACACAGTAAATAGTCGATGTCAAAGTTTCATATGATATATGTGAATTATAACATTTAGATACATTAGATACATTGTGCATAGCATAATGTTTCCTTTTCTTAAGATCTTCACATGTTATATGCTGAACAATTTGAAGCTTATATGGATAGAGCTGCAGCCGCTTGCGCACGACTACGCACAGTTGAACGAGGAATCTGTAGTTCGAAACTGGCACGACGGATAGACTTTCTCGGGCTACTACCAAAGGCGCCGCGTATTCATTCATCATCTTCCATTCTTGTTCGCCCTCCAGAGTGTTCCTTTAGAACACTGCCAGTCTCCTCAAATTTCTTGGTCCATGCATATAGGTCTCTTCTGGTGGGTGGTTCCTAGTGAAAGGTTGTACGGAATCGCCGTTGCGTTGCACCAGAGTAGGGGACTTCGACTTAGCCAGCCATAACACACATTTCGCTTTTTCTTATATATAAAAGACAACTGAGGAAATGTTAACAACCTTGGAAGAAAAAGACGTTGAGAATTTTGGAAAAATATGCTCCGAAGGCACAGCCAAAAGAAAAGAGGAACTGGCTAGGGAGGCAAAAGAGAATATTCCGCAAAAGAAAGAGAATGGAGGCGAAGTTAGCCAACTGCGGAGATAATGCCAGGAAAGTGATAGAAGAAAAACTGGAGGGTATCGATAGTGAAATACAAGCCCTGATTAAAGACCATACAGAGAGGGAAAAGGAAAAGCCAGTAGAAGCAATAAAGGAAACTCTAAAATACTTCTACAGCTATGCGAAAAGGAAAACAAAAACGCGCGTTACTATCGGACCCTTAAGGAAAGGGAATAATGAACTAACAGACGATCTAAAAGAAATATCTGAAACATTGAGAACCCAGTATGAATCGGTCTTCGGTACCCCCAAAAAGTGACAAAGCGATACCTGACATAAATGCATTCTTCGAGGAGAAATTGCAAGGAGAATGTAAAGGGTGTCAGGAAATGATTGCCCCCCCCCCCTGTACAGAAGAAACTGAAAGGAATAGAAAAAAACAGACAAAACCACGCGAAAGAGCGTTTAATTTTGAATAAAAAACACTTGTTTTAATATCGGGTGTTGCCCCCATTTGCAGCTCTGACGGCCATTAATCGACGGGGGTATGATCCCAGAAGTGTCTCAAAGAGATTGGTATCATGACTCATTTCTTCAAGGACTTCGTTGATCTTTGCAGTCATAATTTCTGTTGAATACCGATTCTGAATGGGTTGTTCCAGCATTAAGGACTCCACCCGATCCTTCATGATGGATCCGACATGTTCACAGACATTAAGATCGGGAGAATTGCCAGGCCATTCATTATTTCCGAAAAAATCAATGTTATTGTCCTTAAGCAGTTGTTGAGTCGCAAGTGCTTTCATACAGGGGGCTTTGTCGTGAAGAAAGGTTGCCTGTTCAACATCCAAAACACACTCGGGTCTTTCAAAAACGGAATTACATGTTGGGCTAAAATTACATTTCGAAAATAAGGCCCATCCCAACTGGTTCCTCTTGGTTTGATAACCCAGATGAGCTTCCGAATAGAACATAATGAAAACACCCACACATGCTGGATTTTTTACTATTTCTCGATACTTCTGGTCGTCTGGGACTTCATCAGGAGTTGTTGCCCAAACCCGATCATTCTGAAAATTTGGTTTTCTGGAGACATAAACGAAGAATTCATCGCTGACAACCAAGTGAAGGAAATCGTCTTCCGTCCATTCCTCAAGATAATCACAAAACCATAGCCGATCTTCAATATTAAGATCACTCTTCCGTGGCTTAGCTATTTCATGCCAAGCACTCAAGCCTTGGCGAACTCGAAATTGATGCACAAGTTGCCGATTGACTATCTTACCACGACGGATAAGTATCTCTTTCGCTACCTCAGAGCAGCTCTTCTTTCGGCGCCGTGATGCAGCAAGCACAATGTCTTTCGATTCTTGAGATAATTTCTCCGGTCTTCCTCCTCGAAATTCTGTTTCACAATCTTCAGGATTCTTATTCCAATTCCTTTTGACAGTCTTCTGATCTTTTTAATCTCTCAGCCACCCAGTGTCGAGTTATGAAAGTTGCACCAGCTTCCTTTGCTTCACGAAATGTGACAGCTCGAATGCGGTCAAGAACTCGCTTTTTCTCTGAATCGTTCAAAATAGATGATGCCATGGTTTCTGTGGGGAAAAAATGGTAAGAATTAAAATCACAGGAATAGAATATAATGGTTTTTATTCAGATTTTAACGCTCTTTCAAGTGGTCTCGCCGGTTTTTATCTATCTCTTCTAGTTTTTGCTCTACAGGGGGGGGGGGGCAATCATTTCCTGACACCCCGTACAACAGACTTTGATTTTACCCCAGAAGATGTAGCGACAGCTATAGGACAAATGAAATTACATTCAGCTGCAGGTCCGGACAAATGGAACGCACTATTAGTTAAAAACTGTAAAAATGAAATAGCTACACCCTTATACTGGATATGGAGAAGATCCCTTGACACTGGGGAAATACCGAGCATCTTGAAAAGAGCAAACATTGTCCCTATACATATATAAAGGATGGATAGATCTCAAGCAAAGAACTATAGACCAGTGTGTCATTGACATCCCACCTCACCAAAATATTTGCAAGAATAGTCAGAGAGAAAATCTATCACTTCTTGGAGACAATGGAAAGATTCAAAGAAAATCAACACGGAACCCGAACGGGAAGATCATGCTTATCACAACTTATAAGAGCATTATAACAATATTCTAAATGCACTTGAAGGCAATGAAAACGGATTTTGCTAAAGTTTTCAACAAGTGCGATCATGGTATAACAGCACATAAAATGAAACATATGGGAATAACAGGCAAAGTGGGAAAATGGATCTATAACTTCCTCAGAGAACGACTACAGGTCGTCAAAATTCAAGGTTTATCATCATCAGAATCAGAAGTACGCAGCTCAGTGCCACAAGGTACAGTGCTGGCCCCACTCCTGTTCATCATCATGCTAACAGGAGTAGAGGAATAGAAAGCAACAGTATAGTAACATCCTCTGCGGACGATACAAAGATCAGCAGAAAAATCATCAATGCAAATGAAGTGGAGGCCTTGCAGAGGGACACAAACAAAATATACAAATGGTCAGAAGACAACACTATGACATTTAACACCGAGAAATTTCAGCTCTTGATATATGGTAGAAATGAGAAAATTAAACAGTGCATATTATGCTCCAGATAGACAAGAAATTCAGAGAAGCACGAAAGCGGTCGACTTGTGGGTAATAATGACCGATGATGCCAAATTCGAGACAAAATCAGATAGCAATAAACAAAGCAAAAGGAGTCGCAGGACAGGTACTAAGAACGTTCAAAAGGAGGGACAAGACTAATGATTCCCCTGCTGAGAACACTGATCATACCAAAACTTGAATACTGCTCAGTTTTGACGTCCCCATATAAAAAGGAAGAAATTAATAAACTAGAAGAAACGCAGACATATTTCACAGACAAGATTGATGGCTGCAAAGAACTCAACTACTGGGAAAGACTACGTAAACTAAATCTGTACTCCCTGGAAAGGAGAGAGAGGTATACCATAATCTACACATGGAAAATTATCGAAAAACTGGTGCCAAACCTCAAACTAAACCCAATTACCATCCAAACAACGCTGGACAATAGGAAAGGCAGAATATGTAGTGTTCCCAAACTAAAGGCCCGACAAAGAACCTCCTCAACACTGAAGGAAAATAGCTTGGTTTTTAGGGGGCGCCAAGACTTTTTAACCAGCTTCTTAAGGACCTCAGTAACGTTACAGGAGTCAAAGTTGAAGTCTTCAAGAGCCGGGTGTACCTGACTATGTGCGGTAGAGAGCGCAAGAGAGCAACTCGCTCCTCCACCAAGCCAGGCCTAGAGGTGGGGCCACCAGCTTGACCTTTGTGTGAAGAGAGACCGACGCACGAAACTGCAACGAGGTTAACAATATATATATATATGTATATGTGCAATAAAATCACAGAACAACACGTGCTTTTTAATAAGCAAAGAACCACAGGGAAAAGGAAAAGGAAACATGAAATCCGAGCGCTTTCGTGATATATCATGAAAGCGCTCGGATTTCGTGTTTCCTTTTCCTTTTCCCTGTGGTTCTTTGTATATATATATATATATATATATATATATATATATAGCTTGGTTTTTAGGGGGGGGCCAAGACTTTTTAACCAGCTTCTTAAGGACCTCAGTAACGTTACAGGAGTCAAAGTTGAAGTCTTCAAGAGCCGGGTGTACCTGACTATGTGCGGTAGAGAGCGCAAGAGAGCAACTCGCTCCTCCACCAAGCCAGGCCTAGAGGTGGGGCCACCAGCTTGACCTTTGTGTGAAGAGAGACCGACGCACGAAACTGCAACGAGGTTAACAATATATATATATATATATATATATATATATATATATATATATATATATATGTGCAATAAAATCACAGAACAACACGTGCTTTTTAATAAGCAAAGAACCACAGGGAAAAGGAAAAGGAAACATGAAATCCGAGCGCTTTCGTGATATATCATGAAAGCGCTCGGATTTCGTGTTTCCTTTTCCTTTTCCCTGTGGTTCTTTGCTTATATATATATATATATATATATATATATATATATATATATATATATATATATATATACAGGGCGTCCCAAAAAAATGTACACACACTTTAACAGCTGATAGCTCAATTGATGTTTCTTTCTTTCCAAGTTAAACCCATTAGAATTAATAATGGCAGTCAGACTAAGCTTTGAACAAAGGAAATTCATTCTAAAATGCTACTGGAAGTGTGAAAACGCAGTTGAAGTGCAAAGACAGTTTAGGAGGGAGTTTCAAACAGATCCACCAACGCGACTTACCATCACTCGAATTAGAGATAAGTTTGAAGCCGATGGAACTGTTCAGAATGTCCACAAGAAGCGTTCCGGAAGACCACGGACATCGACAAGCCCCACAAAGCAAGAAAGAGTACTGGAAACGTATCACCAAAGTCCAAGAAAATCTGTGCGGCAAGCGAGTCGTGAGGTAGGAATTTCAGAATCGTCTGTCCAACGCATTTTGAAGCGCTGTCAATGGAAAAGTTACATTCCAAGATTAGTCCATGCTATTAATGAAGATGATCCGGAACGAAGAGTGGAGTATTGCGAGTGGTACTTGGCACGATGTGGATGTGGAATGGACGAAGGGGTTTCGTAGAATACCCTCCGCGTTCACCAGACCTCACACCACTAGACTTTTTTTATGGGGATACTTAAAAGACAAAGTCTACGCTATAAAACCTGCAACAGTCGCTGAATTGAGAGCAGCCATTGAACGAGAATGCACACAAATACCAAACGAAATGTTTCGTGATGTTTGCGATTCCATTGCTTCGCGTTATCAGCAGTGCCTGGACCAGAACGGACGTCAGTTTGAAAACAGGCGTTGACAAAACAATTAAATAATGTCTGTAGATTCTATTACATTTTGAAAATGAAATGTATTTTAATAAACACTGCCTTTATAAGTATTTAAAGTGTGTATACATTTTTTTGGGACGCCCTGTATAATATATATATATAATAAGCGCACTCATGTTCCGAAGTGGAAATGAAGTTTGAGAGTGACATGTAACAAACTACTTTGATTCAGAACATCGATTCCAGAAACTGCCCAATTTCTCTTTTCCTTCCAGACTCTCAGAATTCCAGAATTCCAGGACGAAGACCCAAAATCATTTGGTACGTAAAAAAGGACATGTTAACGACACGAGAGAGGGTTGCCGTGAGGATTTTTCTTTATTGTAGGATGTTAACGGACGGTAGAGGACGAGATAAACGTCCTAAAAGGACATTAAAGAGCGCTAAAAGACGTCAAACCGTTTAAACGGACGTTTTAAGGAAGCGAAAGGACGGTACAGAGACGTTATAATAAAATATTCTAAAAGGACACAATAAAACGTTAAAAAGGCTTTCAAATCATTAAAACACGCTATTAACTCTATACAAAAGACGTAAAAATAAAGCTAATGGACGTTTCTGAGCTATCTATAATTAATCTTTTCGTTATCGGTAACAATAAAGACCAAATAACCCTTTGCCCTCGCTCCGATCTTATCAAACAATTTCTAAGAATCGGAACAGATAGTAGGAAGATCCTTCTTTCAATTTATATTCAGACTCTACCCGGACACGAGGCCAAAGCCATCCAGTAAATATCTTAATTCGCATGAACTATCCTTGCCTGCAACGAATTCTTAGAATTTTTGGCATTATTTGCATGTAAATTGGTCTCTCGCGTCACGTGACGTAATAAAATGGTTTGCGAAGCACTTACTCGATAACGGCCTCCGTAAAAAATATAGGTACTCAATTAATCGCAATTCAATATCCCCTGAAATTAAGCTGCGTCTCTGCGCGTATTGAACGATATAAGAAATAATTGTACCATTCCCTCCTCCAATAATGAAGTAAAAAAAATACCATGATAAAAAATGCAGGAAAGGCTATTATATATATATATATATATATATTATATATATATATATATATATATATATGTGCGGTGTGTGTGTGAGTTTACTTTTTATGAGCTAACTCATGTAATTAACTTTTTAAATTACGGCTTTAAAAGTCACAGCATATGCAATTCTAGTTAAGCGACTCTGCTCTCTGAAATAATAACTCTCAACCTTTGTGTCTGCATAGCGTCTAAGCAAGGATGGTATTACTATATACGAGTTACAATATATACAGCATACCATATGTACAGGACTTATAAAAGAACTTAAATGTATATGCTGTTGCGTACCTTTCACCATTACAGGTGTTAAACCTAAGCCTGCAAGGCATAAACTCTTATCAAGATGGGCAGAGCATAATCCTATACGAACCATAAGCTGTATATTCTCCCCTATACAGGTTCTATAAAAGCCCGAAATGAATGGTAAATACCGTCGTTAATTACTGGAGATGTTTTTTTTAACTCGTACAAAAAAAAATGCCCGTTAAAACTTTAAAAACAATAAAGAAAAATTGAAATTTGTATTAACGGAGTTACTAGAAATAAAACTACAATTATTCTATAAGGGAGTTCATTATATATATATATATATATATACACTGCCTTTTTTGTAAAAAAAAAAAAGGTGCCAGTACTCATTGGGATATATATATATATATATATATATATATATATATATATATATATATATAACATTAACTTACCGTTTTATAGAAAATTCCAAATTTTCATCAAGTTCTCATCTGCTTCAATATGTCGACTTCGTTCCTTGCTCTTAGTGTCAACTGCTGAGTGGCGCATAATAAATTGTATTGTGTACTAGCTCGTAGTTGTTTATTTTTAGATGCCTTACATTTGTTGTGTACGTAAAGTTTATCTACAATTGATTTCAATGCTTACCATATAACAACTATACTTGCCATGAAATAAAATAGGTATATAGTATAATTTTATACTACAGAATATTATAATACAATATCGCTTAAGTTTTAGAAAACTTAACAATTTAATAAGAAAGATTCTAGATAATCTACGAATTAATTATTCAAAAAAGGTGCCAGTACGCCGTACCGGTGCGTACCGTCACAAAAAAAGCCATATATATATATTAATAATAAAAGGACGTGTGTGTGTGGGTGTGTGTGTGTGTGTGTGTGTGTTTTCCAGCCGTAACTCCAAAATGGAAGCAGTTACAAACATGAAACTTCACACACATATTGATTAGGTCCCTAGGTTGTGCACCTGGGTGTTAATAAATTAAATAATTAAAATTACTGGACCCGAAGGACCGAGCACCGCGATTAAACTACAGAAAAGAACGCAGCCGTGAAAATTTTGAGCTTCACATTGTGTCAAGATTTCCATGACTAATTATTTGGTCAATAAAACTATAGAAAAGAACAGTCATGAAAATCTTGAGCTTCACATATAATTCAAACTAGCGGAGTGATCAGGCGTTACCGGGGTGGATGTTGAACTACATATATATATATATATATATATATATATATATATATATGCTGCAAACCCACAAGGAAAAAGAAAAACGATTCCAAAGCCTTTCGTGTATTCAAAGCTACACCTCGTCAGGGAATGAAGATAAAAGGCGAGATGCCCATAAATATATACAACGTACAGGAAAAACAAAACAATTAGCACATACTTAACAAGGGTTAATGAGAGGCAAAAGAAATTTTAACATGATATCGTCAATTTTATACGTCCCCGAACTGTTATTGAAATTGTTTTTAAAATGAATAAATGCACATTCTAGAATATTTCTTTCTATTATATCTCTGTTTTTAACAAGCGCTTTAGAACTATCCCACTTGATGATATGGTTACATCTATACATATGGTTAAATAAAGCATTGGAAGTCTTAGCTGTTCTACACGCATGTATGCTGTTTTACCCTAATATCTAACGTTTTACCGGTTTGGCCTATAGATATTAGGGTAAAACAGCATAAATATGCGTGTAGAACAGCTAATACTTCCAATGCTTTATTTAACCATATGTATAGATGTAACCATAGCATCAAGTGGGATAGTTCTAAAGCGCTTGTTAAAAACAGATATAATAGAAAGAAATATTCTAGAATGTGCATTTATTCATTTTAAAAACAATTTCAATAACAGTTCGGGGACGTATAAAATTGACGATATCATGTTAAAATTTCTTTTGCCTCTCATTAACCCTTGTTAAGTATGTGCTAATTGTTTTGTTTTTCCTGTACGTTGTATATATTTATGGGCATCTCGCCTTTTATCTTCATTCCCTGACGAGGTGTAGCTTTGAATATATATATATATATATTATACACCTCGATGGTGTAGTGGTTAGTGTCGCTGACTACGAATCATCAGCTCCGGGTTCGAGACCCGGTGACGGCAGCCAGCCGGCGCGCAGCAAAACCCAGCTGTTCATCCTTCCACACAATAAAGAAAGTGGTTGGTAGATAAACGAGTACCCTGGGTGGCCTAGTGGTTAAGACGCTGGGCTGCTGGTGGGGCGTGGTTCGAATTTCACGTTAAACTGTAGGTCTAAGGTGGAGTGAAAAGCTTGACCTTCGTCAGAAGCTAACAATGCGTTGTTTTCGGTGAGGCGGGTATGTTTTTTTTAAGTTGGGGGGGGGGGGGGGGGGGGTTAAATTTTCCCGTCCCTGGTTGCTCCTAGCTATTAAAAATGTCACAGACAATTGAAGATATTAGATATCATTTAGGACAGGGGTCACCATTAAATGGACCACGATCTGGAACCGGACTGCCGGGAATAAACCCATATTCTAATTATAAAATTTAGTTTAAAATATAGGCAAACTTTGACATTTCGAAAGAGTCAAAAATCAAAGTTTTCCTTTTTTT
The DNA here is from genome assembly GCA_023014485.1 of Bathynomus jamesi. Lineage (NCBI taxonomy): Eukaryota > Metazoa > Arthropoda > Malacostraca > Isopoda > Cirolanidae > Bathynomus > Bathynomus jamesi. Next base: position 70,727 of record JAJOZX010002959.1, on the reverse strand, counting down.
TTTTGTAAAGTCCAAATTTAGCTTTCATTGGGGAGATTAAAAATTGTGATTTTAAGTTCACTTCGGTAAAATAACGTCGTCCACACTACGAAAACACTGCCGTTAGCGTGGGAAAAATGTGGGTAACGGACCTTGATATTACAGAAATGGTGCTATAGCGTTTGCGCCAAAATGCGTTAGTTTTCTATCATTGCATTCAGACCAAACCGTACCTTTCGATCGCGCTCGGATTTCTTTTTAGCCCCTTTAAACCTACTTCACAGTTTACTAAGCGATAACCTAACATTTACCATTACAGAAGTAAAATGTTTTATCTTTCATTTTTGTCCAAATGAAACTATAAAAATTAACACATTTTGGCGTAAACGCTATTGCTCGACGACCTTTGCTCTAGGGCGTAGGTCTAACATTAATTAATATATCTTTTGGATCACCTGAAGATCAGGGCCCCCAGCCTCAATTACCAAATGATATCTTCGTTAAAACTAACGAAAATATCACGACTTAACCTAACCAATCGTCATGGGCATACAATTGACCTAACCGGGCATTCAATGTATTATTATATTTGGTACTGTAAAGCAAAAAACAAGAAAACATGGGGGCCCTAATCTTCAGGTGATCCAATTTTTTAATTTTTACGTATGAGGGATATTTTTTGTTTTCATAACGCTCAGCGAGTATTTTATTTAATGATATAATTGGAGCACTCTAGACCGCCGCTATTTTTCAGTTTTTGCGAGTATATAAAGCGAAATGTAGTCAAACTAATCGCTGGCTTTAATATGGAAAAACGTCGAGTAACGCATTTCTGGCGCAATTTGCGACTTAACTGTGAAATAAGCATATTTAGATGCTGGACCAGTCCTAGGATCTCGGGTTGCCTCATTAATTTTATTGGCTCTTTACTTATCTATATATTTTTTTATTTAAAATATAAAATGTTGAAAATAGCTATTAATCCTGTGCTGCAGCCTGTACGTACAGAGTTTAATTAGAAGAAAATCATTTTATATATTTAAACTACTCATACCGAGTATTCTTGTTCTTACAAAATAAATAATTTATTAAAAAAAAATATCTACACACACACACACACACACACTAAAATTACGATTACAAACAGTCTACGAAGAAAAAAGCCCTTTCCGTATAAGAAACCCCCTCATGGTCAATGCCTATTATTCTCGTACACCTGGCATTATAACTCGAAGTAAATTTTGTCGAAATAAATTTAGCCACAAAAGGGCGCGCCACGGGGCGGAATATGTATACCTTGCGAAATTGAAAGTAATTTTTCAATAAATAACTCCCCCTTTCCCCTATGACCCGCCCCAACGCATTTAATCCTCGTTAAAAAAAAAATACGCTTAAAAGAAAGGAGCGCCCCCGAACCCTATCATTAAGGGATTCTAAGGAGACGGCAAAAATCCAAAGCCGAGATTAAACCGAGATTGCTCAACGCGCGCCAAATTTCTCCTTCAACCACCAATTAAGAAAGTGATAACGACATACTCTCCTAATGGTCTCTTCGCATCCCAACCCATGCACGGACTCATCATGTACCTTCCGAAAGGACTCCCCATTTTAGGTTAAAATAGGTTAAAACGAAAAAGAAATGGGGTTGTCCACATATATATATATATATATATATATATATATATATATATAACATACCATTATAACAGTTAAATCATATGGCACCCAGTATATTATCTGTGGTGTGCTTCAGGCACAGAATGACTTTATTTTCATAAATTACTTGATCATGTACTGTCATTATATATATATACCTGCATATACTGTCAAGAATCATATAATATATATATATATATATATATATATATATATATATATATATATATATATATACAAAAACCGGGCCATCTGGTATACTTTACCGTACATAGCGATATAGATAGTGTAATAATTTTTACCGATTATATAATTCATTTTGTTGAAAAAAACCAAAAAAAACCTAAATTATGTATTTTATCACTAAAATGATTCTACAAACTGGGTATAATTACTGTAAATTGCGGCGTACAAGTCGACCTGGCGTATAAGTCGACCTCAAAATTTTCAGCTCAAAATTCTGGTTACTCTGGTATACTCGCCGTATAAGTCGACCCCCAAACAAAAGCTAGGCTAGAATTGGAATGTGGATACAGCCTATAGCGAAAGCGACAATGTTTAAGGACAATGTTCGTTTGGAGTGGAATAAATGGATGGTTGAGGGAGAAGTGTCATTCACAAAGGGTGGTAATATGCGTGCTCCACCACTGGATGTGTTGTGCGATTTTGTGATAAAGTCTTGGGAAGCTGTTCGTGTAGAAACTGTTGTAAAATCGTTCAAAAAATGTGGGATTTCAAATGCAATGGATGGGGAAGATGATTTGTTGTGGAGAGACGGTGACGAGAAAGATGACAGCGAAAGCAACGAAGACGAAGTTGGATCTTCCAGTGAATCGGACCCGTATGCAGACCTCGAAGGATATTAAAATGTGTTCATACATGCTTTCATTGTCAATAAAATATAATTTTGAAGCAAAATTACCGTAATCTTGGAGTTACGGTAAAATTTTAACTGTTTAACTTAGGCCTAAGGTTTTAATTACAGTAATAATGTCATTGTGTGTATGATCAATAAACTGTCATTATGTATCGTTAACTGTCATTACCCCTGTAGTGTCTTGTTTAGATAGACTTGTTTACCACTCTGTGGTAGAGGTTCACTTTTTATACCCGGCGTATAGGTCGACCCTAAGTTTTGGGGAGATTTTTTCATGCTTAAAAAGTCGACTTATACGCCGCAATTTACGGTGTATATATGATTTAATGGACATCAGTCAAGTATTACAAACGTATACTCTAACTTTCCATCGGGTCTTTTGTTGTTGAATGCAGTGACGTTCACAATCACGAATTTTTTCCATAAATTCATCAATATTCCTCTGTAAATGTATGAAAGCACACCTTTTAAATGTTCCTAAAAGCAAAGCCAATATTTTACTCTGAAATAATGGCTCCAATTTTTTTATCGACGAATTTTAGTAAATCGTATTTTTCTGCTTCCATTTATGAAATATGGCTTTGAAGTGCGCGATTTATTTGAAGGTGTGTGTGTGTGTGTGTGTGTGTGTGTGTGTGTGTGTGTGTGTGTTACTAATGAAAACTGTATACAGATAAGGTAAGTAAAGTGTCCAATGATTCGTTATTCCTTACGAACGAAAGCTCATATGAATGAAAGCTCATACGAACGAAACGGCAAATAAAAACTATCAGAAGACCTAATTCTACATAATATTAAGTGCGAATTGGTCTCTATACATTTTAAATAGGCCTATTTAGGTTCGTATTACGAAGCCCAATACGTCGTTGTTCAAATAGCTAATAAACGTTATGAAACTTATAGATATTAATACAAAACAAACGAGTGTTACCATTTCAATAACAGCAATTACCTCGTTAAGAGGAACCATTATAGGCAGCAAGGAAAAAAAAAAAAAAAAGGGAGGGTGTGGTAAGAACAGTCTTCAAATTAACTGAATGAATGCTTAAAATTGCCCAATTTATCTTCAGTAAATTGACAGAAAATAGCGGGGTTGACCAAATGTTGAAGAGAACCAATTAGTTATTTATAGTGATGCACCGGAGGCAGATTTTGGCCGGAGGGCCGGAACCTCCGGCTTACTGTTTTTACCTCCGGCCGGGCCGGAGGTTCTGGCTAATTGATTTATTTCAGTATTTATATGTGTGTGTGTGTGTGTGTGTGTGTGTGTCTCATCTATTTAGGGTTTATATATTATAGTCCTGCTATTTTAAATTATTAAGTCTTTAATAACTTAAACTTTATAAAAGTCGACTTTCTATGCTTTGTGTGTGCTAATTTCTCTAAAAATTCCCATTGAACAGAATATCCTCAGGTTATGAAACTTATGATGTCTTGCTGAATGCTGAGTAAAGTAGCCTATATCAAATCAATTATTAATACAATCACTGATCACTCATAAAATAAATTATTATTACAGTCACTGAGAACTGAAATATTAATACAATCACTGATCACTCATAAAATAAATTATTATTACAGTCATCTGAGAACTGAAATATTCGGATAGGTGCAGAAATGAGGTTTTATAGTTTTATAGAATTAAAACTAAAAGTTGTCAGAATTGAGTTTGGTGTACTTGGCACCTCTGGCCAGAGGCCGGAGTTTAGTGAGACCTCCGGCCGGAGCAGGAGGTTTTCTAAAATGGCCGGAACTCCTGCTTGGCCGGAGCCGGAGCTCCGGTGCATCACTAGTTATTTACAAACAGCACTTACACGAGACGTTTGTTAACCTATATTAAATAGGTATCCTATACCTATAGTAATACCCCAATTCGTCCTCATTTTACAGTCATCGACTAAATTTATGAATTACGTGTACTAGAAATAACCCGTGTTGGTAACGGATAGCCTTATATCGGCTGTAGAGGCATCGACTACGGGTCTATTCTGAAGTCGTTCGAAGACAACTTAAGTGTGTGTGTATATATATATATATATAATTATTTATATATATATATATATATATATATATATATATATATATATATATATATATATATATATATATATATAGGATGATGCATAAATGTGTTTCATAAATCGCAGGGTGCATTCTTGGGACAAAAGTAAAGAAAAAAGGCCATATAATAAACATAGGTCGAGAAACCCATAGGTTTCGAGCTATAGAACACGACAGAAAAATGAAACTCCTAAAGATTTTTTATATGTTATGCAAATACACAGTGTTATACATTTCCTATTCCGTGGCCACCTCGGTCACCAGATTTAAATCCTCTTGATTATTACTTATGGGTCATTTAAAAAGCCTAGTTTATGTTACAGAAGTCCGAGCACGTGATGAATTGTGGCAACGAGTTCGAGACAATTGCGAAATGTTCCGCAATACTTCAGGAATTTTTTAGTGTGTCAGGCAATCACTGGTACGACGTGCTGAAGCGTGCATTCAAGAAGTAGGAAAAACTTCAAACATTTACTTTAATGAAGCAAATGTATCACTGTGTATTTGCATAAAATGTAAAATCTTGAGGAGTTTCATTTTTCTGTCGCGCGCTGTAGCTCGAAACCTACGTGTTTCTCGACCTATGTTTATATGGTCTTTTTTCTTTACTTTTGTCTCAAGAATACACCCTATGATTTATGAAAAATTATGCATCACCCTGTATACATGCAAAGACTACTTTCTGATCTATAATACATTTAATTAAATGAAACTTTCCTAATTATAATCAAGATAACCTAAAACTTACCTGGCATTTAATAGGTGCCACTGACAAATACATATAATTTTTCTACCTCAAATTATAAAATCATACTCTGTTCTTAGATGTTTTATTCTTTCTGGTAATGTAATAAAATTTCCAACAGAACAGAACCCAGTCACACGGATTTATTTTTCCACGATTTCTACAAACTATGTTTTACAGGCGATTTTTTTTTTTTCGGCACTGTACATAGATTATTTTGTAACGAAGTGCGAACCAGTAGTAGTCAAGCCAAAGCCTGCCATTATCCAGTCAGTCCACGCTCGCATTATAACATGCAAATAATTTTGTACAAACTTTCAACAAAAAATTTTAAGCCCGTGAGACCTTAACATTTGCTTAAAGCTCACGAGCCACGATTTTGAGTACAGCTTCACGCAACTTTTGAAGCACTGGCTTTGAATGCGAAGCTCAAATTTTTGATGAATGTGGTATTTTTTGTAAATTTGTGGACTCGCCGGATTTTCCTCGATTCACATAAAAGTATGAAAGTTTGTGTAAGCGTGGTCTGAAACAAAAAGTGTTTCGAAGTCCTTTGGTATATTCATGATTCTCAAGTGAAGTGTTCAATACACGAAAGGCCTTGGGAACGCTTTTTATTTTTTCCTGTAGGAGTGCATTTTTAGAAATACTGTATAGGTATATAGGGCGTTTCATATGTCTGGAGACATTGGAAATATGTAGAACTAGTAAGTAATACAACTTTATGACAAGGTTTTATTTTCAACATACTATATTACAGGTGTTCAAATTGTTCACCCTCAACTTCAAGACGCTTCACTACTTGTAACTAATCGACCGTTGTACAACTTGGTCCTCCGGGCAGGTAGCACTGTGATCCATTTACAAAATTTTAAAAAACGCCATTACCCCCACCCCTCTCCCCCATTACCTCCACACACAAGTAAAAAACGTCATTACCCCCACCCTCACTCCCCCAATTACCCCACCCCAACTACCCCCGGGCGGGTAGCACTGTGACATATACTGCTTACTGCTACCCTAGCAGTATATGTCACAGTGTGTGTGAAGCTCAAGATTTTCATGGCTGCGTTCTTTTCTGTAGTTTTATCGCGGTGCTGGGGCCTTCGGACCCAGTAATTGTGACCTAGGACCGGGAAACTTCACAGAGCACATCGACAGCTCATGGGCTATCAGTTGGTGGCGGTTGCAGAATTTTCCTATGTGCCGTTTAGTCTGTGCACGGTTCCGAAGAAAGCGGACACACAGACACTTTACTATGCACACCTTCCAAAGTAACAAAGACTAATCTTACAAAATCACCAACCCACACATACCACTATCGCCTACTCAACATGGATTCACACACCACCACTCAACCACGACATTACTCACTAACCTCACGCAGCACATCATGGATGGTATCAACTAGGGCTTGAAACCGATTTTATAAAACCGATTAAAACCGGTTTTCATATTTAATCCCTAAAACCGAAACCTAGTAACCAAAACGGTTTTAATTTTTTTAGTTTTAGTCTCCCTTGAAATTTTGTTTTCTATATTTCTAATTTTATACGCAGATGGAAATCGTTCCAAAACGTTTTCAATCGTTTCGGCTCGTTTTAAACCCATCAAATCTTCGCGTCTCTGCAAGCGTCGCTTCGGTCTTTCCATACTTGTGAGTATACTTAAGCTCCTCATTTAGTTTCTTCATTGCACAAGAAAGACACCACTGAGCTCGAAATCAACAAAGAATTCAAGTATTTTGAAGCAACCTTAAATAGGAGCGAAAAGCTCGAGCAACTTTATAGAGCATTGCTTACAATTAAAGCGACCAGCGTCCAGTCGGAAAGAGCTTTTTCGATTACAGGACTGTTCAGCACAAAAATTAGAACAAGTCTCTTGGGTAAAACGCTCAATGCGTTGTTTTTTGAAAGATTATTACCAAAATAAAATCGATCATTAAGCAAGTTCCTAATGTTGTTATATTTTCCTTTAAGAATTTTTTAAAGAACTAGTTTTTCTTTGCAATTTTATTAAAATGAGAGGATATGTTTTTGTGTTAAATAAATCATGGATTTATATTTTTTAAAGGAAATCTTGTTAATGATACTTTTTATTCAAATATGTGCATGAAATAAATGTTATATTTGTGCTAGTTTTGCAAGTTTTATATTTATTTCATAAAAAGCAAAAATAGACGTCAAAACCGGTTTTGATAATGAGCGTCGGTTAAACTCGGTTTTGAAAATTATCGGTTTTGTGCGAGCCCTAGTATCAACTCCAGACGACCAGCTCAACGTACACTATTAGCAACAATAGACATTAGTAAAGCATTTGATACTATCCCACGCTTCCCTCTCATAAACAAAATACTCAACACAAACATGCACAATAACACCAAAAGGTGGCTGAGCAACTATCTTTCAGAAGATACTAACATGTCACATTTAATGGCAAGTCATCCAAAAACAAGCTTTTTCCGAATGGGGTCCCTCGAGGCTCTGTTCTCTCACCAACACTGTTCAACTTATACATGCATGACATTCCAACACCCATAGATAACAAGCTTACCTTATCATCATATGCATATGACATCACTCTAACATCCACTCACAACAACATCGACACCGCTACAAATAACCTACAAACATACATAAACAGTATACAAGACTGGTTCACACACAATAGACTCAAAGTAGCGCCCACAAAATCAACCATCACCTTGCTTACAAGCAACACAAAAAAACACTAGATAACTCCACAGCTTACACTAAACACCACCAACATTCCACCAACTCACAGGACCAAAATACTTGGGGTCACATACAACACATCATTATCTTTTGTTTTTAATGTCCTGAACGTGGTTTGCAAATGTACGTCAAGACTTAACAAACAAACAGGCACAAACTTTGGACACCAGCAGGAAACAACAACATTCATATACAAACAATATATTCGCTCAGTTATGGACTATGCCAGCCCATGCTGGGCACCCAATATCTCAAACACACACACAAACATCTTACAGACAATACAAAACAACGCACTTCGTATCATTACAGGATGTACTCAAACACCAATAAAACACCTGCATACAGAAACAAAAATACTGAAAGTTAGGGAACATTTAGACATGAGGGGAACACAATTCATGGCAGCAGCGACAACTGACCCACAACACCCTTGCCACTACATGTACAATCATGCACCAACACCTCGCACCATTAAGGTAACACCAGAGACACATTATAACAAAATACTCCATTCCATACCACGCCCCACAGACATCACACAGTACAGAAACACACACACACACCTAACCTACAAAGCACTGACACGACTCGGTCCGAATGCGGTCCTAGGTGCGAAGCCGCCACCCATTGACAGGTCAAAGCAGATCGGATCGAGTTAACTTAGCACGATTCCGATGTGGACATCACCCCAACTTAAAGACATATAAACACAGACTAGACAACTCCACAGACACCTGCCACCTGTGCCAGGACACACCACAAACAATTGAACACACACATTATGACAAACTGTACCGCTCTAGCACAACATCACTAGTGCGCTGAACCTCTAGTCCACTCCGGAGAGGGCGATCGGTTACCCGCGTGCCGCCGGCTTGCTCGATCAGGGTGGGCTGATCGGCTAACAAACAACAACAACAACTTGTAACTGGTAAGCTCACTAAATACTTCCGATTGTTTCAGCCAAAATTCGCTACAATTCCAGTCTTAGCTTTCAAATACTCAATTGTTCTTTGTCTACATAGACAACAGATTTCAAATGTCCCCACAGGGGAGAAGGGGTGTAACGTCCAGAGATCTGGGAGGCCACTCCACACGCCCACGTCTACCGATCCACATATTGGGGAACAGATTATTCAAATAATTGCGAAAGTAAAAGCTATGTCTCTAGACATATGAAACACCCTGCATATGGTATTGTCTTACAGCAAACAAGAACATCTTTATGCACACATTGAAACATACATAAAACAAACTTTGGCTATTGTCACCAGATATTTAGTTAATACAGAACCAACTACAATTTATTTGTTACTGCTAAATTAAATTCGTAAACGACGAATTTTATGATCACAAATAGATCACATCGCCAAATTTTTTATAATAAAAACAAAAAATTTTAGTTGGTGTATTAGTTGCGTTGTCACAACTTTTTTTTCTTTTTTAAGTGCAATCTTTAAAACTAAATTTGAAATCACCCGTACAACTATGGACAAAAACTGATCAACAAATTACATACGGTTAATTATTCCTCAAAGTCGAATCAAACTAAACTTAAAAGTACGAGTATATCGTACAAACGAAAGCATAAACCGGCTTTGGATATCGACAGACTATACTCTACGTACGTACGTGTTTTCAAAACTTAAATATAGTGTATAGAACGATGAAGTGTCTCCGCAATTCGGTAATAGAATTAATACCGAATGGTTTTCCGATCGTCAGCAATTAGAGGAGGCAGTAACTAACCTCATTAGAAGGTTAATCAACAATGAAATATTTCCTTTGTCTAAGAATATGAATAGGTTCATGCGTTACCTTAATTGGAAGTGTGTTTCAGACTTATTGAGGCGAAGCCCTCACAATTTATCGCTTTCATTAACCGAGCGATAAACCTTTTACTTCTTTATATATAATTCATTTCAAATAATTCCCTTCACCGCTTCATAATTCCTTTTAGTTCGGTACACGATTCATTTCTGTCCGTTGTTTTCATCCGTTGTTCAAAATTCCATTCACTTCAAAAAATAATAATAGTTATTTCCAGTTTTCTTTTAGTTCCACTTTATAAGCCTTTTAGTTCTTTTAGTTACTAAATTTACTCCTTTTTCACGCTTCATAACTGAAGTTTCATAAATTTCAAACTTTCTCATTTCTCTCATTTTTTTTTCATTTCCTCACGCTTTGGTGGTGGTAATAATAATAATAATAATGTTGGACTGACATCAATGTCCCCGCCTATATTTGTGACCTTGACTTTTGATGCAAGGACAAGATTTTTGCTCGCGATCGCGAAACATCGTCTTGTGGTGATCCATAATTATGCGTATGAAGTTTCATCAATTTATGTCGAGTGGTTCAACAGTTATTGCATGGACACTGAAGTGTGACGGACGAACAGGTGCAATCCAGTATACTGTCTCCAAATTTATTTCGCAGGTCGAATGATAATCTCTTTATTTACCGAACTGCGAATAATCTAAATTGTTCATACAAAGGATTAAGATGAAAAAAAGTCCCTCTCGCAATATACACTACTAGTCAAAAGTTTAAGTACACCTACTAATTTTCAACGTTTTGCTGCTTAGCTCATGACAAACTTCAAATGTAAACTTAACAGGTACTAGACATGAATTTGCTTACCTGGCTTTCATATTGTATGCTTCAGTGCATTTGCTCTATGCAGTGTGTTGTAACACAGAAGCTTCTTCAAAATAGCCTTCAAAATGTGTTAATTTACGTCTAGCATGCAACCTAAAATTAATGCCATTAGCTCTGCACAAAGGTCCAAAAGCAGTTTAAAAGTCTTTACTGCGGTAGTGTGTTTCTTCAGGAGTATGTTAATACATGTGTTCAGTTATTAACATGCGCTGCGGGTCTTTACATATAAAATCCTTGCAGAGGGCTAACTCTGTAGTGTAAGGTATATTTCTGTGTTTCAAAAAGCAAAAATGGGTGTCAAAGCTCAGTTAACAACAGAAAAAAGACAGTCGATTGTAACTTTGGGAAATGAGGGCCAATCACTGAGGCAAAGTGCAAAAAAATTAAGTTTCTGTGAATGCGGTTGCTTGTCCCATTAAACGGTACGAAGAAACTGGTCAAAATAAGGACAGAAAAAGGTCAGGGCGACCAAGAACCACAACAGACTCGGAGGACAAGTATATCCAAGTCACCAATCTGCGCAACAGACGCCTCACAGTACCTGAAATCAAAGCCCAGCTGAACAACTCCAGAAGTACAACAATTTCAACATCAACTGTTCAGAGAAGACTAATAGAGGCAGGATTAAAAGGATGAATTGCAGCAAAGAAACCAATGCTGAGACTCCAGAACAAAAAGAAAAGGCTAGCCTGGGCTAAAAAACATCAAAAATGGACTGTTAAGCAGTGGAAATTTGTCCTTTGGACTGACGAATCAAAGTTCCAGGTTTTTGGATCCAAACGCAGAGTATTTGTGCGGCGCAGAGCGGGTGAAAGAATGACACAGCAGTGTGTTGTGCCAACAGTGAAGCACGGTGGAGAAAGTGATGGTCTGGGGATGTTTTGCAGGGGAGCAAGTTGGAGATCTCCACAAAGTCACTAGAATACTGAACCAACGTGGCTATCACAGCATTCTACAGCGCCATGCCAGCCCATCTGGACTGCGACTAGTTCGCCAACAGTTCATAATGCAGCAAGACAACGATCCTAAACACACTTCCAAGCTGTGTCAAAATTACCTGAAGCAGAAAGAACGGCAACGTCAGCTCACAGTTATGGAATGGCCAGCACAGTCCCCGGATCTGAACCCCATCGAGCTACTGTGGGATGAACTGGATCTACGAGTGAAAGCCAAGCAGCCATCCAGTGCTCAGAAGCTCTGAGAACTCTTACAAGAGTGCTGGCAGCAGCTTTCACCAGACTATCTTCTTTCTCTTGTTGAGCGCGTGCCTCGAATTTGTTCTGCTGTAATTGCTGCTAGAGGAGGCTATTTTGATGAATCTAAAATTTAGACTTTGCTTTTGGTAAATTGTCCTGATTTGTTGTTATTTAAGTTCCCATGTTTGTACTTATGAATTTGTGTCATGATAACTTAGTTAATAAGAAACTTTGAACAGAATTTGAAATTTATGAATATTTCAGGGTGTACTTACACTTTTGACTGGTAGTATATATATATAATATATAATATATATATATATATATATATATATATATATAGATATGAATAGAAACGACATAATATTAAGGAACGTTTCTGCACACGCGGAAGAGAAATAACGAATAAATGAAAAATGAGGCGAACCGCCCGGGAATCGAACCCAAGGCCTTCCAATTGCCGGTTGGATGCGCTACCATTACACCACGGACCTCAATTATTCACAAATCGAAATTCTCCTACATAGGGCAGAAACCAATGCCCTGAGAAGGCACCCCTCGCAAATCGTGAATATGTGCATTTAACTGCAATGACCACGCAGTATATAAATGAATAGAAACGTCATTTATTCGTTATTTCTCTTCCGCGTGTGCAGAAACGTTCCTTAATATTATGTCGTTTCTATTCATTTATATACTGCGTGGTCATTGCAGTTAAATGCACATTAGGGTGTCCCAATTTTTTTTCTTAAGACGACCTGACCAATCGTGTCATGCCCGGATGTGGTTTGGGCTAAAGCATTGGCTGTGTGATTTTCAACTCGATCAGATGATATTTAGAGGTCCCGACGTTTGATGACTTTTTTTTGGTTTTCAGAATTGATCATTATGGCGTTGACAAGATCAAACATCAAGTTGTGGCTTCTTCAGAGGTCTCCGATAGCAGAGCTGGCTAAATCTCGATTACCAAGTAATATGGACGTGTTGCTCCTTTTCTTCTACCATCACCGCGACCAAAGAAGACAGATTCCAACAGTGTCAAGGCTGTAATATCGGCTGTATTAGAAATCTGGGCTAGAGCCAACTCGAATCTGGCAACAACCTCCGTTCATGCCTCGACTAAACTGAAAGCTTTGGTTCAGAGGTATCGAAATTTGCATAAAAACAAGAACAAGACTGGAATGACTTCCAATATGCAGCGGGATGTATTCTTGGCTGATATGGAGAATATTTTTGATGTCGCCCGCTCAGACGTTCTGGATCGGGGAGATATCCCTCTTGAAGACAAGGAATTCCTCATTTCCCAAAGGGCAGATCGACGTACGAGTTACATGGGAGGTGAAGATAGAAAATATAATGCAGCCACAATGAAAAGACAGGAAAGGGAAAGAGCTCTTGAGCGGGCACACCGGCGTCAAACGGAGGAGGCTGTAGCTGTAGGAGTCACAGAAGAGGCTACCGACAGCAGTTCTAGCACATCGTCAGCTGACAGTGGAAACGAAGCCGTCACTTGTGGACTTAAACCTTTGAAAGCTCCCAAACATGACAGACTAAAAGAAAGTCTGAGTGATCTTGACCTGGCAGCAACTTGGGATCGCGAGGGCCTTTCTGTTCGACAGGCAACATCAGCGTTTGCTGCGACTGCAAAATCCCTAACTCTCGGTCCTGACAGTGTTCCATCAAAGAGCACGGTTCACCGCTTCCGACAAAAGGCCCGTACAATGATAGGGACCAATGTTATTGGCCACCTCGAGCAGCTTCCACCTCGACTGCAGATACACTGGGACACAAAGATACTCACTGACATCGAACATGAGGGTAAGTCAGTCGATCGGATTGCTGTTGTGGTGACTGGGGATGGTGTGGAAGAGCTATTAGGAGCACCGAAAATAATAGACGGCACAGGACAGCAAATGGCAAGCGCAGTCCATCAAGCACTCACCCTAGTCGGAATTGAGGACAAGATCATAGGCATGGTGTTTGACACGACGGCATCAAACACAGGGATAGTGCAAGGTGCGTGTGCGCGTTTGGAAGCGGCATTGGGAAGATCTCTTTTATGGCTTGCTTGCCGTCATCACGTTCACGAAGTGATTCTCAAGGATGTCTTCGTCGTGTGCCTAGGAACACCACCAAGTCCTCAAATCCCACTTTTCAGGAGATTCAAGGAGGCCTGGCCATCAATGAACCACTGTCAGTTGGATGCATTTGACAAGGACGAGGTGGCTAAAGCCTTCATAAATGACAATGCTTGCCTTTCACAAATGCGACTTGAGGTAATAGACTATCTCCGCGATGCCCTAAGAAGTGGTAATCATCCTCGAGAGGATTATGAAGAACTTCTTCGACTGAGTCTCTTGTACCTCGGAGACGACGTAGGACGTTACAAGCTTCGGCCTCCAGGGGCTTACCATCAGGCCAGATGGATGGCCAAAGGTATTTACTGCCTGAAAATAGCATTACTGCAGTCCCAGTTCTCCGAACTTCGTCTCCAAGAACTGCAAGGGGTTCGCCGTATGGCTCTCTTCGTGAGCCTTGTATACGTGCGTCACTGGCACGAGGCTCCCATCGCCATCAAATCTCCCAAAAATGACGTTAGGCTGTGCAATTTTCTTGTAGGACGTTGGAAACACAGCTTACCGGGCTGTGCTCCGTCATCTGTGGTATATCTCGGAGGACTTAATCTGTCTTGCACTGTTTGATGACAGAGTTGACGACAATGAAAAGCGTAACATGACGGCTAACCTGAAAAAGCGCCCTGGGAAAGGACTCAAACGGGTCCAAGGCAAGGGACTGCAAGTGGATGGCCGTTTAAGTCCGTGGGTGACGAGTCGATCCACCACACTCTTCCAGTTTCTCCAAGTTGAGCCCACGTTCCTCACCAAAGACCCTGAAACATGGCCTACTGACGAAAACTACCGTCTGGCAAAGAGCCGAGCTGCAGAACTGATGGTGGTCAATGATGCAGCAGAGCGAGGCATCGCCCTCATTGAGAAATACACAAGCAGACCTCTGTGCCGTGATGAAGAAGACCTCCAGTTCCTCCTTCGAACTGTCCACTCACACCGACGGAATGTGAGCCGGAAGGGAACAAAAACGGATCTCATGAAACACGTGTTTAGTTAAAATGCATAAATGTGATGCTTTGAAATTGTTGTTTGTGTGTTAAGATTAAAATACATGTTTATTTTGTATAATCATCTTTGTGATGGAACTTTTGAGAGAAATATTTCAGTTAATTTGCCTTTCAGTTAAGAGGAGAAATAAAGTGTTCAAAGTTCGGGACCTTTAAATTTCCTTCGATCTCTCTGAAATTTTACAGGAAGACTTCTAATGGGAAACATCAAAAGAGCGCAACACGAGCGGATTTGTATCCCGAACAAATATTTGGCCCCCTATGAGTTTGGGACACCCCTAATGCACATATTCACGATTTGCGAGGGTGCTTTCTCAGGGCATTGGTTTCTGCCCTATGTAGGAGAATTTCGATTTGTGAATGATTGAGGTCCATGGTGTAATGGTAGCGCATCCAACCGGCAATTGGAAGGCCTTGGGTTCGATTCCCGGGCGGTTCGCCTCATTTTTCATTTATTCGTTATTTCTCTTCCGCGTGTGCAGAAACGTTCCTTAATATTATGTCGTTTCTATTCATTTATATACTGCGTGGTCATTGCAGTTTATATATATATATATATATATATATATATATATATATATATATTAGTGATGTAGGTCACATCCGCATCCGCGGAACATCCGCACATTTTCTCGCATCCGCATCCTCATCCGCACGTTGGACTGCGGATGTCGTGCGGATGTGGACCGTTGAGATAAAACGTCATTAATAAGCGGAAATTATCAAATTCTACTATATTAATAGAACTAGTTCATTGTGCGCAAAAGTGATGCAAGTGACAAGACGAGAGGCTGTTCTTGTATGAAGTTACTCTCTTGCAACCTGCTTAGATCCACGTTACAAAGCTAAGTTATTTTCACCTAGTACATTAGAACGAGTTAAATCATCACTTGGCAAAGCAGTTGAAGAGCTTCAATCTCTTGAATCTGTCGCTTCGCCACTCACCAAAAGAATAAAAGTTTCAGTGACAGAACCAACACCTTCAACAAGCAAATCTATCACAGAATCTGTCTCTCAGTTTCTTGAGTCAAGCAGCAATGACGAGACCTACGCGATGTCAAAAGATGTAGTAAAAATGATCGAGAGCTATCACCAAGAAAAACGCCTGGCTGCATGTGACAATCCTATTAGTTGGTGGAAAAATACGCAGAATATCTATCCATACTTGAGTAAACTTGCAAGGAAACATTTAGCCTGTCCTCCAACAAACGTACCAAGCGAGAGATTATTTAGCAGTGCTGGATTAATATATGATGAAAAAAGAAACAGACTGGCAGCAGAAAAGGCAGAAAAATTAATGTTCCTTAAGCATAACCTTCCTATAATGAAGTTTGAACATTAAACGATGAACATCTTAGTTTACTTTATTTTAATTACTCATTTATAAATATGCCTAATAAAACTTTAAACTTAATATAAATAGTTATCAAGCTAATTAAAGATCTCTTTCTATAAGGGTGGAGGTTGGGGAAAGAGGTCGGTGGGGTGCATTTGAGTTGGGTTCACGTCCCGCATCCTGGTAACATAATTATGGTTTCTAATTGTGGCTGAAACTCAACAAAATATAACGAATTTATTTGCAGACGAATTCACTAATTGATTTCTATATTAGTTAGATGCTTGATATTATTTTATATGTTCAGAGAAAAGTACAGCAATTATTGTACAATTAATCAATTATACTACATTATAGCTACAGCTCTCTCTATATAATACCTTATTATATATGTTAAACACAACAAATCTCGAATATATCCTAAAAAATAACGAAAATGTAGACATCCGCATCCGCATCCGCGGATGTTGAAATCAAACATCCTCATCCGCATCCGCGGATGTGAAAAAAATGACATCCGCTACATCACTAATTATAATATATATATATATATATATATATATATATATATATATACAGGGTGTCCGAGAATTATCTGTACAATTTTTGGCTGTTATTAAAAGTCAACCATGAAGTGTAGAAATTCCAGTGTTGTCCCATTTTACAGAGAATCTCATTAAGATTTTTCTGATACCAAGTTTTGACAAGTTTTTTAGAAATTCCAGTGTGTCCGAACATTATCTGTACAATTTCATCTTTTAATAAAATTCTTGATAACACACGTAAAATTCTTAAACAAGATTATTTAGAATCTGTATTTTCAAAAGTTTCTTTTATTAAAGTAACGTTGTTACAAACATTCGATATGTGCACCATTAGTGATTCGCAAAACATCCAATCGATACTCCAAATGTTGCCATGTACGCTGCAGCATATCCACATCAATTCGCTCAATAGCAGCTGTGATTCTTGCTTTTAAATCATCAATGTCTGTCACCCGCGTACATTTCTAAAAAACTTGTCAAAACGTGGTATCAGAAAAAACTTAATGAGATTCTCTGTAAAATGGGACAACACTGGAATTTCTACACTTCATGGTTGACTTTTAATAACAGCCAAAAATTGTACAGATAATTCTCGGACACCCGGTATATATATATATACAGGGCGTCCCAAAAAAATGTATACACACTTTAACAGCTGATAGCTCAATTGATGTTTCTTTCTTTCCAAGTTAAACCCATTAGAATTAATAATGGCAGTCAGACTAAGCTTTGAAGAAAGGAAATTCATTCTAAAATGCTACTGGAAGTGTGAAAACGCAGTTGAAGTGCAAAGACAGTTTAGGAGGGAGTTTCAAACAGATCCACCAACGCGACTTACCATCACTCGAATTAGAGATAAGTTTGAAGCCGATGGAACTGTTCAGAATGTCCACAAGAAGCGTTCCGGAAGACCACGGACATCGACAAGCCCCACAAAGCAAGAAAGAGTACTGGAAACGTATCACCAAAGTCCAAGAAAATCTGTGCGGCAAGCGAGTCGTGAGGTAGGAATTTCAGAATCGTCTGTCCAACGCATTTTGAAGCGCTGTCAATGGAAAAGTTACATTCCAAGATTAGTCCATGCTATTAATGAAGATGATCCGGACCGAAGAGTGGAGTATTGCGAGTGGTACTTGGCACGATGTGGATTGGACGAAGGGGTTTCGTAGAATACCCTCCGTGTTCACCAGACCTCACACCACTAGACTTTTTTTTATGGGGATACTTAAAAGACAAAGTCTACGCTATAAAACCTGCAACAGTTGCTGAATTGAGAGCAGCCATTGAACGAGAATGCACACAAATACCAAACGAAATGTTTCGTGATGTTTGCGATTCCATTGCTTCGCGTTATCAGCAGTGCCTGGACCAGAACGGACGTCAGTTTGAAAACAGGCGTTGACAAAACAATTAAATAATGTCTGTAGATTCTATTACATTTTGAAAATGAAATGTATTTTAATAAACACTGCCTTTATAATTATTTAAAGTGTGTATACATTTTTTTGGGACGCCCTGTATTATAATATATATATATATTATAATATATATATATATATATATATATAATATATATAATATATTTATTATTAAATTATATTATATATATATGGTATTAAACAAAATGATAAAAACATGAAAAATAAGAACGTAGGAAATAAACAGCCAAAGAAAAATAAAAATAATATAAAAATTAAGAACATAGAAGATAACCAGACAAGAAGTAGACGCGTAGAAAATATCGTTTGTAAATACTACGCAAAAGGTTACTGCAGATATCGGGATGGGCAATGCATATATGCACAACCCACATTATGTAACACACATTATACAAGAGGAGAGGATATTGCAAATTTTAAAAAAGTGCAAGTTTCACCACATTACTGTCTGCAACACCTATGCAAGATATGGGAGGTGCAAATACGAACAAAAATGCCGTTACCACCACCACCCTCAAAGCAACGCAACGGGTGAACAGGAAAAACGAACATCAAAGAGGGCTACCAATTTTTTAGACGTAGCCAACCCAATTCAGCTGCTAAATACCATCCAGCAAATACAAAGTCAGCTGACAAATATAGGAATCCGAGGGACGGACAGAAGGCACGCACAAAGCCACTTCATGCGTTATCGGAACAACATGTACCGGCAAAGATAAAGAGAGGCAAATTCTCAGAGGACCACGAAACAACGAAACCGGCACCATTATTGGAAAACGAATCGAATGTATGTGAAAATGATAGAGAAAAAATAAAAATAATCCTAGCCAACATTCAGGGCCTTAAATCAAATCATTCACCGGACAACTTTATACCTGAAAGGACTCGTGCAAGAAACCGGAGCAGACTTTGCATGTCTCACGGAAACCCATCTAAAGGACTGCCAGACGAACTGTGAACACTGAGTTCTGTACTGATAAAAAAGAAATCCAAATTAACAACTACAACATCCTCCGAGCCGACAGAACAGCGAGACGTAAAGGAGTATGTGCTATTTACACACGCGAAAGGCATGTGGCAGAAATGACTACAAGTACCTCGAACAGCTACGTAGAATGTGTAGCAGCAAAAGATGAAAAATTAAATATGGTACTAATTGTAATGTACAGACCCCTGAACACGCCAACCTTAAAATTCTCTGATTTCATCACAGAGGTAAGAAACCGGGTAAAAGATCTACATTCTCCAACCCCAAATATTTTTCGCTGTGGTGATTTTAATTTTCCATTCATGAAATATAAAAGGATAGGAAAAAATATGTGTACACCAGGACAAGGGGGGTACACAGGAAGACCAGGAACAGGTAAAAATGCTACTAGCTCTGGCTGATGAATTTATGTTAACACAAGAAATAAGAGAAAACAAGAAAAAACAACTGCCTAGATTTGGTGTTCACAAACAACAGCAACCTAATTGATAATGTAGAAATATCCCCAACTATAATATCGGATCACAACATTATTGAAATAACAACCAATATAAAAGCAGCAAGAAAGGAAAGAACACGAACAAGAGAAAGAAGCAAATTCGAATTTTTTAATTTTCACTCCAAAACTATAAACTGGGAAGATGTTGCATCCAGCATGGAACTAACAGATTGGAAATCCATTTTCGAGGCCAAGACAACGGAAGAAATGCTAACGACCTTAGAGGAGAAAACGCTGGAAATTGTGGAAAGACATGTCCCAAAAATACAACAAAGGGGAAAGAGAAGCAGGTTCGAGAGACAAAAGAGGTAATTGTTCCGAAAGAGAAAAAGAGTAACTGCAAAATTAAATTACTGTAAAGATAACATCAGAAAAATATTAAATGATAAACTGCAAAGTATCGATGGCGTCATACAGGAACTAATTGAGAAGCATACAGAAAAAGAAGGCGGCGACGCGAAAGAAGCGATAAAGGTTAACTCAAAGTAATTCTATAATTTTGCAAAAAGGAAGTCGAAAAACTATGCGCCTATTGGGACCTTTGGAAAACGAAGACTGCTTTATCTGATGATCTAACAGAAATACCTGAAATATTAAGAGCTCAGTACGAATCATCTTTCAGTATCCCAAAAACTGACAAACTGATATGCGATAGAAACGCATTCTTTGAAGAAGAACTACAAGGGGAAAGTATAACGGACTTCGACTTTACGACAAATGTTATTACACAAGCTATAGGGAGACTAAAAGCACACTCAGCGGCAGGACCGGACAAATGGAATGCCACACTTATCAAAAACTGCAAGAATGCAATCGCTGAGCCCCCTATATTGGATATGGAGACAATCACTAGACACGGAAGAAATACCGGGCATCCTGAAGAGCGCGAACATAGTTCAAATATATAAAGGAGCAGATCGATCCAAGGCCAAAATCTATAGGCCAGTGTCGCTTACATCTCATCTCACTAAAATATTTGAAAGAATAGTTAGACAGAGAATCTATGACTTTTTGGAAACTCGAAAAAAATTAAATGATAACCAACATGGGTTTCAGTCAGGCAGATCATGCCTATCACAACTAATGGAACAGAACAACAACATTATTGATGCACTGGAAAGTAATGAAAACTATGATGTAATATATACAGACTTTGCCAAAGCGTCCGAAAAGTGTGACCATGGAAGTATATGGGAATAACAGGAAAAGTAGGGAAATGGATATATAATTTCCTTAGTGGGCGGTGGCAAGTCGTTACAGTACAAGGAGCATCTTCATCAGAATCAGAGGTCCTCAGCTCAGTACCACAAGGAACAGCATTAGCTCCACTACTCTTCATAATCATGCTAACTGACATAGATGAGGACGTTACCAGAGAGAGCACAGTAACATCCTTTGCCGAAGACAAAGATCAGTAGAAAAACAAGAAACCCAGAAGACAGAGGATCTCTACAAACAGACATGAATAGAATCTACAAGTGGACGGAAGACAACAATACGAAGTTTAACACTGAGAAATTTCAGCTGTTAAGGTACGGAAAAAGAGAAGACTTAAATCCATGGAATATTATACCCGAAATGGACAGGAAATTCAGAGAAATTCTAGAGCAAAAGATTTAGGGGTTGTAATGACTGATGATGCGAAATTTGAAACACAAAATAAGATAGCAGTAAACAAAGCAGAGAGAATAACGGGGCAGATACTGAGAACCTTTAAACGAAGGGATAGGAATACAATGATTCCTCTACTGAAAACACTGATCATACCCATATTGGAATACTGCTCGGTCCTAACATTCCCATATAATAAAGAAGACATTAGACAGCTAGAAGGGATTCGGAGAAGCTTCACAGCCAAGATCAAGGGGTGCAAAGAACTAAATTACTGGGAAAGGTTACGCGAACTAAACCTATATTCACTGGAAAGGAGGAGAGAGAGATACACCATTATTTACACTTGGAAAATAATGGAGAAACTAGTCCCTAATCTTACTCTGAACCCTGTAACTGCCCAAACAGTGGTGGAAAGTAGAAAAGGAAGACTGTGTCGTGTTCCCAAATAAAAGACAAGACAGGGAACATCCTTAACCCTGAAAGAAAATAGTTTTGGTGTGAGAGAACCAAAACTGTTTAATCAGCTGCCCAAAGACCTAAGGCACACGAGTGGGGTTACAGCGGACATCTTCAAAAGAAGACTAGACGCCTGGCTCAGAATAATCCCCGATGAGCCGGGCGTACCTGGCTATGTGAGGTGGAGAGTACAAGGAACCAACTCGAGTGGAGGGGGCGACAAGCTTGACCTTCGTGAAATGAGGAATCATCGCGCGGAACAGTTGAAAGGTTGATATATATATATATATATATGCGCCTCGGTGGTGTAATGGTTAGCGTCGCATTATATATATATATATATATATATATATATATATATATATATATAATATATATATATATATAATGCGCCTCGGTGGTGTAATGGTTAGCGTCGCTGACTACGAATCCATCGGCCCCGGGTTCGAGACCCGACGGCAGCCGGCGCGCAGCAAAACCCAGCTGTTCATCCTTCCACACAAAAAAAGTGGTTGGTAGATAAATGGGTACCCTAAGTGGCCTAGTGGTTAAGACGCTGGGCTGCTGATGGGGCGTGGTTCGGATTTCACGTTAAACTGTAGGTCTAAGGTGGAGTGAAAAGCTTGACCTTCGTCAGAATTAACAATTCGGGCGGAAGCTAACGAAAGGTTATATATATATATATATAAGCACACCGGACAAAAAATTAGTCACCCCTAATAGCACCGATAGTAGGAAGTTCAAGGTCACACAGAGGGCGCTGATGTAGCATTGGTAAGTGACAAGTAGCGGTGACGTAGCACACAGGATCAGATCTGTTTCGTGAGGTGGTGAAGAACAAAGTGTGTGTTGGATATAGTCTGCAAAATGGGTCGTGAGGCAGACGTTACTCAGTGGCAAAAAGGAGCCATCGTGTTTGGCAGAGCCCACGGACACAAAATGTCTGAAGTAGCCCAATTTGTTAGTGCGTCAACGCGTACTGTCCAGCGAGTTTACAAAGAGTGGTGTAGTTCGCAATCAACTGACAATCGACGGCGTAACTGTGGCCGGAAAACAATTCTCGACAATAGGGGCCGCCGCCATGTTTCTCGTCTAGTAACTGCAAATCGTTTTCAAACCAGAGAACAATTGCTCCAAGAAACCAATGAGGTTCTCCAGCGACCATTTTCCGAACGGACATTGCGACGAGAACTGCATGCGATGGACATCTGGAGCAGGGTACCACGGAAGAGGCCGCTGTTAACAGCAAGTCACAAATTGGCACGTTATAAATGGGCTCAGAGGCACAAAAACTGGACTGCGGCAGATTGGAAACGTGTAATTTGGTCCGATGAGTCCCGTTTTTGTTTGTTCTCCAATGATGGGAGGCGACGAGTACATCGCAGGTCCAATGAAGCCTTTAATCCTGAATGCGTCGGTGTTGTTGTTCAGGCTGGAAACAGAAAGTGAAGCGCAGGAATAGACACCCACGGACTCTGGCGGAACTTCGGGACCGGCTGATGAACGAGTGGCAGCAAATCGATGTTCAGTACATGCACAACCTCGTAGAGTCTCTGCCTCGCCGGATTCGTGCGGTTATCAAGGCCAGAGGCGCCGTCACACGTTATTAGGTACATTCTGAGAGGGGTGACTAATTTTTTGTCCGGTGTGCTTATATATATATATATATATATATATATATATATATATATATATATATATATATATATATATATGTAGTTTTCGCCATATGGAGGACTTTTGAGGAATTTCATTCCTCATCAAAAATTCCGTAACTCGTTAATAGTAATCTAAGAAAGTGAGGGAGAAGTAGAGAAAGTGTTTTGTCACTTTTAATTTATAATTTGTTGCCCGGATAATGTGATAGTTTTGTATCTTTTGAGCTATCATAAGCCTTGGAACCAGGTAACAATGTATTTATTAACTATTAATAGTATCCAATTTGAAAATGCAACCTCCATGATTATTTAACCCTTTCTCGCATCGTGTTCAGTATACTTAACATTAAAATGAACTAGTATCCATTCAAATATTTTTTTGTAAAATTTTATTTTGATTTAAAGAAAATGGATGAAAGTTTGTATCACACTTCAAGAGATGGCTGTATTGTGAAAAATAAGTCTGATGACAGTTTCAAAATAGATCGTGCTGGAAATGGAAGGCAAGGCTTATTTTTCTTTATTTTATCAGTTATAATGTATAATAATTAAATACACTCGCATATATGAATCGTGCATATTATGTTTGCAAATATAATATTTAACTTGGGTCATACATATTTTATTCAGTTTACTGAGCAAAAAGTTGAAGCACTTTAAATTAAACATGAGAAACTTTTTTCCTTATTATTTACTAGCATTTGTTATGCAAGTAAACATTTTATAAATATATATATATATACAGGGTGGGCCGAAAGTCTGGATCCATAGGAAAATATTTATTTTAATACATAAATTACAACAAATGGTAAATACTTAAAATGAATATCAACTTTAACTCGTAAATGCGTATCCGTGATACTGTACAGTAGTTCGTACTCCAGTATAAATACTCAAATACTTTTTTTTATTTCAGCCCAGAAATGGCTTCGAATCTAACAACAGAAGACCGGGTAGAACTTGTGCTCATGTACGCAAGACAGGGCGCTACACACAGAGAAGTTGCTACCGAATTCAATAGAAATCATCCTGATAAGCATCCAGTAACACATGCGACTGTTGGCAAGTTGTTTAAACGTTTCAAAGAAACAGGAAGTGTACATGATCGACGGCGTTCTGGTCGTCCAAAAACTGCAACTGATGAAAATACCTCTGCAATGGTATGTGAAACTTTAACGAATAGTCCAGTAAAGTCAACAAGAAGATTATCAAATGAAACACGCATCTCGAGAACGTCAATTCGAAGAATTATTAAAAATCATAAATTCCATCCCTAAGTGTCTCGATGTCAGAGGCCGCCAATTTGAGCATTTGTTATAATTTGTTGTTTATACTGGAGTACGAACCACTGTACAGTATCACGGATACGCATTTACGAGTTAAAGTTGATATTCATTTTAAGTATTTACCATTTGTTGTAATTTATGTATTAAAATAAATATTTTCCTATGGATCCAAACTTTCGGCCCACCCTGTATATATATATATATCTCTGATGGTGGTGTAGTGGTTAGTGTCAATGACTACGAATCAATCGGCCCCGAGATCGAGACCTGGTGACGGCAGGTGGCGCACAGCAAAACCCAGCTGTTCATCCTTCCACACAATAAAGAAATTGGTTGGCAGATAAATGGGTACCCTGGGTCATGACTCCAGATTTGAAAAAATTTACTGGACCACAGCTCTGAATTTACTTTTTTTTCCCTTACGCCACTAGATAGGTTAATGATAGTAAACTCTTGAATTGACGACATACCAATTACAAATTGTTTTAGCTAAACATAATAATACAATAATGTACAGTTTATAACTCACCTTAAGTTTATTTATTCATTGCAGCAGCAACAGTGGACGATGTTAGACCTTGCATGTAGGCATTTGTTGTGAATTTACCGCCATGTATGCTTGGCCACTGATCAATGGCTTTCTGTGTGATCATTACAGCAGATCTAGTGCCTGGAGCTGGACCCTCCTTCACAATTCTGCACAGCTTAGTCAAATGAGATGGCTTAATGGATCCTTTGTGTTCAACAATGTAACCAAGAATGGAGAATGTCCCTTCAGCTGGTGCTTCACTCCAGGCAGTTGATCCATCTTTATCAAAATGCTTTAATCTCTCTGTGATTCCTTTCCACAGCTGTTCTATATATTCTGTCAGCCAATTTATCACTGAGTCTTTTGTAAAACTACTTTCAGATCTGGTTCTGGATGGTCTAGCAACTTCAGCAACCTGGTAGTAATCAGAACGTTTCTTGATGTATTTGTAAACTTCATTTAGGATGTAATCCTCAGCTGTTAGTTCCTTTTGCTGCCCTGTGGTATCGTGCTTAAATTCAGAAACTACATCATTTGCATTTCCTCCATTAGCTAATTTGGAAATTGTTTCCATCACTCTTAACATAACAGTTTTCCCTCGTTCTTTATAAAATATATTTTCTACAAATTCTGCACTAACTGTGGTTTTTTGAGCTACTTGCAACATAATCTTTGTTACATAGGAAATCAATACATAGAACTTGGCACTAATTTCTTTCTCTTGTGGATGATCAAAAAACACACAATTTTCCACAAATCTGTCAAATTTATCAAATTCGTAATTAACCATGCGAGTATCAGATTTGAGTTTTGGTCTCTTAAAACCAATGATATTGTCAAGAACCATATTGGTATAGTCAAGGCCTGATCTCAGATTTGAAGTGTGATTCTGAATAAAGTCTAAAAGCTCACTTAGTTTACAAATTTTCTTCAATGCATCAACGTGGGCTCTGTTCACAGGATGCATTAAGTCCCATCGAAATTTGAAATTTTCTCCAAACAACTTTTTCATTTCGTTCTTAAATGGCTCGTTGTCCTTACAAAAAGCCCCATCTCCAACCATTCCAGATACCTTGGATTTAATTGCTTCTTCAGATAGTTTCAAGTGATTAGGAGACTTCAACACATCAAAAATTTCATTGGCCAAATAAACTCCTGATTTGCTGCGTACTAAATTTATCCCAACAAGTTTTACAGTCTTATCTTCTTCACTCAAAACTAATACAACTAGCATGCTTAATCCCAAAATTGTTCCAATGTCAGCTGTTATTGTTACTGAAGTTTGTTCTAAGAACCACTTTACAGTTTGTTCTTTAAGTTGATTATCTAATAGCTCACAAATTGTCTCGCACGCATGTGTGCTATGATTCAAATTTCCAACCTCACAACCTGACCTATGTAATACTGCTAGAAGTACTGGATATAGAGCCCATGCAGTGTTTGTTTTCATTATGTAGTATAAGATGTTGCCACATAAGTCTTCTATGCGTTTAGTAGTGTTCCGAGAAGATGTTTTCATCACTTCATAAACAGCAGCTCTTTGATGATGCTGAAGTTTAATTAAATGTCTCTTCAGGTGGATTTTCAGATTCTCTTGATTTTCTCCTTGTTTGCATACATAGGTTAAATCTTTAACATTGAAGTAACCTTTTATGTTAGAATGTTTGTCTGAAGCACATGCTTTGGGGTCTGTGCAAGCTATGCAATATAATGTAAACATTTTATCATCAGAAGCATCATCAATATCTTCTTGATTATCATCATCTTCATCCTCAACAGCTATATCTACATCAGGCATATTAGTGTCACTATTTGCAATGTTTTCCATTATATCACTTGGTACTGAAAATGAATCATCAGCATGCCCTAGATCCTTTTTCCACCAATTTGAATGTAGATTTGATCAAATCATTGTTCAGGATTTCTTGTATTGATTTACACTTGCTTAAATGGGCTATGGAAATGTCAAATTTGTTGCTTTTTGCTTTATTAGATTTGGATGCAACATTTGAACTTGAAGGCATATTTGACTCTTCTCTTTATTAACCACAACAGCTTGGTGAGTTTCTTTTGTTAGGCGCAAAATTGCATTCAATGTCTTCTGGATTTGGGAATTTTCAAATTCCTCTAAAGCAGTTTTGTTAGTCTGATGCGCAGATTCCTCACTTATCTTTTGTTTCTTAGGTGGAGGAGAAGCACTTTCTTCAGTCTGTGAAACATCTAGTGAAAAAGTTTAATTTTCTAGA
Source organism: Bathynomus jamesi (assembly GCA_023014485.1). Taxonomy (NCBI): domain Eukaryota; kingdom Metazoa; phylum Arthropoda; class Malacostraca; order Isopoda; family Cirolanidae; genus Bathynomus; species Bathynomus jamesi. The sequence goes on along the minus strand of JAJOZX010002959.1, from coordinate 43,082 downwards.
TTAGCAGTTGAAGTAGTTGGTTCATTTTTCTGAGGTCTAGCACTAGCACATTTTGTGAACAAACTAAATGACTGCTTTGCCGTATCTCTTTGCTGCACTTCATCCTGGTATTTCTTTACTGCAATATCTAAGCTGTGGGCCCAAACTCTGGGACCTCTTGTATTGTAACAAATATTTTTTTTGGAATTAAAATGTTCCTCCCAGTTTTGCTTCTTTGAATATTTGTTCTTGCATTGACCACAAAAGTAACCCCTTTTAACACCCTCACTTTTCTCTCCAACTTCATCAATATTAGGATCCATTATTGATTGTTGACTACCTGAAAAAATACAAAATAAGTAAAAGTTAGTAAATATAGTATGGTAAAAGTGAGTAAAAGTAAGTAAATATAGTACAATGAAAGTAAGTAAAAGTAAGTGCTTTAAACTTGGTAAAAGTAAGGAAGAGTAAGTAAAAGTAGGTAAGTTAAAGTAAGTAAAAGTAAGTTTAAACTTAACTAAACTTTTCAATTCTAGAGTCATGGTGGATTACTTAAAACCGCACAAGTAATTATCTGGCCAATTTATCAAACCTGGCCGAGATCAATGGAACATAGTCCAATCCTGATAATTTTATATTAAAAAAATATACGTTTTAATAAAATTTTAATTATCAAAACATTGAAGCTTAACAAAAAATAAAAATAATTGTTAAATATGGAATTACCAACTAAACTTAAAATAACTAAATTTGCAATTTAAAAAAATTGGTTTGTACAAGAACGTATACGCAAAAAAATTGCATAACGTCTAGCGGATGAACAAAACCCAAACCCAAATTTACTTTTTCTCATGGTCAAATTTACTGGATGTAATTTCTCAGAAGAGTTCCTTGTTCCATGCACGGTCTGTGTTTAACATATAAGTTTCTCAGGGGACCATTCTGAGTTTGTATATATATATATATATATATATATATATATATATATATATTAGTGGTGGACCGGATATCCGCATCACTTAACATCCGCATCTGCACTTCTGACTGCGGATGTTATGCGGATATTACCTCTGATAAATTATGCAATTTACAATTAAATTAGCTTATAAAGTAGCTTATAAGGCCCAGTCATGCACATTTCATGTAAAGTATTAATTATTAATGAACAAACAAATATATAAAGCTCAAACTATAAATACCTGGTAACACAGAAAATTGAAAGAAACTTGTTTCATTGAATTTTCTCTGGCTGAAACTCTTGAGAAAATTATTATTTTTATCATAATGAAAACATTAATATTAATTTTAATTCTTATACATTGCCTGCCATAATAGTAATATCACGAAATTTGAAAAAATGTCATATATTCATAATTCTATATTATATTGATAGATTAACTAAATATCCGCATCCGCGGATATTGAAATTAAAGATCCGCAACCGCAGATGTTGAAAAACTGACATCCGGTCCACCACTAATATATATATATAATGGATGTACCGAATACTAAAATTCACCGAATACTGAATATTAGTTTTATTTGGGTTATTAGGCGTCAATGTAAAAAATTTAAGGCTTTATCAGTTTGACAGCACATAGAATTAATCGTAAATGTGAGCAAAAGCAGTGTTTTAGCCACCAAAAATCTACCAGGTTCCCATACTCATGAAAACATTGCAACTGCATTGACTTCTATATTGCAAGAATAGTCCACAGAGAATGATTGTGCGCATGCAGTTGTGCACGACGATGGCAGTAATATTACTGAACCTGTTCGCGTTCTCAAAATAACCTGTTTGCTTGTGTGAATCGTACTTTAGCACTCGCAGTTAATGAAGCCCTTCTTAGTCAGAAGTCTGTTTCAGCTACTTGGGTTAGCTTCGTTTTGCTTCCGCCCGAATTGTTCATTCTTACGAAGGTCAAGCTTATCACTCCACCTTAGACCTAGTTTAACGTGGAATCCGAACCACGCCCAACCAGCAGCCCAGCGTCTTAACCACTAGACTACCAAAGGTACCCATTTATATACCAACCAATTTTTTTTTATTGTGTGGAAGGATGACCAGCTGGGTTTTGCTGCGCGCCGCCTGCCGTCACTGGTTCTCAATCCCGTGGCCGATGGATTCGTAGTCAGCGACCCTAACCACTACACCACCGAGGCTCCAGATATATGCGCAATTGCGCGCCGAATCTGTTCGCATTTCAATCATTCATCTCTCGCCTGTGACAAGACTTAAGGAAATCCAGAAGCAACATAATTTACCCGAAATTTACCATCACCCGATGGAACTCTGCATTTTATATGCTACGACGACGACTTCAACAAAACACTGTAGTTGTTGCATACGCCTCGGACTATGCCATACCAACCCTCAATAACCATCAGTGGACTCGAATTCAGCGTGTTGTAAAGCTTCTTAGCCCATGTGAAAAATTAGGTTTCATGTCTAATATTGATTTCTTTCACAGTATTGGTATCATACTAATACATACCCTAATTAATAATTCTTATTCATAACTTATGTATTATTAATAATAACAACTTATTTTTAATTAAGAGCTCTGTAAAGCCTAAAGCTTAAGGGCTAGTGTTGAAAACCGGTTTGTAAAATTCCCCTAAAAATCGAAAACCGAAAGAAAAAACCGGTTTTATCGATTGATTTTTATTTGGCTCAAACTTGCGCGAACGTGCAGCTACGCGCTACAGCGCACAAAAAATAACTTCGAATACATTACCTATTAAGTTAAATTGTGACGAACTGGCAACTGTTCTTCGGTATAATTTTTGCCTATCTGGCAACTCGATCTTCAGTTTGTCTCATCATGTAGGCTGTAGTGTAGTCAGTCGACTAAAGCCCTATTCGCAGTATAAGACCCTTAATGCCCTTTGTTTCTTAAGATGTCAATCCAAAATAGGGATAAAATGTAAATTAATTTATATATTTTTTCTTACACGAAGAGTCAATTTTCTGTTTTCTAGGTAAAGTTTTTTTTATTAAAAAATTTTATTTCAATGTTTTTTCCAAAATAGAGATAAATTTTATTTTTATTCTTTATAATTTTTTTACAAAAAGAAGTTTATTTCTTTCTAAGTACAGATGTTTTATTTTAAAAAATTATTTCAAATCTAAATTGTTTGAATAATGTATTATTTTGGCTAAAATAAAATGTCAAAGTTGTCATTTTTATTCATATGCATACATATGATGCTGCATTTTTGCATTCTTTTGACCAAAAAATAGGCAATAAGCTATGCTTGTTAAGAGTTAAAGTCAGTACCTTTCAATTGTGGCTTTTAAAAATTACTATACTTTCCGGTCATAACCGGTTAAAACCGGTTTTCAAAAACAGATCGATTAAAAACCGGTTTGTAAAGTTTCGATTATTTTTCAACACTATTAAGGGCCAAATAAAATAAAATACATAGTCCAGTTTCACAATTATTTATGTCACTGTAAATTGTAAAAGTACTGCATTTATTTTATTAATAATTTAATAATAAAGGTTATTCAATCGAATTCAATTCCTCTGATTCTTCTTATCTTTCCATGGTGTTTGGAGGTGTAACGGGTCCGCTGTATTTTTACGTAACATAAATGATAATGCGAGTATTCATACTATGAAAAACTATTTAATAGAACATTTGAGGGGTCCCCCGTCTTAAGGTACCTAAGCGCCAAAATTAAAATTCGTCAGAAATCGCCTCCAAAGTTCAGCAATATTCTGACAATAGTATCTCTGTTATTAATTGAGCTAGAACGTTCATTTTTGGCTAAATTAGAGTTCTAAGTATGCTAATGAAAATGTTGATGAGTTTTTGGAGTAGATTTTCATATTTTATATTTTATATATATTTCTTTTAATTTTTTTTATTTTCTTATTATGCCGAACTTTGGGTGAACTTTTGGCTGGCGATAGAGGTGAAAAAAGTAGTTCGCTTCATAAGGTTTTCAACCATACTTCTAGTGTCGTAAGGTCATTATATCCCAAACCACGCGATAGAGGAAGAGTGAAAATAGTGATATCCATCAAAAACACGTTTTCGCCTGTGGTGGCGCTTAGGTGCCGCAAGACGCGCGACCTTTTATTTACAGAATAGCTTCAAGCAGTGGAAGACAGAAATTGGTTGCATAATTGCTCAGGTTTTAGATCCTCGTTTCAAATTTGCTTGCATTATAGTGCCTGAGTTTGTAAAAAAAAATGAGATAATCACCATGTCTGCATCACCTAATGCTAATCCTACACGTAATATGACGCGTTCGGTGGAGAAGGGGCGAACGCCACAAAATTCGAAAAATGAGTTTTTTACTTTTTTGTCGTATAATTATCCTTTAAAACCTTTGCTTTACCTATGCAAAAAATTAGATGTTAGTCTGCACTCTTTCACGGTAAAATTTAGGTTTTAATGTATCTCAGAGAAATTCACTCCGCATCATTGCTTCACATTTAACACATCTATCTACTTTCTGGTCACTCGACAATGCCCTGTGATGCTCAATTTGGCCAAATTGAACAAAATATAAAAAATAATTACAGCAATATTATTTACACCAAAAAAGATTATGTTACGGCCATAACTACAGCCGTTTCGCAGCGCTTCCTAGTTGTAGAAATGAAACAGGCTGATTTTCTCGATTTTGACGTCCTAAAAACGTGCATTGTCATTAGGAAATCAACAACTACTAAATTTACAGATGCAAGAAAGTTAATATTTGACTTTCAACACAAAGAAGGCTACGTAATATCTACTGCATACCGCACAACCCCAGATAATAGCCATCCCGTCAGACTGCAGAAAGGGAAAAAATCCTAGTGTCAGTTTATTCAATCTAGCCCAGCAGATACTGCAACCAAAGTATTCCCAATTGCTGCCAATAACTAAGGAAAAAATAAAAGATCTCAAAGAATTATCAGACCTAATGCCTGCAACTGCAGTGAACTATTATACAAGATTGTTAAAGGAACTGGAAAAAACCGAAACAGTTGAAGCAGGTAATACAACATTCGACGAAGAGGACCAAATAATGGATTACACCAGTTAACATCAGAAGCTATCAATAAATAATATTGTAAAATTTCTTGGCGTTTTATTATATCGACATATTACACAACAATATTTTACTCAAATATGTGTTCAAATTCATACAACATTTCAATAAACCGGAAAAATACAAAGGTTTAAAGTTTACAAACTTTAACTGCATTTTGTGGCATAATTCGAAAATGTTGCGTTCGCCCCTTCTCCACCGAACGCGTCATATAACTCATGATGATGGAGCAACTGCTTTTGTTTCACGAGAAGATCAAGAACCTTCGAAAAAGAAGCCGAAGTTTAACTTGTGGAGGTACTTCGATGAGGTTGCTACGCTTTCACAATCAGCTGTGTCTCCACCTATCAAAAGTAGCCAGCAAAGTTGTCAAAAAGAATTAGACATCTATTCAAAAGAGCCACGAGTCAGTCCCGACACGAACTTTCTTGATTGGTGACGCCATAATAGCGAAAGATTCCCGAAACTGTTAGTACTTGCTCTCAAATATCTCGCCACACCATCTTTAATTAAGCATACGAAGTGAACGATTGGTTCAATTCTGCGAAAAATGGAATTACCGACACACACAAATTCAGGGATGGGGTCAAATACAATTGCCCAAATACAAATATAGATACAAATACACTATTTTTTTTACGGCCAAATTCAAATACAGATACAAATATTCGAACTTATAAATCCCCAAATACAAATATAAATACAAATATGAAGCTTCAAATACAAATAAAATGCAAATACAATTTTTACTGTATTTGCAAATTTCGTACCAATTTCATCCTAAATATAAACGGATAATATTTACTTGACTTCGGCTACCCCTCAAGTAAGACAATTTACTGGTATAGTACTTATTGTATAAAACTTAACATTGCAATACTTTGGCTCTTATCAAAGTAGACTTCATTTTCACACCAAGGCAAGAAAAGTAACAAATTCCTCTTGTTTATTATTTTTATTAGAGAAAATTATTTCACACTTCTTGATATTTCTGCACTTTTGCATAATTAAAGAAAATAAATTCATATTTCTCAATGTTTGATTTTTACTGTTCATATCAATTTGTAGTTATATGCACAGTTATATTACATTAGTGTATTTGACTGTATTTGAAGCAAATACGGCAAATAAAAGGCTCAAATACAAATTCAAATACAAATATGCAGCTTTTTAAATTCTCAAATACAAATACAAATGCAAATATCCATTTTTGTGTATTTGTAAATACAAATACAAATACGTATTTGACCCCATCCCTGCACACAATTCGTTTACTTCCTGATGCTGCTGAACGCTAATTTTTCTACATGATTACCTACTTAACTTAAATTTCAATTATTAGGTTTTGTTTTTGTGGTAATTATTATTATTGCCTGTTAATTTTTTGTAAGGCTATTATTATTTATTAGTATCACTATATCAAGTTGGATTCGTTTGTAATTATTCTTTGAAATGATAATGATAAGCTTTATTGGCAGGATATAAATCCCATAAAATAGTACAATATTCTTGAAGGTAACAAATGATAAGATAAATTAAGCGATAATAAATTTCTTAAAAATTATGACGAAAATGTACACGTAGTGACAATACCAACATATATATGATCTACAGATCTACAGAAGCTAAGGCTAACAAAAACCCCAAAATCCACTCTAAGGTTAGCCCGAGAGAAAGAAGAGAGTAGGGGGTTAAAAGAAGAGAATAAGGGGTTAAGTAGCAAAACCTATCATTCGTGGGTTAACATTCAGAAAAAGAGAGAGACTCACCAGTCACCACCATCATCATCATCCGCCGGCGACTGCCGACAAGTCGGAAAAATAGTCGAAGAGAATAGGAAAAGGGTGAAAGATGGAAAGAAGTAAAGTAAGAACACTTACAAACCATACAAACACAGTCTTAACTCAAACACTCTCATACCATGCAAACTACAGACATGCAAGTAAGGAGAGGATAAGAAAAGAAGAAAAAAAAAGTATGAAGAGTATAACAAAAAGTGGGTTAGTTTACGCTAGGAAGCTACATCTAAGTTCGTGTTTGTCTAATTTTTTACTTTTTTAAATATAAGTTTATTGCTGGCATATCACACGCAATAAGCGTTATAATCATGATAATTATAATGATGATAATGATGATGACAATTTAATAATGTAGACAAAAATAAAAAGTACAGTATCCATTAAGGCAATCAACGATACAACTAATTAAACAATAAATTACAAAAACAAAAAAGGACTACAAAAATATACACATTAAGTTCCAGTTCCTGATTCACGTTATTTACCCTAAAACCCTACTAATGACTTCGATATTCGGTTAAAAACAAAAACTACTCAGCCGAATATCGAATATTCGGTACACACACACACACCTTTCAAATGTTCCGTGCAACGATTCCTCATTTCACGAAGGTCAAGCTTGTTGCCCCTCCTCTTGAGTTGGCCTGGTGAAACAGCTGGTTTCTTGTGCTCTTCACTTCACATAGCCAGCTCATCTGGAATTGTTCTGAGCCAGGTATCTAGTCTTCTTTTAAAGATATTCACCGCTACACCACTCGTCTTCCTTAGTTCTTTGGGCAGCTGGTTGAACAGTCTTGGTCTTCTCACAACAAAACTACAGTATTTTCCTTCAGGGTTGAAGATGTTCCCTGTCTAGCTTTTAACTTGGGAACACGACACATTCTTCTTTTTCTACTTTCCACTGTTGTTTGAGTGGGTATATGGTTCAAAGTAAGATTACGAGTTAGTTCCTCTATTATTTTCCAGGTGTAAATAATGGTGTACGGTACCTCTCTCTTTTTTCTCTTCTTCTTTCCAGTGAATATAAATTTAATTCACGTAACCTTTCCCAGTAATTTAGTTCTTTGCATCCAATGATCTTGGCTGTGAAGCTTCTCTGAATCCCTTCTAGTTGACTAATGTCTTCTTTTTAATCTGAAGATGTTGAGACCGAGCAGTATTCCAACTTGGTTATGATGAGTGTTTTCAAAAGAGGAATCGTTATATCACTATCCCTTCGTTTAAAGGTTCTCAGTATCTGTCCAGTTTTTCTTTTTGCCCTTTTCATTGCCATCTTATTTTGTGCTTCAAATTTCACGATCAGTCAACACCTAAATCTTTTGCTTTAGAATTTCCTGAACTTCCTGTCCATTTGAGGCATAGTACTCCAGGGATTTTAGGTCCCACCTTCTTCCGTACCTTAATAGTTGAAAATTTTCAATGTTAAATTTTACACCAATTGTAGATTCTATTCATGTATGTCTGTAGAGATTATATTAGCCGAGTTTTTTATTTTTCTACTAATTTTTGTGTCATCAGCAAAGGATGTTAATGTGCTATCATTGGTAACATCATCTGTATCAGCTAGCATGATTATGAATAATAATAGTGGTACTGCGCTACAGACCTCTAACTCTGATGAAGATATTCCTTGGACTGTAACGACCTGCTGCCGCTCACTAAGGAAATTTTATATCAATTTTCCTCCTTTTTCTGTTATTCCCACGTATTTCAGTTTGTTCTATGATTCAATGCTCAATCTAGGGTGGGCTGAAAAAATTTAATTTAATGAAACATGCTGAAAAAGATGCCAGAGTAGTCACTGATTAAGGAATAAGTCATATCTTTTAGAAATATTAATTTTAGTGAGCTGGCAACTGACAAAATAAATTGCGAACAAAGGCCACAAAAGATCCTTTTTAGCATGTTTCCTTAAATTAATTTTTCGCCTCACAGGTATAAGGATCTCAACAATAAACTCAATTGATGCCAATATCTATCAAAAAACCATTAATAAACATTGTTTTTGCTTATTTTTAAATGTAGGACCCATATGTGTATTTGTGTGCCTGCATGTGTATTTGTGACCTATCATTTGTTTGACCCATCATGCGTTTCCTGATTCAGCATTTTATTTTCTTTTGTTTCAGATTAATAGCATAGCTTGCAATGGCCTCTTCTGGTATAACGAGAGAAATTGAAACATTCTGTTTTCGAAACGCCAGCAGAGCTTCCTGACAACCAACTACTAACTTGTGAGGATGTATTCAAAGCTTATCTTAAACATAAGCATTAAGCTCATTACTGCAACATTTAGCACTCGGAAATACGCTGAAATTATCGCGGAAGAAGTGAATGATATATATATCCGTGCTTTCATTCCAACAATCGACTTCAAAAGCATAGTAATTAAGGTAGAGAGATTAATTGAGAAGAGACAATAGAAAATATCCCATGAGTAAAAGATCTTCCAGCACTTATCAAAGTAAATATGATTCCTTCAGAAATTTATTTGACATGTGTTGCTGCAAGTGCTATGCTTCCGATTCTTGTAAAACAAGCGAGTGTAAATGCGCTAAGGCGGAGAAAATCCCGAACGATGAATGGGAGTTCTGGATTGATCAGCATACTGAACGAAAAATGAATTAGGTAAGTTGGACAAAGTGAAAACTTTAAAACTACAACAAATGGAAAATAGAAAGCATAAAAGACAATTCTTTAAAGATAAACAAAAGAGTTTTGTCCAGGAAATGCAGTTGAATCCTTGTGATATTGGTGAGATCAGCTCTGAAAGTGAAAAAGGTCATCAAAATGAAGATTTCGAATTGAGCGAGTACGAGTTAGAGAAGCTAGCACTTCTCAAAATCGACACCAATATCCAGAATTATGCAAGTCAGTTGATCGATGCAAAATAAGCACCCGTGATGCTTGTTTAATTGCTAATGCTGTCTTAAAAGATCTTAATCTATTATCTAAAAATACTACGATTGATCCCAGTCAACTACGTCGTCAAAGAACCTTGTGGAGAAGCCTAGAAAGAAAGAAGCATGAAGAACAGAATAAAGGAGTAGTTTGCCTTGGATTTGATGGAAAAATTTATAAAACTCTTTCAAAAGGGAGAATGCCAGCGGACTTTGAATGAAGACCACTATGTGTTAGTTTCATTTCCAGGAAATGAATATATTGACCATGTTACTCCTGAAAGTGGAAGGGCAAGTGATATTGCTAAAGAAATTATATCAGTAATTACTGACACCAACTCTGCATCGACTTTAAAAACAGTAGTTTGTGATGCAACTAATGAAAATACAGCTAAATCAAAAGGAGTAATTAGAAAACTAAAGCTGACATTGGGAAGACCATTACAATGGTTTATTTGCTTACTTCACACTAATGAGCTTCCCTTGAGAAAATACTTGAAGTTCTTGACGGGCAAACGAGAGGACCAAGAAGCTCACAGGGCAAAATCGGCAAGGATCTGAACTTTGATCCAAAGAACAGACCAATTACAAAATTTCCACCTCTCGCTGGAAAAGTGATGGACTTACCAGAAGTAGTGCCAGCAGATCTCACCAATGACCAGCAATACCTCCATAGGGCGTGTTTGTCAATTCAAAACGGTCATGATCGAAGTCCAGCAATCAAACTGTTAGAAACTACTCAACCTGGGTCTCTCAGTAATGCACGGTAGCTGACAAAAGCAAATCGTCTCTTGCTCATTTTATACTGAACTTCTATGCTCCTGCATGGTTCTATATCAAAGCAAACTGGCCTTGCCAGGATGGGGCCATAAACGTTTTCTTCATGATTGAGCTCTATCAAAAACTACATGCAATCGACCAAGACATTATTCGTCCTGTGTTACAAAACAACTGTTACTTTTATCATCCTGAAAATATACTTTTATCCGCTATCGCTGACAAGAATAAGAATATTCGGAAGCTAGCAGTCAAAAAAGTGTTACGAGCGAAAAGGAGTGTTATACCGGATGAAATTCGAATGTTTGACAAGAAATCCATCAGGCTCAACTTCTCAGCTTCGACCTACATGGATATGATTGATTGGAACGAAATGGATATTACGGTTCCTTCCTTACTCTCTGATGTTATAAGTAGCACTGATGACTGCCAAAACCCCATAATTCTTGACACATACCCGTGTCATTCTCAGGCAGTTGAAAGAAATGTGAAGGAAATCTCTCCCGCAAGTGAAAAAGTCTACGGACATGACACCCGCCATGGAATGGTTATTCTCAACAAGAAATTTCGGCTACAGAATCCAAAACAAGGAAACAAAGTCAAATTTTAAGTGAATCAACAAGAGGATAGCAGTTACACTTCATATAATTTAGTGATGAACGCATGTTTTGATTTATAAAAGGAAATAGTTATAATTTTTAACCAAACTAAATTTGCTTAAAAATTTTGGCTTTTCTTCAAAATTGAGGTCAAAGTTGCGAGAATGCACATATTCATAGGCTATGAAAAGTTGATGTTTTTATGATAGGTGGGTACTAGAGCACTTTTTCAGCTATGTTTCATACTGACAACTTGAGTTCGACATATTTTCACCCCGCCCTAAATTGCTCACGTTTGTCGAACGCCTTGGCAGTCTTTTTATATTACATCATACTTTTCATTACTTTAAAGTGCAGAGGTACAAATAGTCGTGTATCCTAGTAACAGTTACAAGAAAGAAACTTAGCTGGCAGAAGGAATTGGGACAACAAAATTAAAGAAAAGGAGGCAAAAAATGTACTAAAAAACGTATTCATAAAAAAACTCCTATTTGAAAGTAAGGGTATAGGGCGATGGGTAAGCGGAATTAAAAAATTTAACAAGTTTTGCCTTTAAGAGGAGAGTATTCTGGCAGAAAAGATTTCCTACCTTCTTCAGGTTACGAGAAAAAAAATTACTTACACGTATGCTATTTCCATTAGTCGCGATAGACACGATCTTCCCGACTGGAATCCATGTTCGTTATCATTTAATTCTTTCAGAGTTTCCAAAAAGTTAGACTTTTTTCTAATTATTCCTTCAAATATTTTGGCGAGATGAGATGTAAGCGAAACTGGCCTATCGTTTTTGGCCTCGGATCGATCTCCTCCTTTATTATTATTGGAACTATGTTCGCTCTCTTCAGGATGCTCGGTAGTGATCGTCTCCATATTCCATATAAGGCCTTAGCTATTTAATTCTCGCAGTTTTTGATCAGATCAGTGTGGCATTCCATTTGTCCAGGTCTGCCGCCGAGTGTGCTTTTAATTTCCCTGTCGCTCGTGTAATATCATCTGTTACGAAGTCGAAGCCCGATATACTTTCCCCTCATATTTCTTCTTCAAAGAACGTGTTTCTATCGCATATTAGTTTATCTGTTTTGGGGTTACTGAAGATGATTCATACTGAGCTCTTAATATTTCAGATACCTCTTTTAGATCAACGGATAAAACATAGTTTTCATTTTTCACAAGTCCGATAGTCGCGTCATTTTTAGACTTCCTTTTAGCAAAATTATAGAACTACTTTCATTATCATCTTTCTCTGTTTCTCAATTAGATCCTATATGACACAATTTATACTCTCCAGTTTATCGTTTAATAGACACACACACACACTACTATTATATATATATATATATATATATATATATATATATATTATATATATATATATATATATATATATATATATATATATATATATATATATATATATATATATATATATATATATATACAGGGCGTCCCAAAAAAATGTATACACACTTTAAATAATTATAAAGGCAGTGTTTATTAAAATACATTTCATTTTCAAAATGTAATAGAATCTACAGACATTATTTAATTGTTTTGTCAACGCCTGTTTTCAAACTGACGTCCGTTCTGGTCCAGGCACTGCTGATAACGCGCGAAGCAATGGAATCGCAAACATCACGAAACATTTCGTTTGGTATTTGTGTGCATTCTCGTTCAATGGCTGCTCTCAATTCAGCGACTGTTGCAGGTTTTATAGCGTAGACTTTGTCTTTTAAGTATTCCCATAAAAAAAAGTCTAGTGAACGCGGAGGGTATTCTACGAAACCCCTTCGTCCAATCCACATCCACATCGTGCCAAGTACCACTCGCAATACTCCACTCTTCGGTCCGGATCATCTTCATTAATAGCATGGACTAATCTTGGAATGTAACTTTTCCATTGACAGCGCTTCAAAATGCGTTGGACAGACGATTCTGAAATTCCTACCTTACGACTCGCTTGCCGCACAGATTTTCTTGGACTTTGGTGATACGTTTCCAGTACTCTTTCTTGCTTTGTGGGGCTTGTCGATGTCCGTGGTCTTCCGGAACGCTTCTTGTGGACATTCTGAACAGTTCCATCGGCTTCAAACTTATCTCTAATTCGAGTGATGGTAAGTCGCGTTGGTGGATCTGTTTGAAACTCCCTCCTAAACTGTCTTTGCACTTCAACTGCGTTTTCACACTTCCAGTAGCATTTTAGAATGAATTTCCTTTGTTCAAAGCTTAGTCTGACTGCCATTATTAATTCTAATGGGTTTAACTTGGAAAGAAAGAAACATCAATTGAGCTATCAGCTGTTAAAGTGTGTATACATTTTTTTGGGACGCCCTGTATATATATATATATATATGCGCCTCGGTGGTATGGTGGTCAGCGTCGCTGACTACGAATCCATCGGCCCCGGGTTCGAGACCCGGTGACTGCAGCCGGCGCGCAGCAAAACCCAGCTGTTCATCCTTCCACACAATAAAGAAAGTGGTTGGTAGGTAAATGGGTACCCTGGGTGGCCTAGACGCTGAGCTGCTGGTGGGGCGTGGTTCGGATTCCACGTTAAACTGTAGGTCTAAGGTGGAGTGAAAAGCTTGACCTTCGTCAGAATGAACAATTCGGGCGGAAGCTAACCAAAGGTTATACCAAAGTTTTTTATATATATATATATATATATATATATATATTTCAGGATTTGGTGTCCCCGGAATATAATTATGCCTACGGAGAGGTTCCTGCATCATCTATTACTAAAAATTCGTCACTAAACTTTCATAGTCTGAGGAAAATCCGTTTTATTTATATATACAGTATATAATTTCCATTCTTGATGGGGTGGACACGACGCTTGAACTCGGAATTGAAAAACCTTATAGATCATTTGTACATAAAAATGCATAAGGATAAGCACCGGAAATAAAGTTGTACCATCAGCTTTAGGAATTCTAATGTCACCGTTCATGAAAAAAGGTTCGAGGTACGCCTCCAATGCTACGTCAGATGCGACCAATGTCTTCATCTACACATCTCGCAATACACTTCCATTTCTCTGTTTTCCTTTAATTTTTTGCCACATTTATATCAACGTGTTTAATCACACATTTACTAATTACATCCATGTTTAACGCGATCTTCCTCCGCTTCTCATACCTACGTAATCACTATTATACACCTTTTTCCCAATTTTATCATCATTTATTCTTTCCGCATGATCATACCAATATAGCATAGTATCCTCTCTTCTCATCTTCAATGACTTTTTTCACTCCACACCTTTCCCGAACATCCTCATCTCTTATACAGTCAATCCGTTTTACACCGAGCACACTTCTTAAATTATTCATCTCAATTACTCAAACTTTTAACAGCAAACTATCATGCCAAACAAACGTATCACATCCATACATTAGTGTTGGCACCAACGCACCTTCAAGCAAACTTGTTGGTGCATCTACACTCAAACACTTCCTTCCTACCATAACTTTTATCGCGTTCATGACTTGCTTGCCCCTGCTTTACTGCTTTCAAATTGAAATTCTTTCACAACCTGTAAATCTCCTCTATTCACCCCACACACACACACATAATATATATATCTATATATATATATATATATATATATATATATATATATATATATATATATATATATATCATTACAAATACATCAGTGACAGGCGAAATCTTTACAAACTCGGTCTGCAGAAGACAAAGATTCCCCCAACAAAAGATGTCATTCAAAAAATAAAAAATGGGGGTCCATTCATTCTTTTGTCCACGCTGTTGAAACCCTTTTTCTAAGGGGAACCTCGATGAACCCCCGCAATGACCCTAAAACAAACTACAAACCTAAGACCGCGCCCCAAAAATCTAAAAACTCTAAAAGACTACCCAGAGGGACCTTTATAAAAGACCCTCCCACACAAAATAAAGACCCTTACCCCAGAACCGTGGTCCCAGTCCCCAACAACCCCTTTTTCGTTAGTTCGTGTGGAAACCATTTATCAAGAGGTTCGTACGGTGCCAGAGACGGGTCTTAACGCTACATTACGTTCTCTCTCTTATCTGAAACAGAGTCCCGAAGAAGTTCAAGAGGCGAGGAACCAAATTCAAATTGCATTTCCACCCTTTTCTGGGACTCCCCCCCCCCCTCTCTCTCCGTCTGTCTGGTCTTTCTTTCCTTCCTGAATTGCGTGTTCGTAACTTTGTGAAAGTTGATTTCGATATTTCGATGGCGGTACAATAAAATAAACTGAAAATTTTAATTAACGCACGACCCACATACCAACAGACCCAGGAACCCAAAGACCCACAAACCCAAGAATACGCCGACCCATAGACCCACGAAGTGAAAATTGGAACAAGAAAATATAAAAGACAATTGTCATATCTCAAATTCTCGTCTTGTGTTTGAAGTTAAATTAAGTGCATATCGGTGGAAACATCTCGGAAACTACTTTGTATACGATGAAATTCATCAATTTCAAAACGTACAAGTACGCACACGCACATTTTGATCAATGAGGTTACGATATGATTTATATATGGAGAGCTTCCTGTACTACACTATAAAAATAATGCAAGTCATATATTAAACATACGTATACATACAATTTAATACTCTTACTGTTATGTACGTACGTACGTACGTATATATTATATATATATATATATATATATATATATATATGTATGTGTGTGTGTGTGTGTGTGTGTATTATGACATGCAATTTCCCAATATAGGCTTCTCGTGTGTGTGTGTGTGTGTGTGTGTGTGTGTGTGTGTGTGTGTGTGTGTGTGTGTGCATGACAAGCTAAATTATAGTGAAGTCATTTTCAACAGACCTAAAAATTATCCTCAACGAGCAATGAGTCACTGCGCATCCTATGCGATCATTTTAAAGTCACGCTATGAACCACGGGAAGGAACAATTTTATCAACTTCCACCAGAAATATAATTTTTTTTTATATAGGCTTATCGTGTGTGTGTGTGTGTGTGTGTGTCACGATAAGCTAAATTATAGTGAAGTCATTTTCAACAGACCTAAAAATTATGCTCAACGAGCAATGAGTCACTGTGCATCCTATGCGATCATTTCAGTCACGCTATGAACCACGAAGGGACAACTTTATCAACTTCCAAGTAGTTTTTAAAGCTATAACCTCGTTAGCCTCGTTGCTGTTCCGTGCGTGGGTCGCTTCACACGAAGGTTAAGCTGGTGGCCCCGCCTCTGGGTCTGGCTTCGTGGAGGAGCGAGTTGCATTCTTGCGCTCTCCACCGCACAGTCAGGTACACCCGGCTCATCTGGTACCGTCCAGATTTAGTACCAGTTTTTCGATAATTTTCCATATGTAGATTATGGTGTACCCCTCTCTTCTTCTTTCCAGGGAGTACAGATTTAGTTTACGTTGTCTTTCCCAGTAGTTGAATTCTTTGCAGCCATCAATCTTGGCTGTGAAATGTCTCCGCGTTTCTTCTAGTTTATTAATTTCCTCCCTTTTATATGGGGACGACAAAACTGAGCAGTATTCAAGTTTTGGTATAATCAGTGTTTTTAGCAGAGGAATCATTACTGTCCTGTCCCTTCTTAGTTATATATCGGGTCGGCAAAAAAAGAGGGAGACCTCGAGCTTTGGCTGTAAAATCCAGTTATGGTCAGATTTCAATATTTTTTCACACCCCACAACTAAGTAAATTTCATATACGGTGAGCGGATTTCAAAGAAAACTAATGAAAATTACAGATTTATTGAACATTTCTTTATGCCACCTGAAATGCTCCTTTACAATATTACTGCATTGTCGGGTCAGCAAAAAAAAAAAGGAAGACCTTTTAAATCCTTCATATCTCGGCAAATACCGTACATACAACCATGAAATTTTAGTATGTTAGTACTAGGTAATTTTATGGTTCGTATGCCATCTTTTAACATTTTAGCTGGAAATTGGATTTATGGCGAATATTCCAGAAAAATCTTACTAATCATAGGTTCAAGTTGATAAAATTAAAGCGATTTTAATTAACGTAAGCCAACTGCAGGAGGTTTGGACAAGCTTCAAGAAAATCGATAAAACAGGATATCAAAAGAATACCAGGTAGCTGTATTAAATTTGGCCACCAAATAATCCTGATTTAAATCCTGTCGATTACAGCCTTTGGGAAAATTTGTCACAGAATTTATCGGGTCAAAGTAAGAGATGTCGCTCATTTACGACAGCTGCTTCTGGAAAAATGGGATGAGCTACCACAAGAACAAATCAATAAAGTCATAGATGAGTTCCGTCCTAGACTGAAAAAGGTTGTAGAAATTCGTGGTAAACATAGCGAGCAGTTTTTTTAACATCAAGGTAGCACCAGCGTGAGTATTTTGTAACTTTTTATCTGTACATACAATGCAGTACTAGTGTAAATGGAGAATTTCCAGTGGCATAAAGAAATGTTCAATAAATCCGTAATTTTCATTAGTTTTCTTTGAAATCCGCTCACCGTATAGGAAATTTACTTAGTTGTGGGGTGTGAAAAAAATATTGAAATCTGACCATAACTTTGGATTTTACAGCCAAAGTTCGAGGTCTCCCTCTTTTTTTTTTTGCCCACCCGATATATACCTCACATAGCCAGGTACGCCCGGCTCATCGGGGATTGTTCTGATCCAGGCGTCTAGTCTTCTTTTGAAGATTTCCACTGCAACTCCGTTTGTGTTTCTTAGTTTCTTAGGTCTTTGGGCAACTGATTAAACAGTTTTGGTCCTCTCACTACAAAACTGTTTTCTTTCAGGGTTAAGGATGTGCCCTGTCTCGCCTTCAATTTGGGAATACGGCACAGTCTGCCGTTTCTACTGTCCGCCGTTGTTTGGGGAGTTATAGGGTTCAGAGTAAGATTAGGGACTAGTTTCTCCATTATTTTCCAAGTGTAAATAATGGTCTCTCTCTCTCTTCTCCTTTCCAGTGAGTATAGGTCTAGTTCGCTTAACCTTTCCCAGTAATTTAGTTCTTTGCCCCCATTGATCTTGGCTGTGAAGCTTCTCTGGATCCCTTCCAGCTGTCTAATGTCTTCTTTTTTATATGGGGATGTTAGGACCGAGTAGTATTCCAATTTGGGTATTATCAGGGTTTTCAGTAGAGGAATCATTACATTCCTCTCCCTTCATTTAAAGGTTCTCAATATCTGTCCCGTTATTCTCTTTGCTCTGTTTACTGTTATCTTATTTTGTGTCAGATTTCGCATCATCCGCATTCATATATATATATATATATATATATATATATATATATATATATATATACAGGGTGTCCCATAAGTCCGGCATCATAGGAAAAATAATAAAAAAAGGCAAAACAAAAGCTTTTATTTACAGAACGTGCTCAATATGTCCACCATTGTTTTCAATACACAAATTCAGACGTGATACCCAGTCAGCAAGCACACGGTGAATGATGTCAGGAGTAATAGTGTTACATGCCCCAATAATGCGCTGCCGCAAATGTTCAACACTCCTAATTTTCTCTGCGTATACCAGCGCTTTCGAGTGGCCCCAGAGATAAAAATCTAGTGGCGTGAGATCCGGGCTTCTAGCTGGCCATTCCACAGGCCCTCGACGTCCTATCCAATGACCAGGGAATTGTTGGTACAGGTATTCCCTTACTTGGGTGCTGTAATGTGCAGGAGCGCCGTCTTGCTGGAACCATGTTGGGAAATTTCCTTCTTCGTTCAAGACACTGGGAAATGCTTCTTCCTTGAGCATACGTAGGTAGGTGCCTCCAGTGACATGTTCATCGAAAAAGAGGGGGCCTATGATGCGATCCTTCCAAATGCCACACCATACCATCACCCGAGATGCACCTTGTTCCTTTGAAGAGGTATACCAGTGAGAGTTGTTTTGAGACCAGTAGCGGGTGTTCTGTCGATTTACCTCACCATTTCCATACAAAACAGCCTCGTCACTGAACAGAATGGTGGACGGGAAATTGGCATCCCGAGCATATGAATTATGGTTTGTAGAAATAGAAAAATATGAATTTCTCCTATGATGCCGGACTTATGGGACACCCTGTGTGTGTGTATATATATATATATATATATATATCGCAATCATTTACATAGTCCACAAATACATGAAAAAAAAGTGGGGGGGGGGCGAGGGTAGCGGAGTTAAGTTAGAAAAAGAAACCAATGGTTTTAAAATAAAGGACAAAATTAACCATCAAAATTAGAAAAAGAGAAATTCACAATTGTATCACTTTATTCCAATGCAAAAATTAAACTCCGGTATTAAAAAAAACCCTTGTATATGGTAGTAAAGTATTTAAGAAACTTACGCTCAAATCTTAAATCTAGATATATTTCTTCATTAATTAATAATATAGGTATAACAAATTATGTAAATGTATCTTCGAATTTTGCACAGTTAAAAAAAAAATTTGACATTTCCTGTAAATATTTATTGTTCAAACTGACCATCATTTCAACATTTCAACATAAAAGCAAGTTTACTTTTAGTTGTAACTGCATAGGCAAAGAATTACATCGAAAGGATATAACTACATCTCATACTTGTCTATTATTAACCTAAAATATCATGGCAAAACTTATTCTAAAACATAAATTAGTTAAATGAAGTTTTTAAAGAATGTATTTCAGCCCTTTCGTTTAATATCCAACAAATAATTTTAGTATTTTCATAATTTCTAATAAAAATTTTAAAAACGGTTTTTGTTTTAACTGAAAAAGTTTAAACCAATTATATTATTTAAAACCCTATCTCTATTCCTAAATGGCCAAATTCCTCCAACATTTTCGTCGGTGGTCACTGAAGTTACAATAGCTACTGACAGTAATGTCTTATTTTTTTCAAATTTTTAATCAACTGCGTACGCGTTCCACTAAAATGTTTGAGAGAATGCAATAAACTCTCATTTTCATTTCATTTACTGGATACAACGATTACTTTTTCGAATTTCACTCGCGTTTCGATTTTAATTCAAAAACTAAATCAAATTACTACTACTTCGTGCTACCTCAGCTTTTTACACACCCAATTATTTGTTTTAGGTTAGGGTTAGGTTAACCTACCAACCCTAATCTAACCTAAATTGAACACTAAAAAATATCAAGGAGTAATTTTATGAGTAGGAGGAGTGATAACAAAAGAGAACCAAATAGGTGAGAACATAATTTTTAGCGATAAAATATATATATATATATATATATATATATATATATATATATAAGTCCGGCATCATAGGAGAAATTCATATTTTTCTATTTCTACAAACCATAATTGTACCTGTACCAACAATTCCCTGGTCATTGGATAGGACGTCGAGGGCCTGTGGAATGGCCAGCTAGAAACCCGGATCTCACGCCACTAGATTTTTATCTCTGGGGCCACTTGAAAGCGCTGGTATACGCAGAGAAAATTAGGAGTGTTGAACATTTGCGGCAGCGCATTATTGGAGCATGTAACACCATTACTCCTGACATCATTCACCGTGTGCTTGCTGACTGGGTATCACGTCTGAATTTCTGTATTGAAAACAATGATGGACATATTGAGCACGTTCTGTAAATAAAAGCTTTTGTTTTGCCTTTTTTTATTATTTTTCCTATAATGCCGGACTTATGGGACACCCTGTATATATATAAATTGATTGCACTAGCTGTATTTTTGTTTCCGGACGTGAGCACGTTTACTAAATTTAAATCTTATAAATACGTATCCACAGCAACAAAACTCCTATTATATACAAGGTGGTCCAAAAGTCCCTATCTATTTTGCTGAAATAATTATATTTCTATTTTATTTTCTACAGGCCATAGATGATGGATGTACAACAACGTGTGATGGTAGTAACACTACGTATCCAAGGGAAGAAGAACAAAGAAATTCGAGAAAAATTCGAAAGATTTCACAAACCATGACCTACAGACAGAGCAATTCGCGAGCTGGTCAATAAACTTAAAAGAACAGGATCTGTTCATGATGAAGCAAGATCTAAACGTCCAGGTACATCTCAAGAAAATGTCGAATTGGTAAGAGATGCTTTTGAAACAAATCCTACAATGTTAACTCGCACAGCATCGCGTAGACTGAGCATACCAAAAACGACTGTTCTAACGATTTTAAAATCAACATTAAAAAAGAAAAGAAAAGTTACCATATTCAAGTATTACACGAGTTACACGAAGAGGATTATCCAAGACGAACCGTCATTTGCACAGAATTGATTGAAAAAAAATTCATACCGAAAGCTTATTACGCCACATTCTCTTCAGCGATGAGGCGACATTCCACACATGCAGAAACGTTAATCGACATAATTGCCGTATCTTGGCTAGTAAAAAACCAACCGAGTTCTACGATTGGGAGAGAGAATCTCCTTAAGTTAATGTCTGGTTGGGTATGACAACATCGAAGATTTACGAACCTTTTTTCTTTGCGGAAGCTACGGTAACAGGGCCAATTTATGTTCACATGCTTCAGCAGTTTCTTGAACCCCAGCTTTGTTCAGATGGCATTCTCGATACTGTTGTCTTTCAAAATGGAGCTCCATGTCTTTATGCAAACATCGTTCGGGCGTACCTTGATGAGCTCTTATCAAATCGCCGGATTGGACGTGGTGGAAACAGGCTCTGGGCAGCACGATCTCCGGATTTAACACCATTAGACTTCTTTGCGTGGGGCTTTATAAAGTCTGAGGTTTACAAAACAAGAGTTACAAACATGTATTGTCGCGGCAGTCGCTAAAATGACCCCAGAGATGCTTGAGAATGTGTTCCGCAATGCAGTGGACAGATTCGAGATTTGCAGACACTGATGGTACTCATGTCGAATCTTAGACCTAAGCTTGATAAATAAATATACATCTAATTGTTACTACATTTTTATTCTAAAATACTATTATTATTTCAGCAAAATAGGACCTCTGGACCACCCTGTACATAAATATAATAATTTACACAGGAACGCAACTAAGACGAGTTATGAAAGAGTGAAAAAGGCAAACAACAACAAAAACTGGTAAAGTAGAAAAGTGATTGCAATTATGACATAAGAAGTCAAGAGTACAGATGGTTGACAAAAGTAAATAGACAGCTTCGTCTTTCCAAAGTATTTTGATTTGATTAAGAGTCAATAAATAAATCTATTGAGTCAATAAGTGCAATGGGGAAAGGAACACGCTTTTAAATATACTGATTAAATTAAGTTATTATTATTTGTTGATTTTTATAATCAAAAATTTTTTTAACAAAAAGGCGTCTATTTACTTTTGTCAACCCTCTGTATATCATAGCTGTATATGGTTCTTTCGTAAAAAAAAAAATTTCCTTCCGTTCTCCAAGCTGGAAAACTTTCTAAACTGAACTAAATCCGTCCTTATGGCGTTTCACTTCCTATAATACGACCCTTTACCGCACGGGCGGAAAAAATTGGCAACTTTGAGAAGACGGCTGGGAATGGAATGGAATCCATGCAGAAATTTTCCGTTACCATCATATTCGTTCTTACAGTAATTTTGGTTAGGTTAAGTTAGGCGAAATTAAATTAAGTGCCGATGATTTTGCATTTCGAAAGGTTGACAGTCCTCCCTCGATCATTTCGGCCCCCTCCACTAAACCCCCTATTCCACACGAGGAAACTCAGTTTTTAATTTTTTTATTTTAATATTTTCTCGTATCACGCAGCAATTTTACACCCTTCTACAGGCATAATCACACGAAATGACTAATAATAATAATAATAATAAGTCTCAATGAGGTGAATCCGATTGCCATGCCAACGCCGTCGCACGCGAGAACGTAGGCCTAAATTGGCTTAATTGCGAAGTTTGACGCCATGAGACTGATATCTGCGAGCACACTCTTTCAAGATTACTATTTTTATTTAAAATAAACCATTTTTTCTCCATAACGAGCGAACGAATAGAATTTGATGTATTTTCCACTTTCTATTCTAAGACAGATCACAGTCAACTTTCTGAAGAGACAATCATAGATCGCAAGGCAGAAAAATCTAACTTACAACAACCAAATAAATGTAAGCTTTTTGACAACCAAGCAAAATGATTAAATACGAGAATTACATTAACCATTCTGTTATTTTGTTACCAGAAAAATGTGTGTGGTAAGTAAGTGTCATCATCGTGTGTTTGGATTTAAACATTTGCATTGGTTGACAAATACTTTACTATACATTTGTTTTTCGTAATAGAGTAGTTTTTCTCTTTATATATCTATAGTTCTGTGTATTCTGTATACTTATCAATCTACTTAACTATCTGTATGTCTACTTATCTATTAATCTGTTCATTTATTTATCTAGCTGCATTCTGTGCATTTACCTATGTATCGGAACGCTACATAACCAGTGTCTCAAAGAAACCAGTGTGTGTGTGTGTGTGTGTGTGTGTGTGTGTGTGTGTGTGTGTGTGTGTGTGTGTGTGTGTGTGTGTGTGTGTGTGTTTAAAATGAAAATGTTTATTGGCAGACTATAGTCCATATGACAAATATTATTAATACAATGACAATTCACATACTAAGGATAGAAATATATACAGTTGATTAGAAATAATACAGTAATGTCGAATGTAAGTGGAGCTACAGACAGACGTTTTCGTACCATGAATTCCATAGCTTAGAGCCACGCTTCTCAAACTAGGGGTCGCGTAAATATTATTGGGGGTCGCAGAAACATTTGAAAATATTATTTTATTCATAAATATACAGTGTTAGTACCTATTGCTTTTATGACATTGAGTGAAGGGTCGCGAAAAAATTTGTCTGATCCAAAGGGGTCGCAAGTGAAAAAGGTTTGAGAAGCCCTGGCTTAGAGGATAAACGGCAGGACTCATGGATAGCTTGGATAATCGGGTTGGTTGATTTTTTTAATTCTTTGCATTAGACTGTATTGAGCACATCTTGTTACCTCCGGGAAGCTCGGGACATTCCGGGTAGCAAACATTTGCGAAGCTGAGCATTTCGGGGGTAATTTATGCAAGAGTCTAAAAGACCTGTTGTACAGCAAATTTAGAGTTCTGCCAGAACCTTTTTTATAATTCACCCAGAGTTGCTGTCCGTATATATTACTGCAGAAAGTACGAAAGAGTGTCTTTAGCTTCACTTGTACAAAACCGAAAGTTCCTTATAGTCATATTCGCTTTAGCACAAAGGCTTCGAGATTGTTTTCTTACATCTGAATCATCACTCAAGGAGCTGGTGATAGTTTCACCCAAATACTTAAACTCTTATACTTCCTCAATTAAAAGCAAAAAAAAAAACTTCATTTTTTCTACGTGAAAGTCATAATATGATAATCCCATAATTTATCTTCTTCCTGTTTACATCGCCTTATGGCCGCCTTATATACTAGTATATACTGACTCCTACTTCTACACATATTCATGTATTAATCTGGGTCTACCATTAAAGCACCACAAATCGTAGGCGTCCTTCGATTCCCTTTTCAGGGGGGCAATAAAATCATTCCATCCAGGAATAATCTTAGTATGATAGTTGTAAGATTTAATCAGGGGGCTTCCTGCTTCTCTTAACAGGGATACTATCTTATTATAATACCTATCTATGAGTTTACAGTGAGAATCATTTGAGCAAGGATTACTACAGGTAAGAGGCAAAATTTCTAAATTATTAAAGAGGTGACCTGTTCTGTCTTTGTATTCTATTCTCTGTTGCATATTAACATTATACCAATCGACGCGATTATTCTTACCTATTGAGTTCTTGGTATGTCGTGTTGCGCATAAATTGGTAAAATTAATTAACAGTTATAAAGGTCTATGATCAAAAAGAAGGAAATCATGCAGAATATGAACTCTAACAATTCGATCCTTTAGATTATTACTAGCGAGACAATGATCAATCCACCTGGTGGTACCACTCGTATCACTAACGTATGTAAAATTACCACTGGTTACCCCTAATACATCTACATCACTTATACTTAATTTGGCCGACTCGCACATGTTACCCAATTCTACAAAGAATTCCGAGTTCACATGCGCGTTAAAGGTCCCCATTATTATACAGTGAGAATATTTGGGGTTATCTGATAATGACTTAATTTTGTACACCAAATCAATGTATTCATCTAGATTACTGCCGTTGTTGTATGGTAAATAGCAGTTTACAATTAATATGCAATCATTGTTCACTTGTAATTCAATGCCAAACAACATTGTTTTGACAAATTTTTCCTTATTAAGGAAACACCACCACCAAAAGGCCTACCGTACATTAATTCACCTGACAAGTCTTCCGCTGATGACGCATGGTACATAAAGTCATCATGGATGGTAGAGAGAATTTTTAGTTCTTGCTCTGGTAGCCAGTGCTCTTGCAGGAGTATCAAATCTGCACTGTCACAGATTTTATGAACATCTACAACTGAATTCCTCACTGACCTTATGTTATACGAGACTATTTTCAACAAGTTATCCGCCATATATATATATATGAAAATGAAATGAAAATGAAAAGGTTTATTGGCAGACTATAGTCCATATGACAAATATTATTAATACAATGACAGTTCATACACTAAGGATAAAAATATATACAATTGATTAGAAATAATACTGCACTGTCGAAGTTAAGTGGAGCTACAGAAGACGTTTTCGTACCAAGCAGTCCATAGCTTAGAGGATAAATGGCAGGACTCATGGATAGCTTGGATGATCGGGTTGGTTGATCGGGTTGGTTGATTTTTTAATTCTTTGCATTAGACTGTTGAGCACGTCTTGTTACCTCCGGGAAGCTCGGAACATTGCGGTAACAAATATTTGCGAAGCTGAGCATCTCGGGGGTAATTTATGTAAGAGTCTAAAAGACCTGTTGTACAGCAAATTTAGGGTTCTGCCAGAACCTTTTTTATAATTCACCCAGAGTTGCTGACCGTATATATTACTGCAGAAAGTACGAAAGAGTGTGTCTTTAGCTTCACTTGTACAGAAACGAAAGTTCCTTATGGTCATATTCGCTTTAGCACACAGGCTTCGAGACTGTTTTCTTATATCCGAGTCATCACTCAAGGAGCTGGTAATAGTTTGACCCAAATACTTAAACTCTTGTACTTCCTCAATTACTTCACCATTCATTTTAAACCTTATATCAGCTGGCTGATTACAGCTTTTAGGATGAAATTGCATAACCTTAGTTTTTGTAACATTAAAAAGAATATCATGTTTCTGCGAATACACTTCGCAGACATTTAGTAGCTGATCCAGACCTTTAACAGAGGGACTTATTAACACCATATCATCGGCATAAACTAAGTTATTTATCCTTGTGTTATCTATACAACATCCTACTGTTGCCTCATTAAGTGAAGCAATTAATCCGTCAATATACACATTAAACAGCATAGGGGAGAGCAAGGAGCCTTGTCTCACCCCGCAAGAGGAGCCAAAACACTCGGATAGTAGTACATTGCCCCACCTAACAGTGAAAGACTGGTGGGAATACCAAAATTTCAATAAATTTAATATGTACATGGGAACCTTCCTGTCTTCTAGTTTTTCAAATAAAATATTGTGGTTCACCCTATCATATGCCTTACTTATATCAAGGAAACAGCTATAAATGGTTGAATTACTGTCAATGTATTTAGATATTGTTTCTTTAAGTACATAGATACACAGGTCAGTTGAGTGGGACCTTTTAAAGCCAAACTGATTAGATGTCCATAGGAAATCATTTAATCGGAGTAACAAGAGTTTTTCTAGTAGTTTCGAGAAGCAGGAAGCGACAGCAATAGGCCTGTAATTATTGCTGGACAGAATGTCTCCATACTTATTTTTGACCAGGGGCAAGATATATACCCTCATGAACTCTGCAGGGATATAGCTATGAGCAAGCATGGCTGATAGGAGCAATGATATATGCAGACATACTACGTCATTTGCATATTTTAAGTGCTCATTCGATAAGTCATCTACCCCTGACGCAGAACCAGTCTTTAACTCTTTAATTAACCTCTTTACTTCAGAAAATGATATCAAAATATTTTCCCTTGTCCCTCCCACAATCGTTTCGCTGCAATCTATCTTAAGATTATCCCTACTCACACTATTAAGAATGTCAGAGTAGTGGTTTTTCCACAGCTTTGCAATTTCATCCTCCCCCGACACCCCCATCGATTGTCGGAGGGAGGACATTTTTGACACCCGTTTGATTCTTAACAAATTTCCAAAATTTGTTATTATCGTTTATATATATATATATATATATTCACAAAAGGTTAAAAAAACACTAAACAGCAAAGACACCACCACCACCAAAAAAAAAAACTTTTAAACCTAACATTTTAAACAAACGTGATCCAAATTAACCCCTTTATTCGATAGACCCAATCCTGTATAGTGATTCCAATCTAGTTTTCCATTATGACCCATTATATTATAGAAGAAGAACGACAATTCTAATCTAAAATTTCATTCTGTAATTGAAGCTCGTCTCAGTTTCCAAAATCGACGTTATACGAACAATGCCATTATGAACAGCTACAACAGACGAAACCATCACGCCACCGCGAGGGCTTTAAAATAGGAACCGTGTCAACCCCCCTTTGAGCTTCTAATAAGCAAACTTAATTTCCAGCAAAGTTCCTGGTTTAAATTACGAAATAAAACTAATTTTAAAAGTTCTTCAAACGCGAGTTTTGAGCATTCCAGATGCTCATTATATACATTATGAAGTAATCATGAAAAATAAATTAGGATGAAGCTGCTCGCCATATACACAGTTCGGTCTACAAAAACGCACTAATACTGCTTCCATTTAACTAATTTTAGCCGTTAAATGAAGTCTATATATATATATACACCTCGTAGCAGTTTCATGCGTTGGTTTCTCTTCACACAAAGATGAAGCTGGTGGTCCCATCTCTAGAGCCCTGGCTTGGTGGAGGAGCGAGTTGCTCTTGCGATATCCATCGCGCATAGCCAGGCACACCCGGCTCATCCGGTACCGACCTGACCAGGCATCTAGTCTTCTTTTGAAGATTTCAACTTTGACCCCTGTGACGTCAACACTGAGCAGTATTCAAGTTTCGGTATGATCAGCGTTTTCAGCAGGGGAATCATTACTTCGTGTCCCTTCTTTTAAAGGCTCTCTCTCTCTCTCTCGTGACCAATTGATGGTGCTTGGCTGTATTGCTCTTAGGTGAGAGAGCTTTACTGCCCAGCTGGCTGCCAGGCCAGCGTAAAATCCGGGGGCGTAGCCTCTGGGTCTGGTGGGATATCCCTTGAACACTGGATTCTAAGTGTCTAGCCGCTTGTGAGAGACTAGTAAGACTTAGTAAGGGGCTGCATCTCGCTGTCGCTCCTAGCGGGAAATCCGTGACGCTTGCGTCCCGAGTGACTGTCAGTTAGTAGCTGCGACACGTTTGGGACTGTCCGGCCATGGGGAGACCCTTGGTCGGTGCAGCAGCAGCGAGAGGTGTAGTCTTCTGGATGGGATGAACGTCACTTGCAAATAGGTGGCTGCGTCTACGCGCGGGAAGAATTCACCCCCCCCCTCCTTTTTTATATACTGGTCAGAACGTTTTTGATAGTTTTCATTGCTAGAACGCTTTATCTTATTCAGTGTATTCAGAGTTCGAAAAAAAAAAAGTTACAATGACTGGACCGCAGAAACTGAAGGCTGAATGTGCGAGGTGTGAAGTAAACCAGTGGGTGACGAACTTCAAAGAAGCCTGCTTCGAGAAGATCAACCACTCCAGCATGTGCCGCTTTTGCGAACTCATGCGGTTTTACGAGAAGCTAGAGGAGAGGGTCCGGCGGCTCGAGTCGTCCAGACCGGCTGTTGGAGGTGCGGCGGTCACTGACGCGGCTGCGCCCTCCACCCGGAGCTCATTGATAGGATAGCTGCCATGGAAAGGCGGTCCAGCGATGGACTGGACAGAGCTCGGGACCGCGGAGAAAGGGTAGAGGTGCAACCGGGGGCCAGGGTACAAAATCAGTGTCAGGAATCGCCAGCGACCCACGTGGAATGCACGGAACCGCGGCGCAAGGTGGAGGGCGTAAAGAAGGGGCCGATAGAGAAGGGTGGGAAGGGGCCGATAAAGAAAAAGGGTGGGAAGGGGCCTACTGATGGCCCAAAGAAACCGAAGGATGTAGCTGCCGGTCGGGGTGGGTCGGGTGGTGTAAGTGCGTCTATGGGTGGCGACGGGTATCGAAAGGTCTCGGGCAAGAAGGCTGCGAAGCCGAAGCCTGAGACCCCAGTTGCCCCTGTCAGGACCTCCAACCGCTTTAGTCTCCTGTGCTCGAAGGAGGAAGACACCGTTTTGATTGGGGACTCGCAGATCAGGGGCCAGGAGAAGTACTTTGCTTCTGCAAACCGGGACGGGAGGAAGGTAAGGTGCTTACCTGGGCGGGGAACGGCGCACTTAAGGAAGGAGGTAGAGAAGCTGCGCGTGGCTAGTCGGAGGACTGCGATCGTTGTCCACGCTGGTGGCAACGACCTGTTCCTCAAAGGCGGTAGGGTAGGTCTTACAGAAGGGATCATCACCGAGATCATGTCTCTTGCGGATGATCTAAAACTGAAGACAGACAGGGGAATGTTGATGGGTATTTTACCGCGGATGAATGCCAGTGACCACGCGCTCAGTAAGGTCATTGGCATCAACGAGAGGGTGCAAGACTTGTGCGTCCCGCTGGGCGTGAGGTTTATTGACCCTTCGACGCATTTTCGGGTAGGTGGGACCTTTACCAGAGGGATGGTGTCCACCTCAATAACAAGGGTAAAGGTGTGCTAGGCGCGCTGCTCGACCGGCACCTATACAGAATGGTGAGGTCGAGCCCGGGGAGAGATGACGGGCCCCCACCGGGGAGAGATGATTTGAGCCGGTGGCGGACGTACCTTCAACTGAAGGGTGCGTCCAGGTACAGGTGGGTGACCCTCCTTCCACGTTGGAGGGGGCTCAGGCTCCTGCGGAAGTTGCCCCCTCGTTGGTGAGGGGCTCTTCAACTCCCGACAGCCCTGGCTGTTCGGGAAACGGGTCGTGCTAGGGGCGGTCAGAATAGGGAAGGCTCCCTCCGTGCAATGCTTTTTAATGCTAGGTCGATTAGGAATAAGTTTTGCGAGCTACGGGCGCTCTTAGCATCAGAATACCAGGATATCGTTGCTATCACCGAGTCCTGGATTCATACTGATCGTAGGGACTACGTTGGGGAGTTCGAAATTCCGGGTATAGAATGTTTCGCAAAGACCGCACCCGTGGGGAGGGGGGGGGGTACTAATATACGTCAGGGACACGTTGAGTCCGGTTGACTGCCAGTTCCGGTCGGAACGGGAGCTGCTTGGCGTCGATCTGAACGTGGGAGGGACGAACTATAGGTTAATCTTGGTGTACAGACCTCCGCATCTCCTCCTCGAGGAGGATACAGCCCTGTACACCGAACTCCGTAGCCTGCTAGGGGATAGGTGTGTGTAGTTTTAGGAGACTTCAACTGTCGCGGCATAAAGTGGGAAGACAGGACTGCTGATGCTGAAGGGAGGAGGCTAGTTGACTTTGCTGATGAGAACTTCCTCACTCAGTGGGTCAATGAGCCTACACGAGGCGAAAGCGTTCTAGACTTAGTATTCACGACCGAAGACAACCTCGTCACTGGCCTCACCGTTGACGAATCGTTGGGCGGGAGTGATCACGGTCTGATTAGGTTCCGTGTGTGCGTCCCTCGGGTGAAGCGTAGTAACTCGAGAGGCAGTAAGCTCGATCTACGGCGGGCGGACTTTGTTAGCCTCCGGGATAGCGTAGGTGAGATGGGGTTAGAGGTCGGCGGCGATGTTGAGGGAGTGTGGAGTGCATTCCGGGACGAGTTTATGGTGCTGCAGTCTGCTGCCATACCCTCAAAACCGGTCACCCCTGCTTCAACGCAGCCTAAGTGGTTCAGTCGTGACATCGCTTCGGCTATCCGAAATAGGAAAGTAGCGTATAGGAGGGCGAAGGCCAATCGTTCCCATGAGAACACTGAAGCGTATGTCCGTCTGTGTAGGGAAGTGAAGGCGAAGGTTAGGCTAGCGAAACGTAACGAAGAACTACGGGTGGCAAGCCTCTGCAAGGGGAACCCTAAAGAGTTCTTCAGTTATGTTAATAGTAGAATGCCCATTAGAAGCATGATAGGTCCGTTAAAGGCCCGAAGCGGCGTTCTGTGGACCTCCGACGCGGACATCGCTAATGTGCTGAATGATTACTTTGCGGGAGTGTTCACCAGGGAGGACATCCGCATCATCCCCGAGCCAGGCGTCAGGCACGAAGGTGCTGACCTGGATAGTGTTCGATGTACCGCGATAGTCGTTGCCGATAGAATAGACAAACTGAGCGCGTTTAAGGCTCCTGGGCCAGACCAATTTCTCCCCAAAGGGTTGTGGGAGGTGCGCGACCAGGTGGCTCCCCACCTGGCTACAGTCTTCAACAAATCGTTGGAGACGGGCCAGGTGCCTGGTGACTGGAAGGAAGCCAACGTGACCCTATCTTTAAGAAAGGGGATCACGAAAGTCCAGGGAACTATCGTCCCAATAGTCTCACTTCAGTTGTAGGTAAATTATTAGAGGGGATAATAGCGGATAGGATCGTTGACCATTTGGATTCCTACAAGCTGCTTGGGGACTCCCAACATGGGTTTAGACGGCATAGGTCGTATCTCACCAACTTGCTTGAGTTTTTCCACGTCATGTTGAGTGAATATGAAAGAATAGGGCGATTGATATACTTTATCTCGACTTTCAGAAAGCCTTTGATAAGGTACCTCACTGCCGGCTAATGGCGAAAGTGCGCGCGCTGGGTATCGGTGGGGAAGTAGGTAGCTGGATTCAAAACTGGCTGAAGAATAGGCGGCAGAGGGTTGTAATTAAAGGGGCTAGTTCGGGTTGGGCCTCGGTCACTAGCAGGATTCCTCAGGGTTCCGTTTTGGGGCCACTGTTATTTATCATTTACATAAATGATATCGACGGTGGCATCGTCAGTAGGATCTCCAAATTTGCTGATGACACCAAGCTTGGGGCCAATGTTGGGACGCAGGGGGCGATCGAGCAACTGCGTCCAGATCGACGTGGGATAGGAGAGTGGTCCGAAAAATGGCAAATGCCGTTTAACTTGGGTAAATGCAAGGTGATGCACATTGGCTACGCCAATCCCAAGTCGGACTACTCGATGTTGGGGAGTAATATCGAGGCTACTGATTTGGAAAAGGACTTGGGTGTGCTAATTAGCAGCGACCTTAAGTTTACGAAACAGTGCGTAGAGGTGGAAAAGAAAGCCCAGAAACTGTTGGGTTATATCAGGAGGCAATTTCAGTTTCGGAACAAGGAGATTGTGCTCTCTCTGTACAATTCCCTGGTTCGGCCGCACCTGGAGTATGCTGTGCAGTTCTGGTCGCTCACCCTCAGGAAAGATATTGAGAGGCTAGAGCGAGTGCAGGCGAGGGCCACAAAGTTAATCCCTTCCGTTAGGCATATGGGCTACAATCGACGCTTACGCGCCCTGGATTTGTTTCCGCTGGAAACTCGGAGGCTGCGCGGTCAACTCATCGAGGTTTTCAAGCTTTTACACGGGTTCAACGATATCATTTAAACTAAACATGCTTCTAAAATCGACAAATCAACTCGCAACAATGGTTGGAAGTTGGATTTGAAACAGTTTAGCACTAGTGTGTGTGGGAATTACTTTACCTATAAGATATGTGACACGTGGAACAGGTTACCTTCAGAAGTTGTGAACAGTTCCTCTGTGGATCATTTCAAGAAAAGGTTAGACCAAATCTTGCACACTATTTAAGTGTGTAGAAAATTTTCCCTGGCACCCGTTGCCATTGGTACCTCCTCGGTATGGGCGGCAAGGCCTTTTGAGGTACTTCTTTTCCTTGTAACTCTCTCATATATAATATATATATATATATATATATATAATATATATATATATATAGTAAACGTTGTCCAACGCGTGTTTGTCCAGCGCGAATTTGCTTATACACGGAAAAATAAATGCGAACAATTATTTGCCGAAAGCGGAAAATTTGATCATATACGGTCCACCACCCACGCTCTAATACAGTAGTACTGTACGCGTGCCAATGGGCGCTCTAGTGCTTTCTCCTACACCCTCCAACACTCCCGCATCTCCCTCCCTCTCGCATCACCCTTTGTCCGAGTCCTGCTAACGTGTTAAGTTCAGTGAAGTTGTGTTGGATTGTTTTTGTCGTATTTTACCGTTGTTTTGCCATTACCCTTAGACAGCAGTATGGCACCAAAACGTAAAACATCTGCAAGTGATAGTAAAGAGAAAAAAAGTCGTAAGGTTATGACATTAGCCGAAAAAGTCAAGATTCTAGATAAGTTGTGTGGTGGTATGAGCGTAACATCACTTGGCCGAGAGTATCATGTGAATGCGTTTACCATACACATCAACTGAAAAAGTGAAGAAAAGATACGTCTATGATTTTATTATGTTC
Source organism: Bathynomus jamesi (assembly GCA_023014485.1). Lineage (NCBI taxonomy): Eukaryota > Metazoa > Arthropoda > Malacostraca > Isopoda > Cirolanidae > Bathynomus > Bathynomus jamesi. The sequence goes on along the minus strand of JAJOZX010002959.1, from coordinate 9,522 downwards.
TTATTTCATATACAATATATGTAGGGAAATTCATTTGTGTGTGAATAAAAAATCTACGTATCTAAGTATTAACTGGAGACTTTACGCGGCCGTGTTCACGTTTCCCCACTTATCCCATAAGGTATTAAGGTTGTCCAACGCGGATTTACCTAACGCGCCGTTCTCGAGGAACCTAACCCCCGCGTTGGACGAGGCTTTACTGTGTGTGTGTGTGTGTGTGTGTGTGTGTGTGTGTGTGTATTATGTTTAATTACTTTTGTTGAGTCTGAACGACGGTTCAGGATCGACCTGCGTCGACCCCTCTGCAGCATCCCGCCTCATTTGCGGGAGTTGCTGTCTGATCTCCTCCTGCCCTCGTAGCCAGCCACGCATGGCTGGTCAGGGACTGCACAAAAATCTGTCCAGCTTGTTCTTAAAGTTATTCAGGTCGGTGTGCTGGAGATTCCTCACTTCTTTTGGAAGGACTGAAAAGCTTTGGGCCCCGTATTCTGAGGGTATTTTCCACCCTCGTTTTCATGGCCCCTTGTCCCACCGCAGCTGGGATCGTACAAAATCTGCGTCTTCTCTCATTCCAGCTTGTTTCTATTTCATTTCCGAGGTTAGGGACAGAGCCCTCAAGTATTTTCCATATGTATATTATTGTGCACCGCTCGCGCCTTCTTTCAAGAGCGTAGAGTTCCAGGGATTGTAGTCGGGACCAGTAGTCTTCACCTTCCGTTTCCTCTATCTTAGACGTAAAAGTCCTTTATATAGCTTTAGTGTTCGCAATGTCTCTTTTTCTGTATGGGCTTGTGAGTATTCAGCAATACTCAATTATTGGTAGGACTAGACTCTTCCATAATTTGAGCATGATGTTTGCTTTTCTGCTGCGGAAGCTTCTCCAGAGGATTCCCATTATTTTTCTAGCCGTTGTGATTTTGATTTTATAGTGCTCTCTGAATTCTGCATCCGACGACATTATTACCCCAAGATCCCTGACTTGTGGATTTGGTGTTATCTGTTTGGCTTGCGGAGTTTTGTACCCGTTTTTCTGCAGCTCTTTGTTATTACCATATATTAGAAGTTGGAGTTTTTCTTCGTTGAACTTCATATTGTTGTCTTCTGCCCACTGGAATAATGTTTCAATGTCATTTTGTAATTTTCTTATGTCATCTTCGTTCAATATTTCCTTACATATCTTTGTCTCATCTGCGAAGCATGATACAATACTGTCCTTAATATCTGCAATCATTATTATGAACAGCAGGGGAGCTAATACTATCCCTCGTGGGACAGAGCTCACGACTTCCGATTTAACTCCGTTTACCACTCTTTGCGTTCTTTCCGTCAAGAAATTAAATATCCACCTTCCTAGCTTTCCAGTAATTCCTGTATCCTTAAGTTTGTGTGCTATGATTCCATGGTCACATTTATCGAAGGCTTTAGCAAAGTCCATGTATATTACATCAGTTTTGTCCTCGACACAATGTTCCTAATATTTTCTCCTGGTGGTCTAGTATATATAGCGACGTTGGGTCTGATCAGTAGTTGGATACGTGACCGTCCTCTGCGTTCAGATGATGTAGCGATCCATGGTTCAAATTCCAAGTAAAGCTGTAGGTCCCTTCCGTCACAAGACCGTAAATATTACGGAGTCGAAACAACTGTAATTATTATTATTATAACGTCACCCACAAGGGATTCTTATATGTATAGCAAATGTTCAGGATCGACCTGTTTGCAGCACCCCGACTCATCTGGAGGATTTCTATGGTACCAAAAGGTGCCCACAACGGGTATCGAACCCAGGGCCAACGGATTCTTAGTCAGCGATGTCAACCTCACTACCACCAAAAATGGCGTTCCTATTACAATATGGGTCATTTTCCGAATGAAACGTTTGCAACAACACAATTCCTTCACTTAAGCTTCTCGTTAAAATAAAAGCGAATACAGCTATCCGTAAACAACTATATAACAACTAACAACTTAATGGCAATAAAACATATTTTGCCCTTTTATAGAAAGCCAAAATAAATCCGAATAAATCGGGGATGGGGGGGCGTTCTTCCCTTGCCGTGCCACGCCCTCAAGTCCCCGATTTTGGACCGATCTTATATAACGGGTTCCCATCGATCAACATCATTGCTTGGGAAAACTTTGGCAACCATTGCATACGAATGTGAAGGTTATAGCGGCACTCAGGGATTATTCACAATCGACATTTCGATGCTGTGTGTGTGTGTGTGTGTGTGTGTGTGTGTGTGTGTGTGTGTGTGTGTGTGTGTGTGTGCACATCTAAATAATTGATGGAGCTAGTGTAATATGTAAAAGGAGCGTGTGTTGAGCTTTCAAAGACCCGAGATTATTTAGTGATCGGTAGAGCATATATATATATATATATATATATATATATATATATATATATATACTGCAAACCCACAAGGAAAAAGAAAAACGATTCCAAGGCCTTTCGTGTATTCAAAGCTACACCTCGTCAGGGTGTAGCTTTGAATACACGAAAGGCCTTGGAATCGTTTTCTTTTTCCTTGTGGGTTTGCAACATTTATTCATTTCACGTGTTTTATTGTGAAATTCATCCCATATATATATATATATATATATATATATATATTATATATATATATATATATATATATATAATATTTGTTTTTGTTGGGAAATTCATTAACATGCATTGTTCTAGTAGTCCTACTTTCGTGAAAAGACAGGACGATACGCAAAACCCCTATTCAAATAGCAATTACATGCCTATATACAAGCATTTTAGCGAATTCCTATACTTTTACGCATATAACAGGACGTTCACACAATGCATTTTTCCAGGAATTCCTGTCCCAAAATAGGTTTTTCTCAGAATTCTGTTGACAAGTATGAACGCTTAAGTTGAAACTTTCATTCAGTTTTCTTTGCGTGTTTTCTGAGAAATTCCTCGTTCCATTTTCGACTGAAAGTACATGGAACAAATTCCGAAACAGTTCCAAGAAGAAAGTTGGTAAAAAGTAAACAAATACCCTATGAAATTATCCCGAAAAATAAATAATAAATTACTGTGACTCGAGGATTCCATTAAACTCAAAGGGTTAAAGTCAGCAAAACCAATGTGAACACTCAACGCAAATGGAATTCCATTTTTTTTTTTTTAAACTAACGGAATTTCCATGATCAAAGTTTAGAAGCCTATTGCTTATAAATTTTTGACCTATGGATGGGTTCGGAGATAATTCGCCACTCTAATTAGGTATACCGTTGTACAATTTTTAAAAGTAAAATTTTTCTTTTTCATCACAGCCAAGATGGCAATCAATTTAATTGCCGGCAGAGTTGCCCCTAAAAGTATGAATATAATCACCTCGTGAAATACAAAAACAAGATTCCAAAATAAAATACTCTTTTTAGGATCATAATATATTCGGGATATAGCGTTTCCAGGAAAATGTGTTCGTTATACAGGGTGTACATAAAGTCAGGATCTATTTTTGTGAAGCACTTGGAAATTATATGGAATTCAATCATAAAATGATAAAGTGCTAACATTTATTAAATAATTAAGAGTAGGATTCGACGTGACGCCCAACAGTATCCCTGCACAGCTCAAATCGTTCCGCAGCATTTCTAAACACATTCTGGAGCATTTGCGGGGTTATGTTATCTGCAGCAGTTCGTATACGTGTACGTAAGTTTTCAAGACTCGTAATCTTCGTCTGATAGACGTGCGATTTGATAAAGCCCCATGCAAAGAAATCTAAAGGGGTTAAATCTGGTGATCTCGCTGGCCAAGGTCTTTGGTTGCTTCCGCGTCCGATCCAGCGATTTGGAAAACGTCCATTTAGATAATCCTGAACAATTTTGGCATAGTGACAAGGAGCACCATCATGTTAATAGACGACGGGGATAGGATTGTTAGTACCGTCGTCTATCAACATGATGGTGCTCCTTGTCACTATGCCAAAATTGTTCAGGATTATCTAAATGGACGTTTTCCAAATCGCTGGATCGGACGCGGAAGCAACAGACCTTGGCCAGCGAGATCACCAGATTTAACCCCTTTAGATTTCTTTGCATGGGGCTTTATCAAATCGCACGTCTATCAGACGAAGATTACGAGTCTTGAAAACTTACGTACACGTATACGAACTGCTGCAGATAACATAACCCCGCAAATGCTCCAGAATGTGTTTAGAAATGCTGCGGAACGATTTGAGCTGTGCAGGGATACTGATGGGCGTCACGTCGAATCCTACTCTTAATTGTTTAATAAATGTTACCACTATCATTTTATGATTGAATTCCATATAATTTCCAAGTGCTTCACAAAAATAGATCCTGACTTTATGTACACCCTGTATATAGTTTCGTTTGAAACAAATAAGAAATATCCTTTTACGTCTATATCAGTAAGGGTTAGGTTAGGTTAGTTTAACTCGTAGTAGATTTATACCGTGCGAGAGCCTAAAAGAATTAACGCAATCGAAAGGTATGACAACTTAACAAAAATGAAACGACAGAAAACGAATACATTTTGGCGAATAAGTTAAATTTGGCCGCAAACGCTATATAGTACAGGATCTGGCCGGTCACAGGACAATTGCGTCCTGGTCAAGTGCGTCCCTGACAAATGCGTCCCGGTCATTGGCGTCCCTGGACAATTGCGTCCGGTTTTATTTCGTCCCGGACAATTGCGTCCCAGACAATTGCGCACTTCCCCAATTACTATATGAAGTTTATTTATTAGAGAAGTGAATAGAAAGTTCATTGTGACTTCACCTACGCAATTGTCCAGGGACGCCAATGACGAGGGACGAGTATGATTGTTATTGTAATTTTGTATGGGATATAATGCCGGGTTAGATTAATTGAATGCCCAGTTAGGTCAACTGTATGCCCTTGACGATTGGTTAAGTTGTGATATTTTCGTTAAAACTAACGAAACTAACTTTATCTTAAGTGGACGTAACCCATAAAATTTGACAATGATGTTGATGATGATGGATAAAGTTTTAGAGAACAGTTTCGAACAGAACTTATGAACATATAACAAGTTTAATAGGTTAAAATGAAAAGTATATTTGAAATTCCGATACTAACTTTCTATTCACTTCTCTAATAAATAAACTTCATATAGTAGTTGGAGAAGTGCGCAATTGTCCGGGACGCAATTGTCCGGGGACGCCAATGACCGGGACGCACTTGTCCGGGATGCAATTGCCCTAGTACCGATCTGGCCTAGAGTTTGTATAAATTTCTGGGCGCAGAGGTTTTGACGACTGATCCAGACTAATTTTGGGGCGTAGAACCTGAATTTTTCTATGCCATCGCACCAAATTGGTGCGAAAGTGGTCAAAATGGCAAAAAATTGGCAAAAAATTGGCAAAAATGGCAAAAAAATTTCAGTTTTTCATATTTTTGTCATATTCTTGATTTGAAAAAATTTTTAAGGGCAATTGTTTGTTTGACAATCTGTGTTTGTAATATACTGCTGCCTGAACCAAGAAAACTGACAAAAATCTCAAAAAATAACAGCAAAAATAGTAAAAAAATTAAATAAATATTGTCAAAAAATCCCAAAAATGAAATTTTTGGCTAATTTGGTACATAAACTAGCTCTAACCAATCCTATCGAACTAAATAGTCAAGAAATTAGATATTAATAGCTCTACTAAAATTTCCTAACACAAAAACATGTACAAATGTCTAAATTTTGGGTTACAATGATTAAAAATGGCTGTAGAATATTTGAAAAAATAGACAAAATCTAAAAAAATAGTGCTAATTTTATAAAACTCTTAGGTTTGCATGTTGTAAAAGCCTGTGAGATAAGATCATGTATTATTTCTGATGATGAAGTTGACTGAAAATCTTGCAAAAGTGGCAGAGTTTGGCAAAAATGACAAAAACTGTCAAGGCCGCTTATGTGATTGAGAAAGAGTGTTACCGTCACTCAGGTGCATCTTCCCAGTGCAGCACCACGGCAATAAGCTAAGTTATAGCTAACTTAGTGGGAACGATAAACAAATTACTGAACAGATCTTTTTTCAGCTGAATTTCCTTCGCAATAGCATAAACTCCTTCATCACACCACAGTGCACCGTATGGCTTATTCTGCTGTTTAAGCACGTCCTGAAAGTTAATCATTGTTGTAAAAATGGTATCAAATTCAGTTGCTTTGTATGGCAGTATGGGAGTGAACGCAATAGTTGTAGGCTTCAAGCTATCTCCTACAAAAGGGCTTTTGACAGCAACAAAGCTTTGAACAAAGCCATCATTATCAGTACTTGAGTTCGTTGAAGAGCCCTGTATTGTGGTTGTTCTATGTTCGTATCGCATCACAAACCACAGGAAATGGTCGAGATTAAGTCTCTAGTAAATGATCGTTTGCCTTGCATTCAGAGACTTGGAAATCTTTATTTATTGTACCTCGTTCATGTCTTGGTTCGATCGAGATAATTTCTTGGCAAGGAAGAACGCTTTGTAACTTGCCAAGCCGGAGGGTTGACTCTGGAGCTTCACTGATCTTATTAGTATGCTGTTGTGTTGGTGCAGAGCTTAATGGAGCATTTTGGAATAAAACTAGCACCGTATCGTGTGTCGAACCAATTCCAGACAAGGTATTTCCCAAGGTGTCAAAATTATCCATTGCTGCTTGAATTGGATGGTTTTGATCAAATACTGGAGGAACTGGAACTCTATGTGAACCACAAAGATATTGTACGTTTTGCTAGTGCAAAATTTATTTTGCGAACTTCTTGATATCCTACACAAATGCTCCGTTTGTTTGCAATTTCAATAAGATCTTTAGACTGTGACAGGTTATGTATAGTTTGAGCAAATCCGACATGCAATGGGGTGGGCTCCAAACCATTATGAAGGATGTAAAACAACATCTCGAAGATAGCAACAATCAGTTGATGCTGAAGTGTGACACTATCTGATACATTCCGGGTGGAAAACAAATGCTGAAGAAATTCCATCCATATTGGAGGACGTTCATTTTGGAAACGTTTTAAGGCTAGATCAAGATCGTTTGGATCACAATAGCTAGAGCGTAAACCAAAACTAAGTTTTTAACTCTTTCCTTAGGTCCTTAGCAACGTTTTCGACAGATGATTTCCGCAAAGTTTCAACAATTCTTGCACTCTCAATCTGGACAGAATAAACCATCTGGGATTTTCGTTTGTTGCTAGGATATGTAAAATAAATGGTGTCCTTAAATTTCTCTATAAGCAGGCTCTTAACCAAATAGTTACTGATAGATTCATCCTGGTTCAGCTTTTTAATGATCTCTTGTCTCAAGTAGGTGACACTGTATCCACAGCTTGTGAAGTCTATTTTTGAGACTACATCATTAAACGCTTTTTGAACCATGTCAGTAGAACCCATAACTTCATTTTCTTGCTGTGTTTTCCAAAATCGTCTCTATTCTGCGATCATAGGCTGCAAAATGCTTCTTTATACAATTATTATGATAGAATACATCTGCAGCGAATACATCTTTGTATTCGTTCAACATCGCTACTCTGGTAAAAACATCGTCTTGGAACAAGTGAGCATAACTCAATAACTTTTGGGCACGACCTGGAGTACATATCCGAAACAAATCATGGTCAATGTTTCCACCTTTCAATTTGACTCGAGCTGAACCACAAAATACACACACTTTCATATCCTTGATATGCTGTGTTTTAATCCTTTGGCTTAAACTATTTTCTGGAGGAGTTAATGCTTCCCCTAAGGAGGAATCGGAGGGTTCAGATTCAGCATTTTTAGACTTCTGGCTACGTTCAGCGAACTTTTTATATGTTGCATAGCAGGAAGTGGTGATACTGGATATAAGGAGTCTGACTCTCAGTAAGAGCTTTCAAACGCTTGCTTCTGTCATCATTTGGGTGCGCAGAAGCCAAATGAAGCAAATTTTTTATTCCATGTTCTCCGCTGCTCAAATATTTCTCTCCACTTGGGCTTTTGTTCTTCTGGCACAAGATACATTTACCAAGGTTTGAGCTGTGCTTCTTTTCTGGCACAAGTTGACATACATCCTGAAAAAATAAAATATACTAAGACTTCTTGCAATTGCAATTATAATAAACTGGTTCTATTCTATACATATAAAAATTCATTTGTAACACATTGGTCTTTATATTTATGTTTTAAATATTCAATTCGATTATTACTTACCATGATCTATCATCTTTTGAATCACATAATGAATACAGGGATGGGATCCTCAATTAATTTGTAGCTACTACCAATACTAAACCTGAAACACAATAAATATGACTTAGTTACTCTAAAGAAATCAAATAGATCGATTCTATAAGAAGTTCAAGCATTTTACAACAAGCAAGCCTAAGAATAACATAAAATTAGTACTATTTTTTTTATATTTTGGCTATTTTTTCAAGTATTTTACAACCATTTTATCGATTTATACCCGAAATTTAGACATTTATGCATACTTTGTTTTAATAAATTCTTGCAGCTATTAATATCTAATTTATTGACTATTTAGTTCGATATGATTGGTTAGAGCTAGTTTATGCACCAAAATAGCCAAAAATTTCATTTTTACGATTTTTTGACAATATTTACTTAATTTTTTACTATTTTTGTCGTTATTTTTTGACACTTTTGTCAGTTTTCTTGGTTCAGGCAGCAGTATGTTACAAAAACAGATTCTCAAACAAAAAAATTTTCAAATCAAGATTATGACAAAAATACGAGTGATAAAATTTTGCCATTTTTGTCAATTTTTTGCCATTTTCACCATAGAAAAATTCGGATTTGCGCCCCAAAATTAGTCTAGATCAGTCGTCAAAACCTCAGCACCCAGAAATTTCTACGAACTCTGGGCCAGATCCTAGACTAATAACACTAATTATACACACACTAATTTAATTATACGCAGTTCCGTTACCAGTCTATAAATATCTAAAAAATAAAACTACCCTAAAATTCCTAACAGAAACCTAACGTAGATCAAACGAAGCGTAATTACGATACAATATGATATAATGTATTCCAAATATGGCGTGATACGAGCATTTTCAATTTGATAAAACTTAATCTGATTCCAAAAACAAATAGGGAGTAGTTTGTGAACTACAACACACATTATCGTGAAACATTCTGGAATAATAGAAAATTTCCTTTACCCGCTTTCTTGGCATCTCAGGAACTTTTTTTTATTTTACTTCATAAAATTCTGTATCAAGCAACGAAACCGGTGAGCTATCTAACCTTCATTATTATAAATGTATTTAGTTTTAATTACACATATATATATATATACACATATACATAAAATATAGATATATATACACATATACATAAAAATATATATTACACACATACATAAAATATATATATATATATATACACATACATAAAAAATATATATATATATATACACACCATAATAATATATATATATTATATACACACACACATAAAATTATATATATAATATATACAAAAATTATATATATATAACAACATACATAAAATATATATATATATACACAT